>NW_017554178.1:1060688-1112607 GCF_001854935.1 Bemisia tabaci
CGCCGCACAGTGCGCGCCAGGACCGGTCGGCAGACAAAGGGGTTTGACGTTTTCCGACTGGAAATTGGGAGGGTCGGATTCGACACGTCACGTTGCTACCGCGCCTTCAATTTTCGCGGTAGGCCAGAGAACATTCCCGGGTGCTGCAATAATTGCTTTTTCGAAGATTTAGACTTACGTCTTCCGGGGCCGTTCAAATGAAACGTGACTCTTTTGAAAGACAGAGACCAATGCCACTAAAGCGTTACGAGGGGGTGGAGCTAATGATGGTTGAAAAATCCGAATTTTAGCGTTACGTACATTTTTTGACACAAAATAATCTTTCAAAACTAAATTTTCCAAAATTCAATATCAAATTCAAACGATCCTCAGGTGAAATTTATCGTTCGGTTTGTTTGTTCAGAATGCTCCAATTTAAATTTAATTGAGAACTAACTGAAATTAGGGGACCCACAAAAATCATGCACCTATTAATATGATAAGTATGACTACAAGTGTACCTGAGATTTTTTGATAAAGCTGTAAATTCCTGGTGGTATCTCCTATGCGAGGCAAAACCATACGCTTCCAAAATTTTGATTACCTCCATTGAAAACCTACCTGCGGGGCAGATTATACGGGGTCCTATTGGTGGAGACGGGTGGTTTCAATGGACAAAAGAGGTAGGCAACCCGAACGGCAGCCCACGAAAAACCCCCATAGTTAGTCCATCATTTTCTCCCTTTGTCCATAGCAACCACCCACTTCTACCAATAGGATCGCTCCATACTCCTTATTCCTTCTTTGTCTAGCGTTCAATGATCAGCAAGCTGGGTCTAAAACACTTGGTCTGCAAGACATTCATCCGATGAAATTATTCCCTACGTAGTTTTTAAAATCAATTGATTAATTCATTCTTCAAACTTATGTAACGTTGCTTGAGAATCCGCACCGCTCTGCTGATCGGTGCGTGGTGCTCCACGAAAAGTATTCAAGTTCCACCGCTAGAGGAAACTGTGCGGCCTCCTCCCCTCGGATGAGACGGCCCCCTCCCCCGAACGCTGGCCGGCTACATGTTCCGTGCATTTAATGCCAGGCAGTATACTGATAACGCCCGAGAAAGTGAGCCGGGCAGCATGTTGGTAGTGCAGAGCGGATACTTACACAAAACGTCCTAGCTTTGACCGTTCTTTACTCCTTTAGCCCCCTCCCCCTCCCACCCCCCTCCACTGTGGCCCGTCTGACCTGCGACAAGGCGGACGCCGTTTGAACCTGCATGACGCCCGCCGGTTTATGGCAATGCCCGATGCGATGGCACATTGATCCGCGTCTGTCAGGGACATTGTAACCGCGAGTCGACAAAATATCCGCGCACTAACCATTCAAGCGGCGTAGATGGGTGAAAGTTGAATGGAACTGCATGCACATGAGGGACACGGAGACGCAAGTTGGATGGAACTACATGCACATAAGCGACGCAGAGATGCACGCACAGGCACATTGAGAGTTCTGGAAAAACCAGCCGAATGACCGATTATCGATATTTTCTCATTTGAAGATATGGTAAAGAATTGATGGTTAAGGTGTTCGTTGTAAACACCCTGTTTATCGATCCTTTTCCATAGGTTTAAAAGGCAGATAAATCGATAAATCGCAAAGCACACCACGCCACTGAAAACCACGCATCTGCGGTAGTTTCAAATTGGGAAATGATTCAGATAAGGGCACATTGTAAATTAGAAAAGGTAGGCCCGAAAACGGGCGAAACGAAAAGTCCTCGCAAATACGTCTCACAGCTCCATTGAACTTCGACGCTTTTTAGGTTTTTTTCATACCCGGTCGCATTGACGAATCTTCGATCTTCTCAAACGATCACATGATTCTGATTTGTTGAATTAATGGATAACGTTCTTTCGATTATTAAAAAAAAAAAAATCCAACGGGCACAAGTATAGTAGATTTGTGAGGATTTTCTGTCATATTTACATTGATAAATGTGAAAATAGATCCACGTGCAATGTTGTTAAGTACGACCGTCTGTGAATGACTAGGACTCATTCATAGAGGACTGTAAAAACAATAACACTTTCAGATAATATACCTATTGCCTGCTGACGAAGATGTGCAGCACGGCGGAAACGATGAAAACCCCCAGATACAACTAAACCTACTCTGCTAATGTCCTAGTTGCCTATGCAAAGAATTGAAGGCACCCTAGCCGTCTTCATACTCGTGCCGAGGTGTACTTGGTGTACCCGACTAAAAATGGAAAGTACAGAGCGGAAAGCTGATCCTAAAAGAATTAACCGCGATCTACTTAAGTTCAAGGGAAAATCTAGTTACGCCTCAACTCAAGTACAAACAGATCCTTTTTCGAAGATTTTACATTTGAATATTGGTCTCGTTATGTAATAACTGTCCTTAGGTGGAAATAAAAATAAGCATCACGTTACCAACTATTTCACATTGGTCCTAATTCAAAACTAGTGTGGTTTGGCCCCGTTCCTGTTTGCTTAATTTAATCAATTTTGCATTTTAATTCGTCGCTTCTCTGGTGAAGAGGCGTATCTCGATTTACACATGAGCCCTGATTTACATATAAATCCATGCTTTTTGGGGCTCATGTGGGAATCGAGGTACGCCCTCACGTCAGAGGAGCGACGAATTCATAGAATGTCTAAAGAAGCTCGAAGAATGGAGGTGTTGCATGTGTGAGGAATTTGCAATTTGACTGTTGATTCTTTTATAAAAGTTCGCGAGAAACACGGTGTGGCCACTGGTTTTCTCTGAAATTAACTCCAAAGCTCAAAAAAAGCTCTCAAGTTGAGGCCAAAATGGAGGGGATATCCCACGCTATCCTGAGAGTCCACCTCTACATCAAAACGATTTCTCCATGCAAAAGATAGGGAGCAAATACATTGACAGGGCTTCCACTTTATTCGGGGACACTAAGACTGAAAACACGGCATCCCTGCTAATGTATTTGCTCCCTATCTTTTGCATGTAGAGATTGTCTTGATGTAGAGGTGGACTCTCAGAATAGCGTGGGATATCCCCTCCATTTTGGCCTCAACTTGAGAGCTGTTTTTGAGCTTGGAAGATGATTTCAGAGAAAACCAGTGGCATCATCGTGTTTCTCGCGAACTTTTACATAAGAATCAATGGTCAAATCGCAAATCCCTCACACATGCAACATCTCCATTCCTAATTTGGATACTTTTTTTTTATTCTTTCGACGAATTGCGTTTACTTGGATGGATAAGAACATCAGAAGAGATGAGAAGGAGGAGTAGAGGACTGGACTCAGGGGCTCGTCCGAGAGGATCAAAGATCCGTCAACAGGACGATTTCGTCACGGGCTCAGGCGAGTCACGAATTGATCGTCGAGGGCACTTGAGCAGGTCCCGAATTTGAACTTTCAAAATTTGGTAATAATTACCATCATCTCAAATAACGCTGCCAACCGAGAACCGCGAATGTGTGCAGGTTCAACAGCGTGCTGACCTTGGCTCTTCTAACTCCGACCGAGGGCGGGCGGACGTGCCTCGTCCGATTTTCTTGGGTAACCCTAACAGTGACGTGGCCTGCTTTGCGGGATATCATGATGTACATTAAATTAAAATTAAACTAAGCGGACAGATCAGAGAGCGAGTACATGTAGCACTTCAAAATTGTGTGAATCTTGGGAGATTTGTAAAAAATGTCCGAAAATCTGGAAATTTTCTGGTGATCGATCAACTAGCAAAACTGTTTACAAAGGGGTGAGGAACCACAGTGGAAAAAAAACACATTGGATCTAGAGTCCAGACTCTTGAAAAAATTGACAAGAAAAAATACTCTTGATTCAATCGGATTTTTGCTTGAATCAAAACGAAATCCGCTTAAATTAAGAGGCTTGGTTCTTGATTTAAGCTAGATTCTGATTGAATCAAGAGTACTTTTTCTTGTCGATGTTTTTAAGAGTCTGGACTCCAGATCCAATGTGTTTTTTTTCAGTGCGGCACCTCTTACAAAAGGAAAGATATGACAATATTGTTTACGTATGAGTACTGTTGTACGTCATATTATTTCACTCGAACCTTGAGTTGACAGCCATCAAGATGAGATAACTGCTACCACCCGAACGGAAATGCTGCATACATCACAGCGCACTCTGGCGCTCTGCGACGCCTAGCCGCCATAATATCCGGTCCTCCCACAACCCCTCTAAGATTTGCTACTCCCTCGTTTCATTTCAAATCCTCTGTCGTTACCCTTTCTTTGGGCGTCCCCTTTGTCTCCTCCCAGGAGGAGCCCAATCAAGCATCTTCTTCGGCAACCTCTCTTCCGACATCCTGTTAACATGACCGTACCAGCGGATTGATCATTGAAATTGATAGAGAAAGAGGATATAGGAAGTATGGAACGATCCTGTTGGTTAAAATTGGTGGTTCTACAGACGAAGCGAGAAAATGCCGGACTTACCAGAAGGTCTCTCATGACTTGCCGTTAGTTAGTCCATTTTCTACCCCCTCTGTCCATTGCAACCACCTGCTTCCACCGTTAGGATCCCTCCGTATCCCTTATGTCCTCTTAGTCTATAGATTTATCCATTAATTTCAATAAGCAGTCCGCAGACGGAAATGCTTCCGAGAGTAAATGTTCTAGGATACTCGAGGAGAATCGCTACTTATCTACGAGCTGTACCCATCCAAAACTGTTTACTCGAAACCTGTTTCTATGTCCATGTTTCTTCTTCGTTTTTTTTTTTTTTTTTTTTTTTTTTTTTTTTTTTTTTTTTTTTTTTTAAAAAAAATATTTTCTTTAATTTCGGGAAGATTAAAAAACGCCGGCCGAGAGCAACTCAGAATCTGACAAGTGCGGTGGTCGGATAATGACTGGGCCTGCGGTCAGCGAAGATGCGCGGTAAGGAGTCGCTAATGAAGCACCTTTGTTTGACCACAGCCTAACCTCTAACGGGTCCGCGCCGCGTGAGTCGGAGCCCCCGATCGACCTGAGCTTCCAACCGACCGACGACGTTGCCGCCTTGCTCGAGAATCGAACCCACCGAAAGTCCAAGGGCCCCGGTCGGAAAGCTCCATCTGACATCGGCTGTTAGACCGGTGCCTATGACTTGTTTGTCGCATTCCCGCTTCGGGCTTATTTAGCTCTTTGATTAATCTTGGTCCTGGCCCGCCGCGCGGCGCACCGTCGGGGTGACCTACGACCTCCCGCGCCCGCTCGCAAGACAGGATTCTTCCGAGAGGATTGAAAAAGTCCAGAGAAGCTCGCGAACCGGCGCGGCGGCCGGGTCATCAGGATAAGATCTGACGATTTGTCGGCGCGACTGAACGTGTTCGTGGATTTGTGGAAATATGTCTTCAGTTTTCGGATGGCGGGAAGATTTTTGGGGCCGTCGACGAAGGAGATCGGATACTGTGGGCGAGGGGGGTTTAGGACTGCCTGACAGGACGCCTTAACAGATGAAGAAACGGAAAGATGGGATCTGCCATGCACTGGGAAAAAAACACACATTGGATCTAGAGTCCAGACTCTTACAAACATCGACAAGAAAAAATACTCTTGATTCAAGCAGATTTAAGCTTAAATCAAGAACCAAGCCTCTTAATTTGAGCGGATTTTCTTTTGATTTAGGCTTAAATCTGCTTGAATTAAGAGTCTTTTTTCTTGTCAATGTTTTCAAGAGTCTGGACTCTAGATCCAATGTGTTTTTTTCTTCCAGTGTGGGGCAGAGAATGAGAAAAGGTGTTTGATATCATTTTCGGACGGCTTTCAGAGATAGTAGTGGGTACTGTGCTGAGCTATATGGGGTAATATCTGGGTATAGGGTACTTCAGTACCTTTGAAAATCATTTCAAAATGGTAAAGCGAAAATGAACGTAGGTGCCATTTTCAAAAGAAATTAAGTTAATCATAGTTTTGAGCTCATATACGAAGGTAGGGTCATCCAAGTAAGGATCCCTACCTTGTATCTTCCGAACGAAAAGAGATAAATCAAATCGGTAAATAGACACATATTAAGCATACAAGCATAGTAAAGCATATAATCTTTAAAACAAGCTCAATTTTTTGAACATAGGTCGAGGGATTCGCGAGAAAACTTATTTTTACTGAGAAACCTCCTGTTGCCGCGTGCCCATCACCGGGGTCAGGATGCGCGGGGATTTGATTATTACAGAACAGACTCGGGCATTCGCCTCTGAACATCACATCAAAAAGGAATTTGAAAGTTTTCATTGAGCAGGTCTAAACTTACTTTTTGACGTAGTCTCCACATCTTTTTTGACATTTCTGGTATCATTACAGCAGCTTCTTGATGCCGTTCACGTGAAAGCTCTCGCCTTGGCTCCGAAACCAGTCATTGGCAGGTATCTGTACCTCTGAATCGGTTGGCAATCGCTTTTCATCGTATAAGTTTTTCCGCTCGGGAACAGATGAAAGTCACATAAAGCTAAATTAAGAGAGTATGGAGGATTGGGGGAAAAGTTCCCGACGCAAAAGAACTGATTTGGAAGTTGAATGACTGGTTTCGGAGCCAGGGCGAGAGCTTTTACGCGGACGGCATCAAGAAGCTGTAATGATACCAAAAATGTCAAAAAAGATGTGGAGACTACGTCAAAAGTTAAGACCTACTCGGTGAAAAGTTTTAAATTCTTTTTTGGATGTAATGTTTACAGGCGAATGCCCGAGTCTAAAATAATCGACTCTCCGCGCATCCTGACCCTGGAGGTGGGCCCGCGGCGACAGGAGGTTGTCTCAGTAAAAGAAAAAAAAATATTTCAAGCGATTTACAGCCACCCGCAATTTTTCCTCTGTTAACATTGCAGTGAGCATACACATGGTGCCTGTTTCCCAATCCGATTGTATAAAATAATTAGATTTATACCTACTCGTGCATCGATGAATAACGAACTTTGCCAGGGAATCCAACAATTAACCGACGGATGCTTAATACGTTGTTACCCCGCAGAGCTCTCCAATCAATTGAAAACTAGTTGCGAGCCTGGCTCAGCGCCGATACGCAAGTTCTTACGCAAAACGCATTAATGCCGTGCTGAGAGAAAACCCCGCATGAATATTTGAATGCTGCCAAATTTCTCCCTGTAAACTATTTAATTTCGATGAAAGTGACAATTAACTGATCTTCCTGGTAATGTCAAAATAATTTAGATCAAATAGCAAGGAGGATTCACTGGAAACCTGGAGAAAAATTACACGAGTTTCCCCTGAGAAGTGTATTTCAGCGAAGGAAATTTGGCAACGTTCGTAGGCTCACACGGCTTTTTTTCTCAGCAAGGCAGATTACTGGCGTATTTTTTTGTAATCGAAGATGTTGTTCCCCGCCGACTAGATGAGGCTCGGATATGCTTTGGAGCTTTTGACCGCTGGCGAGCGTTTACACGCGTAATCGAGGGCTTTACAAGGGGCTTATACAAGGGGGGCCCGTGGCTCGTGTGAAAGGTGACGTCGAAATCGGGCGACCCAACCTGACCCGGGATTTATAAAGTCATGCGTCGATTTAACTGCGTAAGAAACCGCGTGCATTTCAGAAAACTACCATCTCCAAGACCAGCGTTGTCGGACTGTCAGACATATCGAAGTGAGAGTTGCATAATAAGTGCGATGTTTCAAAATTACTGCGCTTCTCTTGATTTTTTGGCCCCAAGACTTTTTTTGTACGCAAAATCCCAAATCGGGACAATTTGGTCCGCGTTTAGATACACTGATTGTGATAATATTTGAAGTATTTCTATGTTTCTCCCACGTTGGTGTAAGTAAGAAATACTTTTTCTGAAATTTTCACCCTTTTGTCTCTGGTTACATACTCGCACTGTCTTGACCTCCATTTCCATCCGTCACACTCCCAGAATAGATGGTCGTGGTCGAGTTAATTTGATCCGCGTGGGAGGGGTATTTAGTCTTCCAAAAAAAAAAAAAAAAAAAAAAAAAAAAAAAAAAAAAAAAAAAAATCCATTTTTTAGACGAGTCCGCTTCAGAGCAAGAGACTGCAAGTCTTTTTTTTCTTTCTCAAAATGATTATCGATTTGGACATATCGTGGCTTATTTTGAGTACACTTGCAACTCCTCTCAAATTTAAAGAGTAAGAGAATCCTCAACGCGCGTTGATAATGTCGCAGAAATACAACTATTCGTGCTTGGTGGATGTCCGTGTTGCATCTGCAAAATTGAAGGCGCGATGGCGCGGAGCAACTGGCAAGACGTGAACTTGCTCTGCCCCGCTCTTTGCTGCCAGTGAGGTCTTGCTCAGATTCGTGCATTAGGGAAGTTTAAAAACGAGACCCGATTTCGTCTCTTCTATCTATGACTGTGTTGCTCACGTGGTCCTGAAGCATCACAAACGGACCAACGGAAACGAACACAATAAGGTGAATAATAAAGCAAGGGAAAAGACGCAGTTGATGACGGCGCAGAGATACAACTATTCGTGCTTGATGGATGTCCGTGTTGCGTCTGCAAAATTGAAGGCGCGGTGGCGTGAGACGTGAACTCACAATGCTCCGCTCGATGCTGCCAATCAGAATCGGGAAACAAGTTAAGAAACGAGGCCCGATTTCGTCTCTCCGATCTTCGGTTGTGTTGCAAGCAGCCCTTGAAGCATCTCTACCATTAAAACAAACGGAACCAACACAACATGAAAGAGGAGCAAGAGAAAGGATGCGCGTTGACGGAGGCGCAGAGATACAACTATTCGTACTTGATGGGTGTCCGTGTTGCGTCTGCAAAATTGAAGGCGCGGTGGCGTGAGACGTGAACTTACAATGCTCAGCTTTACACTGCTAATTAGATGTCGATCAGATTCAGGAGGAAACACAAGGAACAGTGCCTGATTACAGAATAGAAAAAGATGAAGAAATCACAATCAAATTGACAGAAAATCCGATTGATATCTTTCACTTTTTTCGTTGCAGCTTCGTCTGCTCATCAGAGACGTGCTCACTGAAATTTACAGACATTTCCTTCTATTATATTTGTCTCTGGTTATTTGGCTTATATACTCTATAAACGTATACTCTTTTCATACACTGTGGGCGTCGTTTAGTGTTCGTAGACATCAGGGTGATAGACACGTCCGTACTCTAGAATAGGACAATCACAATTTTCAAGAATCAAGGTCGCAAGAGGGGGCTGTTTCAGCAAATCCACCTGTCAGTTCCGTGAAAATGTGTCGCCACAACGGAGGTTCTAACCCAAGACCTATCCTGCCGTGCTAAGGAAGAACGCCATATGAACATTCGAGAGTTGCCAAATTTCCCTTGATAAAACATATATTTTTGACAACATTCATGCATATTTTCCCTTGAAATTTTCAGAATTTCTAGATTAAATTGCGTGAAAATCGTCTGAAAGTTTTGGTAAATAATATATGAAATTTTCCCAGTAAATTCGGTTTTTATCGCAGGAAACTTGGCGACGTCTGAAGGCTCATACGGCGTTCTTCCTTAGCACGGCAGTATTGACGCAGACGCACGATCACTACACCAATCACTGGAAAAAAACACATTGGATCCAGAGTCCAGACTCTTGAAAACATTGACAAGAAAAAATACTCTTGTTTCAACCGGATTTCTGCTTGAATCAGAACGAAATTCGTTTAAATTATAAGGCTTGGTTCTTGATTTCAGCTAGATTCTGATTGAATCAAGAGTGCTTTTTCTTGTCGATGTTTTTAAGAGTCTAGACTCTACATCCAATGTGGTTTTTTTCCAGTGTTAACCTAACCGGCTGTCCACATTTTTGAAATCTTGGAGAATTTTTGGAATCGACAACGCAGCAGAAGTGAACATGCCACACGTTAAGACCGACGTGCCGATTAATCATGGATCCCTTAAATCGTCGCTCCGCTGACATAAGGGCGTACCTGTATTCCCTAATAAGCTCCAGAAAGCATAGACTTATACGGAGAACAGGGCTCACGTTGAAATTGAGATACGTCCTTACGTCTGTTGAGCGTCGAAATCTTGCCCGAACGGAGCTGCTGTAGAGCGATCCGTGTATGACCCGCACAAGGCACGGACGTAGAACCTGAACGGGCCATACTGCCTTGCTAAGGAAGAACGCCGTATGAGCCATCAGACGTTGCCAAGTTTCCCTCGATAAAAACCGAATTTACTTGAAAAATTGCGAATATTATTTTCCAAAATTTTTAGACAGGTTTGTACGCAATCTAATCTAAAATACCTGAAAATTTTGAGGAAAAATATGCATGAAAGTTGTCAAAAATACATGTTTTATCTTTGGAAATTAGGCAACTCTCGAATGTTCATACGGCGTTCTTCCTTAGCACGGCAGAACAGCTGGTCCGGGTCGTCAGAAACTCGTAACTCCCCGAGCTAGACCGCTAAAACGGCATAAATTAAGTTTACAGTACGGTAAGTTAAATAGCCGGTGCGCATAATTGCCCTAATGAATCAATGTTTTTCCTCGTTAATCAGGAGGTCAGCCCAACTCCTGCTTCTCCGGGCAGTTGCATTGCACAGTTACAAATGCGTAAATGCGGTACACCGTATACACGACTGCTAACGTTTTGAAACCGGTTTCGTCTTTTTTGAAGAAATATAAGTACTCCGAGGAGCTTTTTCCTAAACACTCCTCAAATTATTTATTGATTTCTGTTGATGATGACTACTAGCAAAAGTTCACGGAACTTTGTGCGAAAGTTAAGTTTCGCAAACCTATCTCTGTGTGAACAAGGCCTTTCATTCATAAGAAATGAACGAAAAATTTATGAAAGAGCAAACATAAATGTGGATTAATGATTTTAACTTCCGCCGCCGCGCCTCGCTGATCGCACCGTGTTTGGCGCAAAGCGTGAAGTATTCACGCAGTCTTGTAGGCGCTATCCGTTTTACGTTGCCAGCAATGACCGCACTCTGTTTGATGCAATGCGTGAAGTATTCGTGCAGTCTTGTAGGCGCTAATATGTTTTACATGCTGATCGCCGCGCTGAGGACTTCTCCTTTTCATCTAAAGTCCTCTTTATCATTTCTCTCTAAGTCGCGCCGTTCCGGGCCAAATTGCGTGTTTTAACTATTTGGTTTCTCTCTTAACTTGAATAATTAAAGGTGCTGTCTTGTATCCTGAAAGACGACAAAATTAGAAATTACTATACTCTCAGGAAATGAGCGATTTTGTCTTTTTCTCTCGTTTGTGATTTTTCTTCTAAATCCGATTTTTTTTTATACCTACATTTAAAAAAGTTGCAAAATTTGCCGCCCCCTATAGATTTGCTCCTATGGGCCGTGGCCCAAGTGGTCACCCCCTTAATCCGGCCCTGCATGAATGTTGTCAAAAATACATGTTTTATCAAGGGATGTTCATACGGTGTTTTTCCTTAGTACGGCAGTACGGGTTTTCTGAAGGCTGATTATTGAAATTGATATACGCACAAAGCCTTAGATAATGCGAAGCCGAAGGGTAAATGGAGCTATCCTACTGGTTGAAACGTTATGGAACTCTAGATCTACTGGCAAGAGTTCTCTGAGCGCTCTAGGGATAGGAGGACTCACCGCTTGCCAACGAAACTAACCGCTCTCAACTTTTTGTGAAATTCATCTCAGTTCTTGTAAAAATTAGCTCTCGTTTAGTCCGGTCACCTAAAAAAAATGGGGGAAATCAGGAGAAAAAAAAGAAAACCTATCGTGATTGACGATGCCGCATTTCTGTTTGAGCTACTGTCTCATACTGCCGTGCTAAGGAAGAACGCCGTATGAACATTCGAGAGTTGCCAGATTTCCTACGATTAAATGTTAATATTGGAGGAAAATTGTGAATATTTTTCCTTGAAATTTTCAGACACTTTAGATCAAATACATACATAAAGTCGCGATTATAGCGCCGCCTCGCGCTCTGCGACGCCCAATCGCCATTGCCCCCTATCCTCCCAGAGATCATCAGGCAATTGGCACCTTCTGATCTCCTCCTCCACCCCTTGTCGCCAACCTTTCACAGGACGTCCACGCCGTCGCCTTCCGGGAGGAACCCAATCGAAGACCTGCTTGGGCAACCGATCATCTGCCATCCTTCAAGATCAAATTACGAACAAAATTATCTGAGAAATCGGCAGAAAAATTTTCAAAAATTTCCCCGAAAATTAGTGATTTGCCAGAGGAAAGTTGGCAACGCCTGAAGGCTCATACAGCGTTTTTCCTTAGCACGGCAGCATAAAAGTAACCCCTGAATGAAAAAAAAAAAACATAATCGCTCAGCCATTAGGCCCATCGATGACACTCGATCGAGTTTTTTTTTACTCCCTACCTGTCTTGCTCCACTATTTCATAGAGCAGGTTTTCCCCCTGACCGATCTTCCACGGAGTACCATGCTGTCAATGAGGCCGCGAAAGAACAGGACACTTCTTTCCGCGACTGCTCATGCACTGCACTCTCTCGCCACAATCCAGAATCAGATTTACGGAACGTGATCTGGAAGGCAACCGGACACCTCACCCCCGATCTGATCGGGGCATGAGAAAATCCCGTCCGAAGCAGAACCGATTTAAATTAGTTCCTGGTAAACCCGTTCGATCCGTCTGTAAATTCTGAATTGAAATCCTGCACGACACAGTGCAATGCGTATTTGTGATTGATGATGGGGTAGGGTTTCAAACTAAGACAAAACTAAAAAACTAAAAAACCAAAAAAAAAAAAGAAAACTCAAAAGGAGGAGTATCCATAGGAGCCGTTTTTGAACTTCACGAAGTTCCCTGTTATTGCTGCTTTTTTCTTTACAGAGTTGCTGACTTTTTGTCTCGTCAAATCGTTATCGTCAAGTTTTTTGTGTGTTTTTGTTTCGTATTAGATTCAATATTTTCGCCATCGATACTAACTTTTAAAAAAACACCGGCAATTTTTCACCGAGCATGCTCGATCATCATCGATTGACATCGCCTTTCATATGCGGCGTTGCCGCCTTCCCAATATATGCGCCGGGGGCCGGGCGCAATGGAGATGTTGCATGTGTCAGGAATTTGCGATTTGACTGTTGATTCTTATGAAAAAGTTCGCGAGAAACACGATGTGGCAAATGGTTTTCTCTGAAATTAACTCCAAAGCTCAAAAAAAGCTCTCAAGTTGAGGCCGAAATGGAGGGGATATTCCACGCTATCCTGAGAGTCCACCTCTACATCAAGACAAACTCTCCATGCAAAGATAGGGAGCAAGTACACTAGCAGTAATGCTGTGTTTCCAGTTTCAGAGTCCCCAAATAAAGTGGCAGCCTTGTCAATGTATTTGCTCCCTATCTTTGCATAGAGAGTTCGTCTTGATGTAGAGGTGGACTCTCGGGATAGCGTGGGATATCCCCTCCATTTTGGCCTCAACTTGAGAGCTTTTTTTGAGCTTGGGAGTTAATTTCAGAGAAAACCAGTGGCACCATCATGTTTTTCGCGAACTTTTTCATAAGAATCAATAATCAAATGGCAAATTCCTCACACACGCAACATCTCCATTAGGATAGAGCTTGGGATGCAATTCGGAATGGCCAAGGACATAATTCGGATTCAGCCCATTTCAAGATCAGCCCGCTGAAATGGGGTGGTTTCCCGAGAACTACATTCCTGATTAGTATTATCTGCAAAATTAAAAATGGATCTCCGAGCTGCGGGTCAGCGAAGTTGCGTGAAGTAGCGGCAAATCCGCCCCCAAACGGGGCAGCAGCGGCCACAGCCGAAGAATACTAATTCGATTATTGTTGCTAATCAACATGGCCGGTAACCGGTCTTTTTCGTTATCCCGCTTGTTCAATTAGCGAAGAACCCGCGGATCGACGCGGGATCTTATCAGCGCACCCTCCAGGGCCGGGGACCGCACACGACGGCTGGCTCACACGATAAGCCGATGAAAGTTGTTGCTGGATATGAATAATTCAAATTGCGAAATATTTATCGGCCCATCGAGTGATTGGATTCCTCGCAGGTAAAGCCCCAAACAGGAGCTGTTGACGATCGAAACAGGGATGACTCGAATTACCTGCGGTAATTGAAGCGGAGTTTGCGAGCTTGCATGCCAAGTACACGGGAAAACACTTGGATAACTGGTGATCAAACTCTCCTCATCATCCAATAGAGGATGGATCTCTGTTTTTAGGTATCTTCAGTACATCTGTCAAATCTTCAGTACAGCGAGATCGTCGACTTGGATTATACACGGAGAAAAAAACTTTGTGCATGGGACCCGAAGTTTAGGTCATATGGATCTCTGAAGTTTTCGGATTGAGCATTCGAACACTTAAGGTCCAGCTGCTGAGGTTTAGACCACACATCTGAAATTTCAGTTCTTACGTCTGAGGTTTTTCGGTTCTCACATCCGAAAAACTTCGGTTCTCACATCTGAAGTACTTCAGATGTAAGAACTGAAGTTTCAGATGTGCGATCCGAACCTCGACGGCTAGACCTTAAGTGTTCTGATGCTCAATCTGAAAACTTCAGAGATCCTTATGACCTAAACTTCGGGTCCCACGCACGAGGTTTTTTTTCTCCGTGTAGTTGAATGTTACAGTTTTGACAGCGGGCCGATTATTAGAATTGATAGACAAAGCTACATACAAAGAAGACAAAAGGGATAAGAAGGGATCCAATTGGTGGAAACGCGTGGTTGGAATGGACCGTTGGGGTGGGTAATATAGACCAATAACTACGGGAACCGACGAGAGACCCGGTAGTTAGTCCATCATTTTCCCGCTTTATTTGTAAGAACCACCAGTTTCAACAAATGAAATTGCTCCATACTCCATATGTCTTCTTTGTCTATCACTTTGTCTTTTGAAAATAAAATCCAAAGCAGACCGAAAGAACGAATAATGTCCGCGACGGTCCGAATTCAAGTTGACTTTCCAGACCTTCCGAGAAGGATATTCATCCTTCTGGAAGAAGACGTTACTGTAAGAGAGATGGTAAAGATGAAGATAACTTCAAAAGTTGGAGTATTTGATGGCAATATGAATCCATCAATGATCGAATTGATTGATAGGATTGTCTGGGTGGCTTCATGCGTTTTACGTCAAGATTGAGAAGTTCTCCTCTCCGACTCAGCGACAGGAACCAAATCGTCCGATGAATCAAAAACCTGTGCATTTGTATTCCACTCGAATTAGGATGCGTTTTGTCTTTTTTTCACTTCGCCTTCCGTTATCTCCGCAGGTTTGCCATTTTTTCCGCTGATAAATTTAACTTGAATGTCTAGCCAGGAGTTTTGAGGGTTTTTGAAAATCCCCTGAAAGTATTTTTTCTGTACAAAAAAGCCACAGCAATGAGTATCGTATCTCGGTTTGCAACGGTGCAGACTTTCTTTTTTACATTATTTTTTCTATTGAGAACTACTCGATGTCAATTCATGAAAACTTCTGTGATTTTTTTCTCTGAGTGAAGAAAACTCTGTCAAAACTTCAAAGAGCGATATTGATTTTTTCTTGTCCAAAATAAATAAAATAGGAGTGGAGATATTTAAACACCATAAACGAGATACGTGGTCTGGCAGTTTCACCGCCAATAATGATAAACATTTCATTTCTCTTTGGAAAAATCAAGCAACGCACGACACACGATTGAATCGCATTGAGAAAAAAAGAACCAGCATATTTACCGTGTTTTTAAAATCGTGCAACTTATTTTTTTTCTTGTAAAATTACCAAATATATGTACCGTAGTAGAATTCACATAATTATTTCCCTTTAAAATTAATCATTTTCTGTTGGGATGCAAAAACTATTTGCTATTTTGGAAAATTTCTTGGATCATTATGAAGCAGCAACATGTCAACAACACTGCATTGCACTGCACTGGAAAAAAAAAGAATCTTAAATTTGCCGCCAAGAAGTATTTCTTCTTAAATCAAGAATTTTTCTGGTTAATATAAGCTACTTTTTTGCTTAACCCAAGCCTTATTTGTCTTGTATCAAGAAAAAGTCAGCTTAAAGCAAGATAAAAAAAATTCTTGGCGGCAAATTCAAGAATCATCATGCTTGATCCAAGCTACTTTTTTTCCAGTGTGGTTCCTTTTTGCTAAATGCGATCCAATTAATAACCAGACTGTTGCCCACCCCCAAAAAGCTAATCCCTGTTTGCGGCATGCAATAATGTAAGCTTTCTCATCCCAACTATGTTATGTATGACGTTGTGGTCGTGGCACCAACGCGCCGACTCCAAAAGTAAGGTCTCTGCCTCGGGGCTTGCCGTTTCGGGAAGCAGTTATTTTATTGGCTCCCTCATAAAAGCGACCGAATACATTTGTCCCGAACATGTGTACTCTTGCATTATTTATTCGATGCGATTTGCGACCGCCTACGTGCGCGCGCATGGTCGCCGCCGCGCCACCGCTAATGCTGCCGCACTGAGGAAGAGCACTGCAAAATATCCCTCCAACGTTGCTGAATTTCTCACAAAACGTTGCTTTTTGAGAGTAGTAGTTTGTAACGGGTAGGGTCCGGCAATGGGCCTGTTGCAAACTTTTGCTAGAGCAAAAATAAGAGTTGTTTCCTGTAGATAATGCCTCAAAAACCACGATGAGCGCATTGGCAAAGTCTGAAATGCACTCATAACTTCACAATCTGCGTAAGAAATTTGCGGTTTTTTGAGCTTCCCGCTTCAAAAACGATACTACGGCACAGGCGAACATTTTGATGGAGGAGTCGCTCCATCGTCGGCAATATTCATCATGGCCGACGCTTGCGCAGTTCCGCGCGTAATTCGAGGAGAGTTCAAGATCAATCAAGGCGGGCGAGGAAAATATGAACGTAAACACGCCGATTGTTATCTGGTCTAGTCCTGTTTAGGTGTTATCTCGTCCCATCACACGTGTTTTGGTGGATTGGCGTCGGCCATGATGAGTATTGCCGACGATGGAACGACTCCTCCATCAAAATGTTCACCTGTGCCGTAGTATCGTTTTTGAAGCGGGAAGCTCAAAAAACCGCAAATTTCTTACGCAGATTGTGAAGTTATGAGTGCATTTCAGACTTTGCCAATGCGCTCATCGTGGTTTTTGAGGCATTATCTACAGGAAACAACTCTTATTTTTGCTCTAGCAAAAGTTTGCAACAGGCCCATGGGGCCCAGGTATTCTTGAAAACAGAGGGTCTGCGTGATCTTCAGTTGGTGGGCAGCACTAGAAAAAGAAAACATTGGATCTTGAGTCCAGACTCTGAAAAACATCGACAAGAAAAAGTACTCTTGATTCAATCAGAATCTAGCTTAAATCAAGAACCAAACCTCTTAATTTAAGCGGATTTCGTTTTGATTCAAGCAAAAATCCGATTGAATCAAGAGTATTTTTTCTTATCAATGTTTTCAAGAGTCTGGACTCTAGATACAATGTGTTTTTTCTTCCAGTGAGAATCTTCCTCAAGAAAGAATTTTCATCAATGGTTCAGTTGTGCTGGTCACATTATCGTGTTTTGATGCTTGGTTCTTGTAGATTAGCGAAAAATAATAAGATCCGTCCAAACCAAAAGTTTCTACGTTCCATTTTAACCAAGGTATACCCCTTTGGAAAGTCGGGTTTTTGAACTCATCCCCCGCAGTAATGACACCCTTGGTATCTGTCACCTTGCTTTCAACCAAGTTTCACGTTGAATAATCAGAGCAGCACTGATTGACGAAAGCAAGGTGGAAGAAACCATAGGTGTCACTACCGCAGTGGATGACGGCAAAAACCCGACTTTTCATGGGGCGATATCTCGGTTAATATTAAACGTAGAAAGTTACTGTTTGGACAAATCGTATTATAATTAGTCAATCTAGAAGAATCGAGCATCAAAACACAATTCTGTGACCAGCGCAACTGATCCATTGTCTAACAAGCAGTGGCGTGGCTTGCTTTGATCGATAAACAGATTATTCGCAATGATACCTTAATAATTGATTATTTACCATAGCTTATTCAATTGGAAATATATCGATAATCGATCATTCAAGCCGTGCCATTCACTGGAAAAAAACCATTGGATCTAGAGTCCAGACTCTTAAAAACATCGACAAGAAAAAATACTCTTGATTCAATCAGATTTCAGCTTGAATCAAGAACCAAGCCTCTTAATTTGAGCGGATTTCCTTTTGATTTAAGCTTAAATCTGATTGAATCAAGAGTCCTTTTTCTTGGCAATGTTTTCAAGAGGCTGGACTCTAGATCCAATGTGTTTTTACTTTCTCTGTACCCTAGGGTAGAGGAAGTATTGTCATCCTGCAAGGGGGGGGGGAGTTGAAATTTCATCATTTCTGGGCGTTTTAAGGTCCCAGGAGTCAAAATAACCATACTTGAAAAATGTGTGTCCGTCCGTGTGTGTATGGGCGTCACCCAAATCTGTCTACAGCGATATCTCAGAATCTATCTGTTCGATTTCATTCAAAATTTGCAGAGAGCACCATATCTATGGTCTCCTTATGCACGTCAAACGATTTTGGGGTACGCTAAAATTGGGGGGGGGCTAGGGGACACTGTCCATTTTTAGCAAAATCACACGGAAAGATCATTTTGAAGGACTGTAAATTTTGAAAAATGCCTTTAATTTTTACTTTCTCGCTCCCCTAGTTTTTTCCAGTGTTGGAGACGGTGACTAGGAAAATTCCTGCGATTCGAACTCGGGGTAAATCCCATGAAAACGTCCCGTGGAGACAAGCCCTTCGATGAAAGTTCGGCCAAAATTCTGAGGGAAAATCCTTAAAGAATACTTTAAAAATTGCATTTCATTTGGAGAAATTTGACAACATTCGAACGTCCATACGGCGCTCTGCAAATAATTTTGTGTCCTCAAGCTCCCGACAAGAGCCTGAGTGGACTCGGTGTGGAATAATTTGTGTGTCGTCAAAGTTTGAATTAAATTGATCGATGATCGTTAGATACCGCTACGAAGCAGGAGCCCGGGAAAAAGAAGAAGAAAAGAGAAAGAAGAAGAAGAAGAAGGTTGAGGAGAAAAAACCTGCTACGCGGCGTTTTCGCAAAGGATGTCACAGAGCGGTCTCCGTCAATGGGTCACCTGCAACCTGCAACTCAATGTTCGGTTTTTATTGTTCCTTGGCTCTGTAATTCATTGCATGTTTTCCGAGATCGAATATTATGAAGTCATAGCAGGAGCGCTGCGATATGTTTCTGTTGGAATGAAAAAGTCGCCAAGGCTCATCGGAAACTATAGAATGACTGACGTCGATATAAAAGATTATGAAGTTTACTCCAGACTCTATGTGGAGATGTGTGCAATCTTATGTCTTATAGGTGTATTGAACATCAAGTTACTACTGATGTTGACACAAATGTGGAAAATATTAATTTCATAAAAATGTCGGTATTGTTACCCTATATCGTCCACGGAATTCCTACACTGAGCCTCGCGAATTTCCGAAGCGAGTCTCAGCGTTTCAGGATTAAGATTATATGCTTAGGATCAAAATAATATTCTACAAGTATAAGTCAGTTTCCTTTGAAAATTTTGGTGTGTGAAAAATATATTTCATTTTCAGAATAGACACTGACCTACGCGTTTGCCCAATACCCATACCCCGCGATGATGGCTGGCCCGTGTTTTTAACGGGGACCCTTTTCTCTCCAAATACAAGACCAGTTGTAACGTGAGGACATTTGCGAATTAATACCCGATTCTCATGCCAAAATTTTCCAAAAAGAATTATGGAACTATTAAAAAATCTTGAAATCACGTCCCAAACTCAAAAAAAAGCTGTTTTAGGAACTGACCCGTTCAAAACGGTCGCTTTTACGCGGGGACGGATACGGTGCACCTGTGACGTCACAGTACATGATAAACCTGACCTCTTCAACAAGCGGCTGTCATTTCTTTATGGAGAAATACATTGAGAAATATGAAGAGACCAGGTTTGCCATGTACTGTGACTTCACGAGTGTACCGGATCCGTCCCGCGTTAAGGTGACCGTTTTGAAAACCCGAATTTTGGTGCGTTTTTAGGTTGGTTTTTGGAGGGTTTCCGGTGGTCGAAAACTCCGGGAAAATTCGTGTGACATCAGGATCCTTAGTTCTTTCGAAACAAGCAATACAAGAAAATTGTGCAACAGGCCCATTTAGATGGATACAAGATGAAAAAAAAATTGATCACTCCCCCTTGTAGATGTTCTTTATCCTGAATTCTCAAACGCAGAATTTACGCATGTGCGTACGTAAGAGATTGGTGATCGAACAGTATTCTGATGTAGACCATCATGCATATGGGCTGGCCAGTGAAGTAGATAAGAAGTGAAAAAGAAAGAAAAATATGAAATGTCAGGGGGAAAAATAGAAGAGCCACATAATAGAACATCTTAGACATGCTCAATTTTCAAACTTTTTTCCGACGATGAAACTGCCATTTGATGAGAAGAAAGGATTTGGGATGCTGAATTTAGACACTTTCATTCATGATACGACGGCAGAGGCATGGCCGGATTCACCTACTTGCCGCCCATGGGCCGCCTGTATTTTGCCGACCCCTTCTCATTCGTTTTGAAACCCGATAAAAACCATCAAATGAACGTGTCAGCGGGGGAGGGGTGCATAAGCCGCATTTACTCGTGTTGAGCACATTTTTTGGGAAAGCCCTGTCAACACTAATAGCAAAAGTTCACGGAACATTGCGCGGAAGTTAAGTTTCGTAAACCTATCTCTGTGTGGACAAGGCCTTCCATTCATAAGAAATGAACGAAAAAATTATGAAAGAACAAACATAAATGTGGATCAATGATTTTAACTTCCGCCGCCGCGCCGCGCAGACCGCACCGTGGCACCGTGTTTGGCGCAATGCGTGAAGTATTCCGACAGTCTTGTAGGCGCTATGCGTTTCACGCCGACCGCTGCTGAACTCACTGTGTTGGACGCATCGCGTGAAGTATTTACGCAGTCTTGTAGGCGCTATCAGTTTCACGCTGACCGCAATGACCGCACTGTGTTTGATGCAATGCGTGAAGTATTCGTACAGTCTTGTAGGCGCTAATATGTGTTACATCCCGATCGCCACGCCGAGGGCTTCTCCTTTTCATCTCAAGTCCTCGTTATCATTTCTCTCTAAGTCGCGCCGTTCTGGGCCAAATTGCGTGTTTGGTTTCTCTCGTAACTCGACTTATTGAGGGTGCTGTCTCTTATATCGGAAAATTTCAAGAGATTCTTCCTCTGCTTGGCATGCTGGGGGAACAATTGAGGTATTCTTTGGTAAAAGAGCGTATGAGACTTTGAAGTATGCTAAGATTGTGCAACCCAGTTTTGTAGTTGAAAGTAACTTATCCGACAGTTCTGCTGTGAATTATTTCTTGAGTTTCCTCCGAGTTTTTCCTCACTACTGTAAAGAAGTAACTCAGCTGTAAATAAATTTCAGCTGCCGCAAACGCTTTAAAAAATGGCACAATCTTAGCAGCAAGCCTCATACCCCGTTTTAACGAAATAGTCCTCAACAATTGAACATTCTGAGACTTTTTCTCAAGAGCTAAACTCTGGAAGAACTCCAGTTGAAGAAGTGGCTCTCCTGGCCGAACACGACCCGACGATATGATCCAGTAAAAATCTCGATTCTCCGTGACGCACAAGAAGGACTCTCGAGCTATTCTGTGACAAATACGTGATAAGGTGATAAGGCGTTTCAATTCCAGCGCCGCGACGTGGCTAATAGCTTTTTATACGTGTTTAATACCACTCCAGCGAGCGGTCGCCGTGGGAACGAACCTACGTGCCTATTCATAGATGGATCCACGTAGCAGATAGTAAAAAGTCTCCAAAATTATTTCATTCAACGTCGAATTAATGGAATAATCTCCGGCCGGGGCCCTCCGCCGCCGGCGGCGCCCGGGCGACACAAAGGTTTTTTTCTTCTTTTTTGCACTCACGGCGCTTGTCCACGGCCGAGCTCTAAGTGCGTCATTAGACTCAAGTTCGACACGTGCTCCGCCGCATGTGACCGATCGCCTCGAGAGGTGAGAAATTCCTCCTATGCCGTGCATTAATCATGTGTTCCGTCGACGATTTGCTGGGGAAAAATGTAACTCCCTCACACGGAAGACGGATCAAACTGATAATCTTCTTCTAATTATTTATTAATTTATTATTTTAAACCGAGAGAAAAGACAGAATTTACCATTTCGTTACGCTGTATTTCACACAGCGTCAATTCATAGTCAATTCTGCTAAAAGAAAGGTAAACGTATATTATATACTGGTACAGGTAACCATTTCTCTGGCAGAATCGACTTTCAATTCACGCTGTGTAAAAAAGTGTGAAGGAATGGTAAATTCTACCAATCTTCTGTTTCGGTGACCAATAACTCTCTATGGCATGAATCAATTTTGGATCTTGGATTCTGAGGGGCTCAAATCTACATATATGTTGCAGCTTCCGTAAAAAAAGCGTCTCACATTTTTCCCTCGAAATTTTAAATTTTTGGTAATAATTTTTTTAAAAAAACGAGAAATGGATGAAAATTTGAAAGATCATGCAACAGAAAAAAGATCATTTTAAAAGAAGAAGAAGAAAAAAAGGCGTTGTGAATAAGTAGCACCAGGTCATAGACGGTTCATCTTTATTTTTTTTTTAAATCTAATATTACTTTGACATTTAAATGTTCTTTTGTAATTTCCTTAACTGTACTTTTCCTTTACTTTTTTTGCACTTTGGCCATCAACTTTATTGCTGTGTAGCTGATAGTTGGAGCAAAATATATTCAGCAACACAAAGGGCGAACTTTTAAAGGATTCAAACCATTGAAGAACAACTAACTCGAGTTGCTGATTTTACAAGCTCTTTTAAAGTTGGAGCGTAAAGTTACGCCACATATATGACACCCCCCCCCCCCCCCNGGTCCCCTCATCGTCGGTACTTGTGACGCCGTTTCAGAGTCTCAAATGCTCTTTATAATTTTATGAACGGCATCTAACGACTTGAAGTTTATGCCGAATTGCTCGCTAAATTTGGCAAGCTAGACGATGATCATTGATCAGTCAAGTTTCACTTGAGGTCAAGACGGGTCGTCTCAAGGGAACAGTACCGGCTTAAAACGATTGGGTTCATTCAAGTGACACGAACAGCTATGCCAATGTAGGCCGAAAATACATGGCCATTCTCACTAGACTGAGCGCGGTTTTTAATTTTTATGGCAATGATGTAGCAACACTTAAGTCTCCTATGTCGTTTTCCACAAAATACAGTCTTCAAAGATCAGAATCTTCCAAAATTGACATCACGCTTTTTATTTACTTAAGCACGTCCAAAATTCATTGGCGTTGTTTCACTGTATGAACAGCAATTTCATGAAAGACGCAGTAGATAAAGTTACGGGCTTTATAAACATGCCGTCCGTTCCGGGTTCAGAGGACGAAAGTTCCAGGTGCAGGCGTAGCTCCTACTGCTCCGCGTACTTAGCCCGGAACTTTCGGCGTCTGAGAGGCTGGAACGCGGACGATATGCCTACAAAGCCCGTAATTACGGCTTCCACGGCCGAAGTTTTTTTTTCAGTGCGGATGGATCTCGGTTGGCCGCTACGTTACTGAACCCCCAAATTGCGCGGCGTGTATCCTTTTCGCGGGCCGCAACGTATTTCTGCTAAAAGGAATTAGAGACAGGTGGGAAAGAAGGGGTTTGGCCGTTAGTTGTCGGGTAATATCGAGTTGTCGGGGTTGTCGGGTATGTAATGACATATTTTAAAACTCCAGTGAAATCTCGCTTTTCCATGTTCTCAAAAGGAACTATATCCACTTTTACATTGTTTCTTGTGCAGCATCTACGAGTACGTCCCATCTTTCCACTTCCACATAGTTCCTTTCAGCATAAATACGCCCGACTCATGTCTGGCTCATAGATGGCTGTAGATACATAAGTTACTAAATCAACAGGAGTAGAAGTCAAATAAACTGAAGAAGAAGAAGAAAAAAAAAACCCTGCCATGCTTGCACTGAAAAAAACACATTGGATCTAGAGTCCAGACTCTTAAAAACATCGACAAGAAAAAATACTCTTGATTCAATCGGATTTTTGCTTAAATCAAGAACCAAGCCTCTTAATTTGAGCGGATTTCCTTTTGATCGAACCAAAAATCTGATTGAATCAAGAGTATTTTTTCTTGTCAATGTTTTCAAGAGTTTGTACAGATCCAATGTCTTTTTTTTTTCCAGTGTGGGTCCTAAGGCCTCCATAGAAATTAGGGGGCGGCATGTACTCTATCACTGTGCTCGACTCCCTATGCTCCCCCTATGATCTAGGCTCTGTGGTTGCGCCCACGAGACTTTTCCGCGTCGGACGAACAGCGCGCTGGATCGGCGATCGCTTCCGCGAGTCCGTGACTCGTCTATCCGGCGGTGGCGGCGGGAGACAGATTTTAACGGTAATTAAGTATTCAGTTCGCCTCGGCTCGGCGTGAAGAGGTGTTGGCGGCGGTGGCGTGGGACCCTGACACAGATATCTCGGCAGACAGTCGAGTCGAGTCGAGCCCGATCCGCAACGTGAAAATCGAGCCGCGTCAATGTCACCGGGCGGCACCGACACCGACCGACGCCGGCGACCGGCACGGGATCACCATCGCCGCCACGGCCTTCCTCCCAACGTGATCCGTCTCCGTCCGCACCGCTACCGCCACCGCCAACGGGATCAAAAGGCCGAACGATGAGCTCCAAGCTTTTGCATCTACTAGCGGGCTGATTATTGAAATTGATAGACAAAGCGTTAGACAAAGAAGACATGGGAAGGATGGAGCGATCGTATTGGTTGGAATGCATGGTTCCTATAGACTACGGAAGAAAATGATGGACTAATTATAGGGTCTCCCGTGTCGCCAGATTCACCAACCCTTGGTATTTTACAGGGCACTGGTTAAATCCCAACGGTGACCTCAGTGAACATCAACCATCCGATTGGTGAGCCCCAATATACGGATAATAAATATAATATAATAAATGGATTCACACGCTCGAACCAATCCGACCAGATGGCTAATTGTTGAAATGGATAGACAAAGCTATAGAAGAAAAAGGCATAGGGAGTGCAGACGATCCTATTGGTTGAAATGTGTGGTTCATATAGACAAAGGGAGAAAATGATGGACTAACTATGGGGTCTCCCGTGGGTTTCTGTTAGTTAGTCTATTACCTACCTCCTTTGTCTATTGCAACTACTCGCTTCCACTAGGAGGATCCCACTATATAAGTTTTTGTCTTCTTTGTCTATAGCTGTGCCTATCACTTTCAATAATCGGTCCACAGTCGGGAGTTGAGTACCTAAACAGGCAGAGTGCGGACATGCCGGTAATTTTGAAGTTAGGTGATGGAACTCTCAGGGCCCATAAAGGCAGCCAATCTACACGGGGAAAAACGGATTGTTGATTTAACAATTAAACTGTTGAAACATTTGTCAAATACGTTTCAGATGTAAATTTTACAACAGTGGAAAGCTAACCACGAAGATGGTTAAATTAGCATTTTTTCATCGTAAAATCCAGGGCCGCCGGGTTAAGGGGGTGGTTACATGGGCCGCGGCCCATGGCGCCAAATTTTGCAATTTTTTTTTAAATGTAGGTATAAAAATAAAATTGTAAACGGGAAAAGGCGAAAAAATCTTGCATTTCCTGTGACCATCGTAATTTCTAATTTTGTCGTTTTGCGGTGATACAAAAGATAGCACCATTAATTAGTCGAGTTATGAGAGAAACCAAACACGCTATTTGGCCAGAACGCTCATTTATGAACATTCTTGGCCGTTTTGGTCTGACATGAGAATCTGAATTTTGTCAGTGACATTTTTGTGTCAGAAGGTTGGCTGCTCTTTCATTAGTCTAGTTGAGAGAGAAACCAAACACGCAATGTGGCCTGGAGTGGCGCGGCGCGGAGAGCAATGATGACGAGGACTTGAGATGAAAAGGAGAAGCCCTTGTCACGCCGGTCAGCATGAAACACACATTACCGCCTACTAGACTGCATGAATACTTCACGCATAGCGTCAAACACAGTGCGGTCAGCAGCAGTCGCCGTGTAATGCATAGCGCCTGCAAGACTGCTTAAATACTTCACGCATTGCGTCAAACACAGTGCGTTCAGCAGCGGTTGGCGTGAAAGGCATAGCGCCTACAAGAGTGTTGGAATACTTCACGCATTGCGCCAAATAAAGTGCGATCAGCACGGCGCGGCGGTGGAAGTTAAAATTATTGAACCACATTTATGATTGTTCTGTCAAAATTTTTTCGTTCATCTCTCATTAATGGAAGGCATTGTCCACACAAAGACAGGTTTACGGAACTTAACTTTCGTGCCAAGTTCCGTGAATTGCTATTGTAGTGTTGACAGGGCTTCCGCAAAAAATGTATCCAACACGAGTAAACGCGTCTTATGCATCCCTCTCTCTCAGGCACGTTCACTTGACGGTTTTTATTGATGTTTCAAAACGAATGAGATGGGGGCGGCAAAATACAGGCGGCCCATGGGCGGCAAAAAGATAAATCCGGCCCTGATAAAATTTACAATGAAACATGTCGGAAACTTTTCTTAACTATACAAAAGCGTACAATCAGTAATATCATTCGTTTCCATGTATGAGTTCTCGAGAAAGATTTATTTTTTTTTTTTTTATTTTTTTTTATTTTAAAAGTATTCACCTACTTACACAGTAATTAGAATAAAATATTTATTGTTACAATTGTAACGATCCTTTGTTGGTAAATCACCTATTTGACTTAGTTTTTGCATTTAGTAATTCACTCATTTTTGCGGAGGGACGCTCATTCATAAACATTCTGGGCCATTTCGGTTAGATATTGGAATCTGAAGATTGGCAGAGACATTTTTCGTTTTCAAAGGTTAGTTGTTCTTTCAGGCCCTAATAGCTTCATATTTGGACATGTTCGTACTCTACCTATATAGATAGTGTAGCCGTAGGGCCGATTTAGCGCTCTGGGCCCAGGGACCCGGGATGCTAGCCGGTAAAAGAGGGGCGCACTTTGCGGGTTGTATACTTTGTAAATTGAAGGCAGTAGACGTTTCAATGAATGAGTCTGTTGCGCTGGTCACATGCACAGAATCGTGTTTTTATGCTTGGTCCTTGTAGATTAGCTAAATACGTATAATAGGATCTATCCAAACAGCAATTTTCTTCTTCTTCTTCTTTTAACTTCCGACTAGGGCCGTGACCCTGTTTGTCTAGCCTCTAAATTAGTATATAAATATGATAAATAAAATATGATGGCGATGAGAAGGATCATTTAATACTCCGGGGATGAAAGGCAATTTTCTACTTTCAATATTATTTGAGATATGACGCGCTTTCTATGTCGATATTCCTGCCATCATAACCTAATCTCAAAATAGCACTCATTAGACCGAGTTTTTTTTATTTCTCCCCTTTCCATTTGGGATTTTATCCCTCTTATTGGTCGTATTAAGAAAGATTCTCAGAGGCGGATCCAGCAATTTGGCAACACCGGATTTCCTCCATTGAAACCTATTCTAAATAATCGATTTTCGTCGCAGCACCTGGCCCCTTCAAGAATCGATACATTTCCATAAGTTTAAATGGATCCGGTGTTGCTAAATTGCTGGATCCGCCGATGAAGATTTCTCGCTGATTGTGAGAGTCCCGTGGTCCATACCTGGAGTGAAAAGTTGAGAGGAATGATGGGGGTCAAGGAACCTACGATAGAGAATTACATAATTTATGGATGTACCCTTGCATCATTTTTGACTCGAAACCTGTAGGAAAAGAGGAAATGATTGATGGTGGGCGCTAGTCAAAACGCTCAAAATTCGAAGCTCGTTGCGCACGTCGCGTCGCGTCGGGCGTCGCGCGTCGTCGCGTCGAAACAACCGATGCGCTGTCACGCGTCACCGCTTCTGCCAAATTCCGCCTCTACATAAGCTCAGTCTGAATCGATCATCATTAACAAATTCGATTCTTTTTCCGGGCTGGCAACGTCACACTCGGCGCAGTTGCTGGTCCGCACCACTAATTCACATTATTGTGAGCCTGACGGAGGATTTTGGCCGGGATGGAAAAAATCTGCAGTTTCACCATCGATGTGCTGCTCTTACATTGAGAAAATACCAAATATTTTAAGATTTTTTTGAAAATTTATGAAGTTACTAATACTCCGTGGGGGGCAGTTCTGCAGTTTCACCGTCGATATTCTGCTCTTATGTTGGGAAAATACCAAATATTTTACGATTTTTTTGAAATTTTACACTTCTACCCCATGGGGAGCAGTTCTGTGGTCTCGCCATTGATATTCTGCCCTTATGTTGGGAAAATACCAAATATTTTACGAATTTTTTGAAATTTTACACTTCTACCCCATGGGGAGCAGTTCTGTGGTCTCACCATCGATATTCTGCCCTTATGTTGGGAAAATACCAAATATTTTACGATTTTTTTGAAATTTAACACTTCTACTCCGTGGGGAGCAGTTCTGTGGTTTCACCATCGATATTCTGCTCTTATGCTGGGAACATACCAAATATTTTACGAATTTTTTGAAATTTTACACTTCTACTCCGTGAGGAGCAGTTCTGCAGTTTCACTACCGATATTCTGCTATTATGTAGGAAAAAGTCCAAATTTTTTGAAATTTCATGAAATTTTACACCTCAGGTCAAGGAAGGAGGGGGGGGGGGCGGCCGAGCGAGGCGTGAGCGTCACGCATCGTGTGTGGTCAGCTTTGTTCGGTGCCCCCCAGGAACACGGATTCGGACAAAAGTCGAGAGGCGACCGGTAAAGCACGATCGCGGTTGCGGGGAAAACGCCGGGCGGGGAAACACAATGACGGGATAATTATGTCCAAACAAGGCGCGGCGGTGCTATCCTGCCGGAAGCGGGGGCTCGATTATTGTCGAATGCGTATTATCATTTCCGGCGGCCGGCAAGGTGGATTTCCGTTCCTCCGTATCATCGTCACACGTGTCTAGCCTTCGCTCCATTCCGCAGCTTTCCCGGCCGGCGCATTTTCCGCTCGCAGTGCGATTTTTTTTCTTTTTTTCTTTTTTGCCCTCGTCGCGTTTACTGCAAGTCATCCGGTCGCTGTAAAATGCCATTGTAAAAGTGCATGGATATGTCGAGAATGGCATTCGTCGTTTTCCGGACCAAGAAACGTAACTCCATTCCAAAGTTGCGAAGTCGACTCAAACAATCCTATGTTTTAAAATTATGTACCTGGGCAATTTTCCCCCAAATTTGTTCTGATTTCTGCATGAAAGCAGAGGAAAACGCAGTAAAATTTGTAGATAGTAATTGTCAAGATTCTCCTGGTAATTATGGAATTTGCGAGGGGCAATTTGGCAACATTGAAATGTAGTTACGTTATTTTGTGAGGGAAACTACGAATTGCGAGCAGATCCGGAATGATTAAGTTCGAAGAGATTGTAATTTTGTAGAATGCGCGTATTTTAGAACGGGGCCTCAGCAACATGCACTTCAGGATGCATCTACATGGAAAATCAGTGGATTCATCGTGTTTTAAATTTATGATCCCTGTTTTCTCGGGTTAAACCTGAGCTTTAATTGGTTTATTGCAAGTATTATCTTATTTTTAGGATGAATTGAAGGGCTTGGAGGACAAGGCGCATACGTGCAGTTGTTGCTATTTCGAGAAATACGTGTGTGAAGTTCCGAAATAACATGGGTTTATATGGCAAAAAGAAAGTTCAAACCAACATTTTGATGCTTAAAAATTGGAATTTGGGAGCGAATTTTTCACAGAATATGCATTAAGACTAGTTTCACTTGAAATCATTAATATCTCAATTTTTTCAAGAACTTCACTTATGCATGCACCTTGCTCTTCAAGCACCTCAATTGAGAAACAGTGAAGCATAAACTTTTTTTAAAAGTTACATTTTTTGTCTTTTCTCTTCAATAAATTTTAGTTTTTTTCTGAGTGGAGAAAGATTGCCTATTGTATGTGCATCACAAGCGACAAAATTCGAGTTTCTGGTGTTCTTATAACAACCAGGATTAACTTATCCCGTTTTACACCAGTTTACGAAGAGGGGCGCTTAATTGACCCTCGTGATACTTTTGCCGGTAGGTGGCGATATTATCTGTTTAGGTATGGCTTTATGTGTGCAATACTGCCGTGCTAAGGAAAAACGCCGTATAAACATCCGAGAGTTGCCAAATTTCCCTGGAAGAAAACGTATTTTATAGGAATGCTATTCATAATTTTCTTTGAAATTTTCAGATTTTTTAGACCAAATTTCGAACGACATCCTCTAAAAAATCAGAGAAGCAATATCCATGGTTTTCCTGAAAATTCGTGATTTGTCGAGGAATTTTTTGCAACGCCGAATGGCTCATACTGCGTTTCTACTTAGCATGGTAGACTAGAGATTCCACTACATTATAGGATCCCCCTTCAATCAAACTGGGTGCAGCTCATGAAAAATCGAGGGACCGGGCTTCAACACACCCATGAATAACAATAGTTTTCGTGCACGGTGCGTGTTTCGAGCTTCCAGCGGGTGCAGGATCACGAAAGGCTGCACAGGCACACCTCTCGGTGAAGCGAGTGCGGTGGAGCAGGAACATGAAGCAGTTGATCACACATAAGCGCGCGATGTGCCCACGCTATCGTTACTAATTTCATCGCCCTGAAAAGAATAGAGACGTTCTTATTTCAGCTGCTCCTGTTCGCGTGCCGCCGAAGACAACCCTTCAGGGAAGCCACACCGGCGTGTTTTTCAATCAAGGGCGGATTGTTTCGCACCGGCAGTAGCGTGTGGCCGTGCGGAAAAGATGGATGAACCGAGCTCGGTTCGTAAGCACTCACCTGAAAACGAGCGCTTTTTGCTTTCGACAAGAGCACCTAAACAGGGAAAGCACGGACATGTTGGTAACTTTGAGGTTAGCCGGCCAGGTTGGCCTAGTGGTTAGCGCGTCTGACTCTAGGTCAATAGGTCCCGGGTTCGAATCCCGGTGGTGACGACAAATTTTCATGGAACTGACGAGTGGATCTGTAAGCAGAATTCGCTCGGCCTTAATCCGTGAAAATTTGTAAGCCCGAGCATGGATGTCTACCAAACTCCCTGATGTCTTCGGACAATAAATAGTGCCTATAGATGGCTGTAGATTCCTAAAGGAATAGAAGCCACTAAACTCTCAATAAAAAAAAAAAAAACTTTGAGGTTACACTGGAAAAAAACACATTGGAACTAGAGTTCAGACTCTTAAAAACATCGACAAGAAAAAATACTCTTGATTCAATCAGATTTGAGCTTAAATCAAGAACCAAGCCTCTTAATTTGAGCGGATTTCCTTTAGATTTAAGCTTAAATCTGATTGAATCAAGGGTCCTTCTTCATGTCAATGTTTTCGAGAGTCTGGATTCTAAATCCAATGTGATTTTTTTTTTCCAGTGTAGGTCATGGAGCTTTTAAAGCCCAAAAGGGCAGCCATCCTATGAATTATATAGAGTAATATATTATTATAATAGTTACGACCCGTCGATTGTAAAAAAAAAAATTCAAAATATAAATCACTGATAATAGTGTATAGTTTTTGAAATTTTAAAGAACATACTTCTTAATTCGCAAATTTTTCCAGGTTTCATAATTCGACTAAATTTTGCAAACAGGAACTACCATATGGCTTTCCCACAAAAGCACCCATATGAATATTGAAACTATTCGAACGGATGTTGTTTCTAAAGGAAGCCAGAAAGTATAGTTCCTTAATAAAAAATCTAGTCCAATTTCACTTGATGTTGTTGTAAAACAACCTGCTGTATTCCAATTTGGGGGGGGGGGGGGGGAGAGAGAGAATTATCTACAACTGAACAGTGCGGCAATGTTTTCCCTCTCTAGGCTGGATTTTCTCTGTATTTCTCATCGCATTTTACATGAAAGTCTGATAAGGAAATATGTATTGTGATGCCTGATTTCGTTCGAACCTGCACCTCGCCTCGGAGTTTGACGCGAAACTCCTTGAGCCTCGGGCGTTGGAGGAGACAATATGAATCTGCGCAGTGCGCGTGCAGCAGCAATGAATTCGTGCCGATTGGCGGCCAGTTCCAAAATCAGTTAGCGAAGCCGGTCACCTTGACCCAGTGGCCGGCGCACTAGACCCACATCGCGGAGGTCACACGCAAGATCCTCGTCGGCCGCTGATTAATTGCCTTAAACAGATTAAATCTAGCGGTCATCCAAGATCGCGCGCGCCGTTCCCGACCGAATGTCAACCGGGGTGACGTTGCATTTCCGCGCTCGGCTGGCCGTGGTCTCCCTGCGAATTGCGTTGATTTTGTCGAGGATTTGGCATCGTCGGGCTGGAACCGCGTTATCGGGCGAATATTCAAAACAACCGCCTCCCAATGCTGCGGTGCTGAGGAAAAACGCCGTATGAACATTCGAGAGTTGCCAAATTTCCTTCGGTAAGTGTTCATTTTTAAGGGAAGTTATGAATATTTTTCCTTGCAATTTTCAAGAACTTTTGGTGAAATTGCGAACAGAATAATCTAAACAAATTGGCAGAAAAATATACACAAATTTGCCGACGAATTTGGGTTTTGTCAAAGGAAATTTTGCAACGCCTAAAGGTTCATACGACATTTTTCCTTAGCACGATAGAACGAGAGTAGCGTATTTCCTAGGTGGCCTCAGACCGCTCACGAATCCGCAGACACCGTGCCGCCAACTGCACTTGATTTCTTGCTTTTCCATCCATTGATCAAACTGTACTACGGGCTGATTATTGAAATCAGTAGATAAAGCAAAAGACATAGAGGACTAAAAGAAAATGTACCGATCCAGATGCGTAAAATTCAAATGTAGCGTATTCGATAGCGGTTCGATGTATCGTTTGATTTGATTCAAAATAATAGAACATATATTATTCAAACAAAAATTTTATAATTTAAGTTGGGAAAGCTGAAAATGGGAAAATTCCTAACTATTTCACTTTTCATTGACATTTGGTACACAAAAGACTAAAAATTCTATTACCAAATTTCTAAATTGACTTTTGAGGCTATTTTTCTACGTGGAACCAATGGATATCGATATAATCTCACCTGTTTGATGTATCGAATACGATCTACTGGTCAAAATTAGTTGTTACGATGGACGAAGAAAGTGAGTAAGAACACTGACCAACGGCAACTCACGAGAGTTCCCATGGTTAGTCTGTAAATTCCCCCCTTTGTCTATAGCAACCACCCGTTTCAACCAATAGGATCGTTCCATTTATTCTATTTCTTCTTTGTCTATTTCATTGTCTATCAAGTGCAATAATAAGCCGGCTGGTCAAGTGTGTTTGAAAAAAAAATCGTCGGAAGGCCGTCTCCACAGTCTCCTGGTGGCGGTATGGACCGCGGCCAACGGAGAGACTTAAACGAACGGTTAGGAAAGGAAACTAATTTTAGCGGCTCTGGTGCTTGCACTAGAGCTGCTATTCCGGACGGTCCCAGCTGGGGAGTATCAACGGACCATGTTACATTGGAGAGACCGCGTGTTGGTTGATGGGAATCGGCGCCATTTTCTGCTGTTTAGGGGGGACTGATTTTATTTTAATTGATATCTTTTTCCTGTGAGCGAATGCTATGTTGTGTAGTGTATTTTTGGAATCATGGTGATACTGTCAATAATTCAAAACGGGTCTGTGCTTTAATCTCGCACTGGAAAAAATGTACTTTACGTTTAAAATTTGAAAATTCAAATCTATAAGTTTTCGCGCTTTTTTCGAAGAATGCCGTGGTTGGAGCTTCCTAGTCATACTACTCGACATCAGCTGATAGCAAACAAAGGTTACCAAGGAAACCGTAAACGCGTAACAACTACCTACCGTCGCCAGAGCCGCTTTCCGACGCGAATGCGCTGGAGCTTCCTGCTTGTTCACAGCCTCCAAAAATTAAGATCGGCCCTGTATCAATGTTAAATACTGAGGGTCCAAAATTTTGTTTCACATTTCCTTACGCAATATTTTTGCATGTACATTAAAACAAATGCATACAAAAAATTAACTAGTACATAGGGTGTTCCTCTATAGCAAACGAGCATTGTATTTTCGATGAACTAATAGATTTTGGTCCAACGAAGCATTCTCATAATTCGGTAAATTTAAAAAAAAGTAAAATAAAATAAAATTTAGACAGTTTACAACGACCACAAAAAATGACTTAAATTTGATAAATATGATACGCTTTGAACGAGATACGTATATTTTTTTAGTATTTGGAGATGCGATTATCAGAATTCCGTGACAAATTGCGGTAAAATAAATTTACTTTTCTTTTTGTTTTTTGACATAGAACCATTTCATCGTCGTCTAAATAATTTCCTCTCGAATTAAAATATCACAAAAAACCTCATTCCACAATCGTTCCAAAAGAAGAACGTTTTCATTTGAATCAAAGATGAGGCATTAATAAATATGATGGGTTCAGCATTTTGAAAGTATCAAATCATTAGGATACTGTGAAATATTGTTTTAAAATAAAAGGGGGTCACTTGATGATTGTTTTCATAACCTCATGTTCACAATTTCGTCATCCTTGAAATAAATTGAGGGGCTTGGAGGACAAAGCGCAAAAGTGGAGTTTTTGAGAAAAATGAGATAATACTGATTTCAAGTAAAACTAGTCTTGATGCATATTCTATATTTGAAAAATTCGCTCCCAAATTCCGATTTTCAAGCATCGAACAGTCATTTGGACTGCATTTTGCAATTTTGAACTGTAAATTCTGGCTCTTCTGGAAAAACACAATGTGCATTGGAAAACTAATGGCACATACGTCGTTTTTAAAGCGGGTTAGAATTTATAGTTCAAAATTGCAAAATGTAGTCCATTTGGAACTTTCTTTCCGTCATATGATAAGGATTCTTGTAATTTCGAAGCTTCAAACACGTATTTCTTGAAGAAGCAAGAACTGCACTTATGCACCTCGTCCTCCAAGCCCCTCATTTACTCCAAGAGTAAAATAGACCAAAAAACCTCATCCATCCTTTCACCATCGTCTCAAAAAGGTACATTTCATTCGGGTACAAATCGAAGCGTTGACGTATTCAATGGGCTTCGATTTGTTTCAAAACGGACCGCTGAGAGTGACATCACGACGGGAGCAATTTACACGGCTTACGCAAGCGGTTTCGTCAGAGGAGAGCCGCGCTAGAACCCGGAAAAGGAGGGTAATAGGATGGTCATGAGATCAAAATTGAAGCTGGCTCCTCCAGGACGGCGCCCAATAAACCGGTGCAGTAATGCGGTCGTCCCGTTCGCGCTCGAGTGAGAGCGGACGCATCGCTCGACGCTGTTCGCGCGTCGCGTGGCGATTACCCGACGCTGCGCGACGCCGCACTGCCCGACGCCGCGCCGCCCGACGCCACGGGGCGCCACGCGAGACGCTCACGGTGACAGAAAAGCGGCGGCGTTGCGTGTTCGTTTCATTATCTGAAATCTTCGTCAGAAACAAGAGACAATTGCACGAAAATCACGCTGAGCAAACAAAAAATGTCTAATGAAGACTTTGCAGGTGTCTTAAATTTTGTGAATTTCATCTTGAATATGATACCACTAGGAAAACTGAGTGCGAGGATACCCTTGGTTTCAAAATCGGTCAATTATTAGAGAAAATATGACAAAATAACCTAATTTGTTAAAATCAATGTGTTTTAATGGAAAATGCCGCCAGATGACGTCACGAGGCGGCACACTTTCTCACTTTTAAATCTATTTTTCTCCAATTTCTCATGTCAGCAAAAAAATTATGAAAAATACTCCGAACTCAGCTCATTAGACACTCTTAGATGAAGCAATAAAATTTGTGTGTGCAAATTCTCCATTTTCACCCCATAATGCGTGGGGTGAAACAATGCACCAATGCGTACAATGACGTAACCAGGGGGCAGGGAGGCACGGTGTCTGATTCTCACCCACACGTCACGACTAGTAGATTTTCAGAAATTTGGTTTTCGACGGAATACTATTATTTAAAGGTGGACTTGGCCCTTATAAAATTTCCCAACTGTTTTTCCCAGCTTTGCGTTTCACTTTCCCCTAACTTAAATATCCAGTTGTTGAAGAGAGACGATTAAAGAGATACGGAGACTGCAAACGCAGATTGTGAAGTTAGGAACGCATCTCGGACTTTCTTGATACGCTCATCATGCTTTTTGAGCCATTCTCTGTAAGCGACTCTTCTTTTTGCTGTAGCCAAAGTTTGCAACGGGCACATTGCATATTATGGCCACTACGCTCACTTTGATTCCCGTCCTCGAGCCTTGCAAATTCCTCAGCGCGTATTGCATAGCAAAATGGCGCTAACAAGCAAGCAGTGTAAACACATATTAGTTGACCCGATGAGCACTGAGTAGGCATTAAAGGAAGGGGGAGAGAGACAGCGAAAATTGGTGAGCGGGAGCCTGAGTCACGCGTAGACCGGCGAGCGTGGAAGCCACGTGGATCCGCAGTCTGGGGGAGGGGGGGGGCAGGGAGCGTGGGATCTGCTGATCTGGTGCGGAGCCCTGCACATGCATAATAGGCATGTTCAGCGCCGTAATGAGTGGCTTCGAGGCGCTCAGGTGTTATGTCGTGTTCCGGTAGAGAGCAGTAAATGCAATCCGGGATGAGCCTCGAGGTACATAAGAGTATGTGCTGATAGTGGCTCATGCAGAAATGTACTTCCTGCGCTTTTGCAGTGTTGACAAGGGCTCACGCTCCCAAACCGCCCCACGCGCGTGCTTGCGGATTCCGTAGCAAGGCCCAAGTTCATCGCCGCACGGACGGAGGAAAACCCTACTGTGTTAGTAAGGGAAAAGTACGTTAGTAACTCGTTCATATTCCAGCAGTCGCCTCATTGGTTCAGAAGTCTATGCTTTTGGTCGCGCTATAGACAAAGCGGGCATACACTGGTAAAAAAAAGTAGCTTGGATCAAGAGTCCAGACTCTTAAAAACATTGACAAGAAAAAATACTCTCGATTCGATCGGATTTTTCCTTGAATCGAAGAGCCAAGCCTCTTGATTTAAGCGGATTTCCATTTGAATCTTGAGTATTTTTTCTTGTCAATGTTTTTAAGAGTCTGGACTCTAGATCCAAGCTACTTTTTTTTACCAGTGTAAGGAGTGTAGGGTGATTCAATTGGTTGAAATTGGTGGTTCCTTTAGACTAAGGATCGAAGGATCGGGGGAGGGGGATGATTGGCTAACTAAAGGGTCCCCCGTGAGTTGCCGTTAGTTAGTCTATTATCTACCTTTTAGCGGCTCTGGTGCTTGCACTAGAGCTGCTATTCCGGACGGTCCCAGCTGGGGAGTATCAACGGACCATGTTACATTGGAGAGACCGCGTGTTGGTTGATGGGAATCGGCGCCATTTTCTGCTGTTTAGGGGGGACTGATTTTATTTTAATTGATATCTTTTTCCTGTGAGCGAATGCTGTGTTGTGTAGTGTATTTTTGGAATCATGGTGATACTGTCAATAATTCAAAACGGGTCTGTGCTTTAATCTCGCACTGGAAAAAATGTACTTTACGTTTAAAATTTGAAAATTCAAATCTATAAGTTTTCGCGCTTTTTTCGAAGAATGCCGTGGTTGGAGCTTCCTAGTCATACTACTCGACATCAGCTGATAGCAAACAAAGGTTACCAAGGAAACCGTAAACGCGTAACAACTACCTACCGTCGCCAGAGCCGCTTTCCGACGCGAATGCGTTGGAGCTTCCTGCTTGTTTACTTTCTCGTTCTCCTAGAGTAGAGGAAGTATTTTTTTCCATTTCAACCACCCACTTCCACAGATAGGATCCCTCCATATCTCTTTAGTCTTGTTTGTCTATGGCTTTGTCTATCAATTTCAATAACCGGCCCTCTGAGGAGATGCAGAAAGAGCAATTGGTGGAGAGGCAAACCAAATCACTTGTTGATTGATGACCCTACATATTCTTTTTGTCCTTTTTGTCCACTGCTTTGTCTATGAATCTCAGCAATCAACCCGCAGGGACTGACAGAGGCTATGAACCCCGACGCGACGGTGGCGCTGCGAAAAGCGAAGCGGAAGCCGGCGTAACTCTTTTTAATTGACGCGGAGTGGAGGTGCGGGTGCGCGAGAAATCGGAGTCGGTCCCTCGGTCGCGGTCGGGCGCACGATAGGGAGTCGGAATAATCGGATGTAAATCAATTAATGGGTCGGACGACGACGACGCGGCGACGGAGCCGGGGCGGGCGGTGCGTCGGTGGACGGGGAGGACAAGAAGGTGGCGGACGGCGGACACGATCGGACGATCGGCGACCGGGGTGATGCCGTTGATGCCGGTCGGCCGTCACCTCTCGCCGCGTGCGAATCGCCGCCCCGCGTGAGTAATGCCCGGTGTCACCGCCGCTTCGTGTCCGCGGATCGCCACGTAATAACTCCGTCCCATCACCGCCCGATTCCCCCGCGTTGCCGTAACGTTTCACGCGGGAACGTCGATCGCTCCGGGCTGATTCTTGAAATCGATGGACAAAGCGATAGACAAAGAAGACATAGGGGGTACGGAAATATCGGAGGGTACGGAGGGGGTTGAATAGAGAATTTGCGGATGTCTGAAATTTGATGAATTTCGTGGTTTAAGTGGAAACTGCTGGGTGAACTGAACACGAGGATACCCTTGGTTCATGAATTGAACAGTTATTGGAGAAGATATGACAAAATGATCTAATCTGCTAAAATGCTGGTTTTTAACCCATGTATGAACCGCATTTTGCAATTGGGAACTATAAATTCTGGCTGCTCCGGAAAAACACGTATGTGCATAGTGAAACTTAATGGCACATAAGTTGTTTTTAAAGCGGGCTAGACTTTATAGTTCCAAATTGCAAAATGTAGTCCATATGTCCATTGAGTTTTTAACTTTGAGTGTTCGTGTAAATTAGGGAATTTCGTGGATTCAACACAGGAAAATCCATGTCTGGGATATTATATTTTTGTTGTGCCTCAACACGTGTTTACCCTGTCTACATAACGTCAAAAGCAATAAGTAAATAAAAAATCAATTGAAAAAAATTGTTGTGGGCATATATGGGTTAAATGGATGATGCCACCAGGTGACGTCACTAGGCGGTGCGTTTTCTCACTTTTAAATCTATTTTTATACCATTTCCCATATCAGAAAAAAATTATACAAAAATACTGTGAGATCAACTATTTAAGCACTTTCAGATGAAGCAATAAAAATGTGCATGCATGCTCTTCATGCAGTGCTTTTCATAGACGAAGGGAGAAAATGATAGACTTAAAATTGATGAAGAATTCTAAAAGCACAACCTTAACTTAGAGCGCAGTGCCTTCAAATCCCGTTGATTCTTTCCGCTTTGCCAGGCCGACAGTTTAAGTATGCCATCAGAGTCAAACCTGACTGTGGTAACTGATTTCACTACACGCACTCTATAGTGAGCTAACTGATACCACGCATTCGCGAAGAAACAAATGTCTGTTTGAATTTCAGGCTTAAAAGCAAAAAGTAATTTTTTGATCTGATCGTTTGTAAAATACAAAGTGGTAAGTTAGAAGGTTGTTCTAAGAAAGAAGTTTAAAGAACCCTTCCCTTACTCTTTTTAAGACGTTGATTTGTCAACTTTGCATTTCAAGCTGCATAAAATCGTTCCTAATTGACGGCACAACATGAAGCGACGGGGTGACGAAGACACAAGCAACGGTGAAGGCGAATGCCTCAGCGGCCCTCATTAAAACATCCATGATGTCATCCAAAGGTTTCTGTGTTGCGATTTGAGGATTCGCTGAGACTGCCGAGACTACAGTCGCGATTATTTTCGTAGTTTCGATCTGAGACCTTTCTTGCACGGAAAAAAATGTTATGCTGTTTTAGCACCTAGGATGTCAAAAATGTGTCTGGTGATCCCAAGATGCTGCCTTGATTGCCAACGCAGTTGAATTTGCATTCATAGGATGTAAAGTTAACTGCGGGGGCAGCAAAGGTAGCATCTTGGGATCACCAGACACATTTTTGGCATCCTAGGTGCTAAAACAGCATATTATTTTTTTCGGTGTGCAAAAAAGGACCTCAGTCATTTGAAACAATATTTTTAAGAGAAAGATTTTTTAGGAGTTAGGTCAGGAATTCGATATTAGATTGGAACCTCTCTTTAGTGCTTTAGGGGAATAAATGCAAGTGTCTCAGTTTATTTTTGAGACAAGACCGAATTTTAACCCCCTGCCTCTCCTTTCCTTATTAAGTTTGTCACATAGGATGGTTTCGAAATTTCTAAGGAGCCGTCAGCATCCGGAAATGACGTTTGTGGATGGAGCTCCTTTGCATCTGAAATACCTTACTCCCTCACTGGAAAAAAAACACAATGGATATAGAGTAGAGACTCTTAAAAACATCGACAAGAAAAAATACTCTTGATTCAATCAGGCTTAAGCTTAAATAATGAACCAAGCCTCTTAATTTGAGCGGATTTCCTTTTGATTTAATCTTAAATCTGATTGAATCATGAGTATTTTTTCTTGTCAATGTTTTCAAGAGTCTGGACTCTAGATCCAATGTGTTTTTTTTCCAGTGTACGCGCTAAAATATGCGTTTTAGGCCAACCAACCGACTGCACTGCGTTTGGCGCAATGCGAGAAGTATTCATGCAGTCTTGTAGGCGCTGATGTGGGCTGTGCGCCGACCGCACTGTTTGGCGCAATGCGTGAGGTATTCCTTCAGTCTTGCAGGCGCTAATGTACGTTTAACACCAGCCATCCGCATCCGGAAATGACGTTTGTGAATGGAGCTCCTTTGTATCTGAAATACCTTACTCCCTCACTGGAAAAAAAACACATTTTATATAGAGTAGAGACTCTTAAAAACATCGACAAGAAAAAATACTCTTGATTCAATCTGACCTAAGCTAAAATCAAGAACCAAGCCTCTTAATTTGAGAGGATTTTTCTTTGATTTATGCTTAGATCTGATTGAATCTAGAGTCCAGTTTCTTGTCAATATTTTCAAGAATCTGGACTCTAGATAGAATGTGATTTTTTTTTCCAGCACTCCAAGGGGAGGGAACTTTAGCTTTTGAAACAAATTCAGATAGGGACTTAAAATTCAGTGAGTGCTACTGGGTGGAAGGAAACGACTTTTGGGAACCCCTAACAATTTTAACGGAACCATCATTCATAAGGCTCATACGGAGAGTATAAACCCTAGGGGTTAGAGGGATGGTGCGAGACTTTTGGATCACTCTGTGCACCAAGAAAAATAGTGGAAATGGATGCATTCGAACGATTGTAGGACAAAACGGTGCCGTGTCGAACAACAGGTTTGTTGGCAGTTGACATCGCTCTCATTTTTTAGAGGATTAGTCGAAATCGAGGGCCAACCGAGATCCGAGATTCGAGATCGAAGCGCGGAAGGACGGCGTGCGTCTCGGCGGATACCGGATTCACTTTTATCCATCTAGTTTGATACTGACAAATGAACCCTGTGCACCCGACCCAAGTTGACGAACTGAGCTCCTTCAGTACAAACTAAATCAGTGTTGCCAAAAGCAGAAAGTACCGCTAACAGGGTGTCTAGTTCTTTTTCATTTTGGGATATCTTGATGAAATCCTGATTTTTCCTGATTTTTGACCGCTAAATCCTGATTTCAAAATGTCCAAATCAATTGATGTTCCAAATCCAGATCAAATCCTGATTGTTTTGCGGAGAAAAAATAAAATTTCTGCATAAGATTACACGAAAGCATAAAAAAAATCCGATCGGACGACCGAATTTTCTCAAATCCTGATTTTACGACCGATTTTTTCTTAAGTCTTGATGAAATCGGAATTAAATCCTGATTGACCTAAAATCCTGATAGAATCGGGAAAATCGGGAAAATCCTGATGCTAGACACCATGTCTAAGCACTGAGAAAATTCAAGTAATCGATGTAACAAGAATAGCCCCGTTGAAAGTTCAATTGTGATTCCGAAAAATAAGAATTTTGGGACTTCCATATTTACTCAACTTACAGTAGGAAAAACTCGGACATCGACAGTACCTATAATCAGGTTATCTCGACGCTTAATCCATGCTCTAAGCTTATATATTTGTATTCGATTCAGTTTTTGCAGATCAACTTGTCTGTTTCATCAACATCCCCGCGATTCGACCGACGATATTGAAATTGATAGACAAAGCAATATACAAAGAAGACATGTGGAGTGTGAAGCGATCCTATTGGTTGAAACAGGTGGTTCTTACAGGCTAAGGGGGTAAATGATGGATTAACTGTAGGGTCTCTTGTCAGTTGCCGTTGGTCAGTCTATTCCTTCCCCTCTGTATCTACTGCAACCATCCACTTCCACCAATAGGATCGTCCCATTTTCCCTCTGTCCTCCATGTCTATTGCTTTGTCTATCAGTTTTGGCAATGGTCAGCCCGGTTGTATCAGTCAATGTAAAGACAGAAGTGTCACACGAGTGTGGTTGGCTGCCTCAGGCGTGAATGCGTAGGGAAGGAGCTATTTCAAAATTCCTCTTCAAGCGTGATGTGATTTTCAGACGGTCTCAGGTCCCTGCATACTGCATCCCTACTTTTATTCGGGGAAGAAATTTTTAAAAGTTTGACTTGACAACCCTGGTAAAATCGTGCAATCGTCGGCATCAGTCTGATCATGGTGCTGGTTGACACTGACAGGCGTCATCAGCCCGCTCCGCCGCCAAGCTGTTCAAAAAGCTCAGAATTCTTAGGGTGATCCTATGTGATCTAGGGACGAAATCAGCTACTACGTTGCACTGTTTTAGGGTTTTTGTCTGCGAAGAGCAATGATTATCGCTACGCACAAGTTAGTGTAAGAAATTGACTCAAACTGCATATGATGCTTTAAAATGTTGAAAATTTTCGAAAGAAGCCCCTCAGACCCTCCTCCCGCCCCTCGCGTTTGAAGTTTGACTGGATTCGCCTACGGCAATGTCAATGACGTTAAGCGATGATACTACTGAACGTAATGTATCAGTTTCTCGCATTAACTTGTGCGTAACGATGAGTATTGCTTCTCAATGAATCAATCCGCGTAGCAGCGCAACGTATCGGCGAATTTTGTCCCTACAGATCACATAGAATCACCTTTTGGACCCCATGTGACCAAATCTGACAACTTGGAGCCCGACATCGGAACACGATTTGTCATACAAATGTATATTAAGATCAATCTTGTCTGTCTCCAGTCCGACGGCCGGCGTCCGTCGATTTCTGGATCAGCGGGTCCTCCCCAGGCTCGACACCATTTATCAACAATGACCCCTCTGCATGTGTGATACACTCAAGGACGCCGAGGAAACGATCGAATCAGGCCTACGGGTAGCATCATTTTTCAATTTCCGACTTAAGCGGATAAGCCGACCCCGAGGGACATTTGTTTCAAGAGAAAAAAAAGGGAGGATGTGAAGAAGCAGGCACTGTGCCGAAAAAAAAAACGTTATCGCATCTGTTGATCAGCATTATCCATTCTGCAATAAGTCTGATAGAGTGATAGGTTGGACTAGAATTGGGAGGGGCTTGGAGGACAAACTGGGATGAGTACAGTTTTTTTTAAAAAAAAAATGAGGTATCAATGATTTCAACTAAAAATAGTCTTAATTCATGGTTAAGGAAAATTCACCGCGAAAATCAAATTTTTCAGCATCAGAAAGTGAGTTTGAACTTTCTTACCGCCATAAATATAATTTTTAATTTTAAACGTTGTCATGAAATTGCAAGAACTGCACTTATGCGCCTTGCCCTCCGAGCCCCCAATTCAAGATAGTTGAGACTGACCCATGCATTCTCAGCAATTTTAGTGGTTGTGTTTGTCCGTGTTTGCGGGCTGAAAACAATATCAATGCAGGTGCTGTCGAAGGTTGTACTGTTAGCAAAATAAACAAAACACATAACAAAACAAGAATCCCGGTAGGGCCATTTTCCACTCATGGTTTTTTTCTCAACAAGTCGGTCCTGCAATATTTTTGCGTTAATACATATTAGAGGTCCCCAGACCGAGGGGTCTTGGGACCAACCGCAGAAAGTTTTTGAAGTTTTGAAGCATCTAATATGCGGTTTGAGTCAATTTTGTCATGAATAATTACCAAATCCAAGCGTCTTTCCTTCTTCTTTCCTTCGTTCTTTCCTCTTTTCTTCCTTCTCTTTCTCTTCCCCTTTCTTTCCGGAAAAGGGGGCCCCTCATTGGATTCACCTACACAAAAAAAAAAATAAATCGCTTCTTTAACAATTTTCTAGATAAAAAAAGTTCCAGACCTGTTTAAATGTGCATTTAACAATATGAAAATGCTAATTTAACCACCCCCAGGGTTACAAAGTAACCACCCCATCGTAAAATGTACATTTGAAACATATCGGACTTACTTTTTAACAATTTAATCGTTGAATCAGCAATCCATTTTTTTCCGTGTATTTTGTCTTCTAAGCCCCTCAATTGGCAACAGGGAGGTTACCCCCAATTTCTTAATTACCGAGGCGAGCTCATCTATTTACGCTTTTGTTGTTTACCTTTCGGGGGTTGCATCCTCGCGAGCGGCTACTCCCGGGCAGCTCGACCCCTCCGGAGCCCAGGTACGGACGGCGGCTCGTCGTGAGGTGGAGTCAGTCGTTTCATTAATTATACACGAGTCTAAAAAACAGTTAGCTCACTTTTTGACAGGTTGATGAATCTGTCGGCGGCCGGGATCCATGCTCCTCATTTTTCTCGATCGCCCCGACTCCCGCCATCCCGCGTCCGGCCAAGATCAATCGCTGCTAGAATCACCCCCCCCCCCCCCCCCCCCCCCNGGCTCTTGCGCCCTTCATTGAATTTATCATGCTTTCTACCACGTTGCCAAATAGCCCTATTAACAGTTCTGCCATCCCATGTTATCGAGCCGTTGACATGGACGGATCCAGACACTTTGAACCCGGGGGAGCGGCAAGAGGTCCGTATGCTTCTTCATACGAAGAATCTTTCATTGCTTGTTCCTAAATACAGTCGCCGAACACGGAGAAAGAAACTTTGTCTATGGTACCCGAAGTTGAGGTCATATGGATCTCTGAAGTTTTTAAATCAGGCATCCGAAAACTTGAGGTCCAACTGCGGAAGTTCGGGTCAGACTTCTGAAGTACTTCGGTGTATACCGAAGGGCTCAGGTCACACATCTGAAGTACTCCGGTACATACCGAGAGCTTCAGATGTCTGACCCGAGTTTCGGCAGTTGGACCTCAAGTTTTCGGATGCGTGATCCGAAAACTTCAGAGATCCATATGACCTCAACTTCGATTCCTATGCACGAAGTTTTTTTCTCCATGTGCTATGAAGGAAGAACGCCGTATGAACATTCGAATGTTGCCAAATTTGCTCTAAGAAAATACCTATTTTTAAGGATAGTTATGCACATTTTTTATTAAAACTTTTACACACTATAGATCAACTTACGAACGGAATACTCTGAAAATGTGGACGATAAAATATAATGTACAATTTTCCAGAAAATTCAAGATTTGTCACATGAGATTTGGCAACGTTTAAAGGCTCATACGGCGTTCTTCCTTAGCACGGCAGCGTAGGCGTTACATTCTGCATACTTTGCAGTGGCGTGGCGTGCTTCGATATATATCGATATTTCCTCATTTGAAGCTATGGTAAAGAATCGATTATTAAGGTGTTCGTTGCGAACATCCTGATAATCGATCCTTCTCCATAGGTTTAAATAGCAGATCAATCGATGTATCGCAGAGCACGCCACGCCACTGATACTTTGTCACACTTAAGACATACCTGATACCAGGATATACTAGAGGTAGGGGCAAGTGGAAAGAACAGAGTGCTTTCTCTGAAAGCAGCTGCCAAAGCAAAACTTATTTCACAAGCTCTGAATCGCATGTTTGTCACACCCTCCAAGCTCTGCCGCAAGCTGAAGTTGTTATCAATGCTTCATTCATTTCAAATGCATGCGTGAAATAAGGCAATCGCGGTATAAACGGCATGCATCGACAACAGAGCTTCGCAAGTATGAATTGATCTCATTAGCGTGCTGACAGATTAAAGGCCTCGAGTTTTTTCACGATGTCACCGGTGACTGGTGCATCTTCGGCGTCGGAACCGGTGATTTAGATGTCAGTTGCGCGGGATCAGCGGAAAAAAACGAATCACTCCAGGCACTGATCAGTCTCGTGCGGTCTTATCTTAATTATAATTCAGGGCGCCTCTTTTCGCTTAATTAGTCCGACGTTGAACGCTTCTCTTCGCTCCCATTAAGTGGCGAGGCGTGGAAGATCGATTATCGATATTTCTCCGTTTGAAACTATGATAAAGAATCGATTGATAAGGTGTTTGTTGCGAACATCATGTTCATCGATACTTTTCATAGGTTCAAATGGCCGAGCAATCGATACATCGCAAAGCACGCGACGCCACTAAAGGCAAGGTGATCGGCGTTATTTAGATTCGAAGAGGTCCGCCTTTCGATTCTTAAGAAAAGATTGCTACAATTCGGGTGTTTCATAAACTGAACATCGGACTTGGTAAAATAGCAATCAATAATGAGGCCGAAGCATTCAACACCACAGTATTTTCAGGTGACTAACAAGCTGCCTAACCCCCCCCCCCCCCNTTTAAAAAACAGTACATTCTGTTCCATTTCGGAGTGTCCCTAGAGATGGGTCTTAAACAGTAGAGAAACAAGGGGAAACGGTAAACAAAGCTAAAATACACAATTGAAAAATACTAAGACGTTTCGACTCAAGACTGAGTCATTTCCAGCCGGAAATACGATAAACATTTAAAAATAGTGTATTACCTTCGGAAAATACACTAAAAAAACGATGAAAACCTGAGCCCTACATGGTGGTGGCCGAGATCTGAGAAAAATGATCAGTTTTGCGTCGAAAAGTCTCGATGTTTTTTAACTGTGTATTTTAGCCTTGTTCCCCGTTTTTCCTCTTTGTTTTTCTACTATTATCATTGTCTCGGGCTGCTCTGTAAAAATTTGTATCGATGGGTCTTAAAAAGATTATACTAAAATTTGGGGCTTAAGCTACTTCTGCCCCATCCGCTTTTTCCTTTGCTCCTCTTTCTTCCTTCTTTCCTCTGTTCCGAGGGGCGGAGGTTCATACCACCACGAGCCCCCTCCTCTCTTCCTAGATCCGCCACCGCACCGCTGGCCCCGGTCGCGCACAGAGGCAGACGATACCAATTAGGAAGCGGGGATTACCTGTTACGGGAAGAAAAGAGTTGGTTAAGTATTTGTTTGGTCGGCGGAGGGCATAAGCGCTGACTCACAAGTTCAAGCGGGCACCCGATTGCGGCGCGGTGGCGGCGGGCGTCTGTCGGCGTCGGCGTCCGTTGGCGTCGGGTGCCCTATTGTGGCAGAATCAAGGCCCAAGTCTGACTTGGGAGCGTGGCTTTGAACTCGGAGCCACGCGAGCCGCAGCATCGGGCCTGCGCCGCGCCGCGACGCGACGCGGCGTTCCCGGCGGATTAACAATTAAAAGCTCTTCTCATTAGGCGCCGCACAGTGAACCGAGTCAATAGGAGACGTCGGATAACATTTGGAAACTTTGAACGCTTATAACTCAGTTCATATAAAACTTTGAGGTTCTAGAGGTGGTTCCGTTGGTTTTATCGTCAAATTTTCTTCCAGAAACACCCCTAAACGTTTAAAATTTGACGGAATTAACATCAGAATTTGCTGTTTTGGTCAAAATCTCATGTTCGGCCTCTCTATTTGACTCGATCCACTGTGCGCCGCAACGCTCCCCCTCCCTCCCATGGTCTCGTGATCGAGGTGCAACGCGGCCCCCAAGTTTGTCACCCTGCAGAACAGGGCCGGATTTACCTACTTGCCGCCCACGGGCCGCCTGTATTTTTCCGCCCCCTTCTCATTTGTTTTGAAACATCAGTAGATCGTATTTGACAGTGGTCCGATGTATCGTTTGGTTCAAAACAATAGAACATAACTTCAAACAAAAATTATAGGATTTAATTTAGAATAGCTGAAAATGAGAAAATTCCTAACAATTTCACTTTTTATTGCCATTTGGTACTTGAGAGAATACAAATTTGATCACATAAGACCCGTTACCTCAGATTTCTAAATTGACTTTTGAGGCTGTGGTTACATATTTAACCAATCGATATCAATATAATCTCACCTGAGTGCTCTGTCGAATACGATCTAAAAAAACCATCAAGTGAACGTGCCGGTGGGGGAAGGGTTATGAGACGCGTTTACTCGTGTTGGGCACATTTTTTGTGAAAGCCCTGTCAACACTAACAAGAGTTTAGTTCCGTAAACCCATCCCTGTTTGGATAAGGCCTTCCACTATAAAAAACGAACGAAAAAATTATGAAAGAAAAAACATAAATGTAGTTAAAAATGTTAACTTCCACCGCCACGCCGACCGCATTGTATTGGCGCAATGCGTGAAGTATTCATGCAGTCTTGTAGGCGCTATGCGTTTCAAGCCGACTACTGCTAACCGCAGTGTATTTGACGCAATGCGTGATTTATTCATGCAGTCTTGTAGGCGCTATGCGTTTCAAGCCGACTACTGCTGACCGCAGTGTATTTGACGCAATGCGTGAAGTATCCATGCAGTCTTGTAGGCGCTATGCGTTTGACGCCGACCGCCGCGTCGCTCCTTCCACGTCAACTTGCGTGTTTGGTTTCTGTCTTAACTCGAATAATTAAAGGTGTTGTCTCTTGTATCACCGAAAGACGACAAAATTATAAATTACTGTACTTTTACTCTCAGGAAATGAGAGACTTTGTCGCCTTTTCTCGTTTGTAATTTATTTTCTGAATCCGATTTTTTTCTCCCTTTTTTTGATACCTACATTCAAACGTGTCCGGATTCTTTTTAGATTTTTCAAAAGCTCTGAGAAAGTTCCGAAAAATGCAAAAGATCCGGAACCTACCGGGAATTTCAAAAGTTCCGGGTAAAATTGGAAAATCTCACAAGTTCCGAAATTTAGAACTTCCGGGAGATGGGAGCACTGCGAACTACTAGTAATGATCAAACAAAAACCGAAATTTAAACTATGGGCCGAAAGCACCCCTTAACTTTTACGAGTCGTCTCCGATGCCAAATCGTCCGAGGGCTGATTGTTGACATTAATAGACGAAGCTGTAGAGAAAGATGACGGAAGGGATATGGAGGAATCCTATTGGCGGAAGCGGGTGGCTGCAATGGACAAAGAAGGTGGAAGAGTAGACTGACTAACGGGAACCAATGAGAGAATAGTTAGTCCATCATTTACTGTCTCTGTGTACAAGAACCATCCATTTCAACCAATGAGGTAGCTCCCTACTCCCTAGGTCCTCTCTGTCTATCGCTTTGTCTATCAATTTCAAACATCAGTCCGCTGGTGGTTCGGTGGTGGTTATCGCTTTCTGAGGTCCGTATGGAAAAGAAAACAGGGTTTATTTTTCATTGAAAGTATCTCGAAAACAAAGAAAAATTTACTCGTTGGAGATTATAAACCCCAGTTTCCAAATTATTTGGGAGAGATTGATGGGTAATATATGACAGTTTTTCCTCAAATACACCGAACAGTTCGACCTGGAATTTTGTTTTTTCATGACACCAAGTGACGTGAGATCGCAGCTTAAGCATGTGAAACAATGGTAAACTATCGAAGTAGGCTGTCTTGTCCAGAATTGACCGTGTAAAATTAATTTAATATAGGAAAAACAGGATTGCCAATGTGCGACATTTACCAATGTATGGGCGGTATAAACCAACTATAACCAAGAAAATAATGGAGAGTAAGAAATGGGTAGTTTCCATTTGGCCCGGACCAACAATTGCTCCACACTAGTATCAACATATGCTAACGCTATCCAAAATGTTTGATTTCATGTACTTGAACGCTTGCCATTTAAAAAAACAAAAAAATTAAAACAGAAAATTCTATGTTCAGCGGTGAGGTTTTATACGCGGGCTGGACACACTGAAGCTCGTTCTTCACTCAAATTAGTTTCGAGTGATAAAATTCACGTGAGTCCACTATAAAGAATACGAAATTTGCCGCCTAATTATGATCGATTTTGCCGCCCATGCGATGTTGCTATGCGTAAAAAATGAATTAAATATGTCTCCATATGTATCATCAGCGCAGGAGATAATGGTTTACCCTATGGCCAATTGGCATCATTGGATATGCCGATTTTCTAATGCGGGTTGAATTACGAAAAAAAAGCCATCTAAATTTTGGCATGAAACCTAGTTTTAATGTGCTCATTGCGTATTGGAAGCTTGTACAAAAGTTATTTAAACATTTTTCGCAGAGCGGTGTCCAATTATTCCGGTCTCTCGCGAATAGTTGTCTGGGCCAAAGCGTGAATTGGTGGGTTAGGAGGAGGTGGAGAGAAGGGGGTTGGCTTAAAAAATGCTCGGTAACTCGACCTGTTCCGAAGAAAAGGCGTGGAGCGTGTATATTTTTTGATGCTGTCAAATTGGATTAGGATCGATTCATTGACTTAAGTTTTATTGCAGTCCTCCGATGTCCTCTCTCATCTCTCCTTATTGCATTCGGATGTATCAACGCTTTCAGAGTTGCCGATTATTCTCTACGTCAAATAAAGGAGCGTGAGATAAATAAGAGCCAGCTTTTCATTTACGACTTACAGTTTTTGATTGTCTTAAACTTTTGAGAATGCTCATATGATAAAAAGGAAAATAAAATAATTTTCATCAACAGTCTACATGGTTGATGTGAAGCATATAAAAAAATATTGTCATGCCTGGAAAAAATATCCTGAGGACAGTCGCAGGCTATTCACAAGTATAGAAGAGCACAAATCTACTACATTCGCGAGTGCGTATCGTGAAGTCTGTAACTTAGCTGGGTTTGGTTCGGATAGGCTACTAAACTAACTGCCTTGTAAAGCGGAGAGTATAGCTATAATTTGAAGGCGCCCCAAGCCGAGGTGTATGCTTGGAATTCTCTAATGAAACCATATCGATGCGCGTTATTGCAATTTAATGAGTAAACGCATGCCCTTTGCGAATCGCCGGCGATTGCAAACTATCTGAACTGTGATTTTTCTAGATAGAAACTAGATGGAAACTAGATTATTTCCGATTGGATCATCTTGATTTTTGAGTGATTTCCTAAAAAAAATAACTATTCCATTAGGTCTAGCCCTGAAGTCTGCGAAATCAGGCTCATTAAAGGCAAAAGAGGAAAGTGCATAACCTTCATACTTCCTTCAAGTTACATCTGTGGGCTGATAGTTGAAATAGATAGGCAAAGCAATAGACGAAGAAGAAGATATAGGGAGCATGGAGCGATCTTATTGGTTGAAATGGTTGTTTCTATGGACTCGGGGAGAAAAAATGGACCAATTGTAGGGCCTCTCGTGGGTTGCCGTTAGTTAACTATTATCTGCCTCATTTGTCCTTTGCAACCAGCCCTGCTTCCACCAATAGGATTCCTCCATATTCCTTTTGTCTTCATTGTCTATAGTTTTGTCTATAAATTTCAACAATCAGCCCACCGTTCCCTTTGATTTTTCAGAGAGGAAACGGCACTGTTGCTCCACGCCAGTAAATTTGGCAACAAGGTGCTCAGCAGCGCTGCGGACGCGATTTATACTTTTGGGGCCCTAGGAGGGGCCACAATCAAAAGTCGACGGACGATCATTGTAATTGTTGATTAACCCGCGCACTCCGTTCGGTACAAATTACTCTCATCCCCGGACGCGAGCGTCCTTTCAAGTTCACCGCCGTTCGCGGGCAACGTTGCCTCCTATCGCGGCACACCAGTGGCGTGGCGTGAATTGCGATGTATCGAATGTTCTGCCATTTAAACATATGGTAAAGAATCGATTATTAAGGTGTTCGCTGCGAACACCCTGTTAATCGATCCTTTTCCATAGGTTCAAACGACAGATCAATCGATATATCGCAAACCACGCCACGCCACTGCATGGCACACGCGAGCGACTCGACGCTTCGCGCCATCGGGGAAAAACCGGTGAGCTTTCCAACTCGGCAACCCTGAAACCCGACAAAAAGTGATGAAGAAGTCATCGTCGAATCAACGCGTTGCCCC
>NW_017554178.1:1112629-1152464 GCF_001854935.1 Bemisia tabaci
ACTACTCCCCTCGAATTAATGCGTGTTTTCGTCGTGTTATTTATTTGTTCATATTACCCCCCTCCCCCTCCCTCCGCGCTCTTCGGCTTCTCGTGTCGTCTGCAAGAGTTGAGCTTCTGGTGAGAGCAAACGAGTCTATAAGAATAATATTTCGAAAGTTGTTATTCCTGACGAAAATTGACCGATATTATCGTCAGTTTTTCCTTGAAATTCGGGGGGGGGGGGGTTAAAAACTTTGAATTTTGTTGATTAGAAGCTGCGCGAATCGCCTCAAATCTTGACACAGCTCGTACACTTAGAAACCAATATCTGATCATGAGACCGGGATTTCAATTTAGATTTGATCCACAACCCCTTCATTTATTTGAAAAGTATAGAAAAAGCCGTGGGCGGATCTAGACACCTTGAACGAGGGGGGCTTGAGAGGGATCCGAGGGCCTCCCCCAGTAAAATTTTTGAAATTTTGAAGCATCTATTACATATTTTGAGTCAATTTCATCATGAGTAATTACAAAATGTGAGCGTTTTTCCTTCTTCTTTGGTAAGTTCCTTCCTTCTTTCTTCCTTCTCTTTCTCTTCTCTCTTCCTCCGTTTCGGGCGATTAAGGGGCGGGGGGCGTACATCCCCTACACAAATAACTTTAAAAATTATTTTTATTTTAGTAAACATAGTACATTTTTAAAGTGGAAGGGTAACGTAAGACTAAGCTTGATCTCCCTCTCCTCTATCCTCATATGATCCTGGCAGGCAAACATGGAATCCCTCACAACCATACTGCCGTACAATAAGGAAGAATGCCGTTTGAACATTCGAGAGTCGCTAAAAATTTCTTAGATAAAATGTTTATTTTGAGGAAAAGTATGAATTTTTTACCTTGAAATTTTCAGACTCTTTAGATCAAATTACTAACAAAATTACCTGAGAAATTGGCAGAAAAATATTCAAAAACTTTCCTGAAAAGTAGTGATTTGCAAGAGGAACTTTGGCAACGCCGAAAGGCTCATACGACGCTTTTCCTTAGCACGGCTGCAGCGTAAGCAGCTCGCGTGAAACTTGAATGTCTCAACTGTAGACAGAGAAAAATGAGCGAAAATCTTGACTAGCCCTTCAAAATCAGCTGTACACCGAAAAAAATAATATGCTGTTTTAGCATCTGGGATGTCAAAAATGTGTCTGGTGATTCCAAGAAGCTGCCTTTACTGCCCCCGCAGTTAATTTTACATCCTGTGAATGCAAATTCAACTGCGGGGGCAGTAAAGGCAGCATCTTGGGATCACCAGACACATTTTTGACATCCTAGATGCTAAAACAGCATATTATTTTTTTCGGTGTAAGCATCAATCAACATTCTGAAATAAAGGTACTATCGATGAGTTTCTAATTTTTTCTCCCCACCACTGTTGCTTTCTATTCCTCTTCTCCTCCCACTTGTTTTATTTTATTTATAATGTAGTACCCAATAACTCAAATCTTGTGGTTCAGTCAACTTCGTCTGACATTGAAACGTCTAATTATCAAAATAGAGTTCAACCCCGATCGATTTATTCCTTCCTCGCCTTGATAAAATCTCACCCTTGTTTTTTTTAAAAAAAAACTGGGATGTCAATTTCAATGTTGAAAAATCCTCCGAGTGTTTCAAAAGATTCAATGCAGGCACGTATACGTAAACGAGATAAAAAAGGGCAAGTGGCAATGGGGTAAAAAAATAACCCCTCATTAACCGATGTCGATGTTAAGTGTCGAAAAAACTAGGGTTAGAATCGAATTTTCCGAACCTGCCCGGAGTTCTACGATACTTATAGGATGACAAGTGCACGTGTGATATCATCCCCACTACAAGCTTTTAGATCGCATCTTACCGCTTACAACACGAGCCTTCCTCATTCGTGAGGTCTTCTATCTTCGAAGAAGTTTTTGAATGTTACACAGAACGCAACCCTCATTTTAAATTCATTCATTTATTCTTTTAATCCCTCTTCTTCAACTTCATTCACTCTTCGCTCGGTTGAGACTCCGTAAAGATGTGGTGTGGTGTATTTGTTTCGAAAAACCGCAAGCACCAAAAATTCCTATAGAGGATCAAGAACAATTCAAACAATAAACGGTTCAGTGTTGGCCGTCTTGTTCTGGAATCAAAAAATCACATCACTATTACGAACATATGAGAAGATGGTTCTGTTCGGCAGGCAGGTAATATAAAATAATTATTCACCAGCGTGTGGCAAATTTTCAATCATCCTTACGTTAGACAAAAAAAAAAAAAAAAACAAAGGACTCGACTGTTTCCAACGTGTGGACGTTGGAGAGCGTTCACCGCACGAACCATTTTAATTATTATCACCAGGAAATAATTGAATCATTTTTAAGTGATTTTTTCTTCTTCTTCTTTCTTTAGGTTACGAAAACTGTTTAAACTTACACGAAAAAAATGAAATTGCTGATTTAACAATTCAATTGCTGGAAAAAGTGACTGAAATGTTTCAATGTAGATTTTACAACACAAAAATGCTACTTCAACCACTATTGTAAGCTAATTTAACCACGGGGGTGGTTGAAGTAGCATTGTTGTGTTGTAAAATCTACATTGAAACATTACAGTCACTTTTCTTAGCAATTGAATTGTTAAATCAGCAATTTCATTTTTTCCGTGTACATTTGCAGGAGATGAAAGTTTTCTTCCGAGACCCAAGATGAGGAAAAAATCAGATTCGAGACACAAACGCAGAAAGATGTTCGATTCCACCCGGGGGTCAAAAACGCATACGTCACGAGAGGAGTGGGGGACTCTCTCTCTCTCTCCGCGGGGTTGCGCCGAGACAGCGCGGCTTGCATAGCGTCAAAATTTATTGACCAGACGCGCAAGATATTTCCAACTTAATCTGCGCTCGATCAAATTTGTTTTACCTCTTACTTAATGTCATACTTACGAGCCAGGGGAGAGTTATTGGTCATTAGAGGATGCCCGTCGGAGGCCAAGAGGGAGGAAGAGGTCTTTGCGCGGTTGGATGCGACGTTGTGTTGTTGGGGGGGGGGGGGGGGGGTAAAGTTCCCCCCGAATGCAGCCCGTACCCACTGGAGAAATAAATATCCCCAATAGATTAATATCGCGGTTTATGTTGCCAAATCAAAGTAATATCGTCTCTGAAACTCACGCTTGTGTGCCCCAACTAGACAACCTGCATCAAAAGAAAAACAACTTGAGGATTCGGTTAATGGGCGGTAGAACATATCGTAATCCCAGCCTCCGCCTGATTCTGGGTTTTGTCGGTTTTTCTATCGTTCTTCTTGCCGAAATTAACCTAAACTTCGAGTTAGTTTCAGTTTTCCACTTCCGATCTTGACGGAAAGTAACCTAAGAACACCAATACTTTTCTGAGTGGATATTATTGACTTTAGGAGTAGATTTATGGGAACGTATTTTTTCAAATTTTTCCGGAAAATCTGTTCGCAACTTTGTCTAAATTTTTTTGGTGATATATCCATTACTGCCTTCAAAAATAAATCAATCAAGGGAGATTTGGCAACTCTCGAATTTCCATACCGCGTTTTTCTTCAGAACGGCACAGTTGCGAGGAAGAACGCCTACTGCAAACCTGTAAATCCTGCAAATACTGGATACCAGATCGGTACGCTGATTGTTGTGAATCTTTTGTTTTCCACCAGTTCTTCCTCCGAGCATGGCTGACAGATAGTGACGGAAAAGCGTCGATTCTCCGGTTTACGCCACGTAAAATAAACGGCATGTTTCGATTAGTTCGGCGCGCCTGGACGTTATTTTATTTCCGACTCGAATCTCGGGGAAATAATGTATGCGGTTTCGCGTGGGAAGAGGACCGAAAGGGTCGCAGAGGAGCGGAATGATTAAGTGAGCATGTCGCAAAACCCTGGTGTATCGATTTGCTGAACAGCATCCACGAATAAAATAAGGATCCCCATTTGCGAGGGACGCGATTGTTGGCACTCATGCCCTCGCACGCATTAGCGTTTTCTGACTAGAAATTCAGAGGAAGCGGATCCGCATATAGGTCGAAATTCTGCGAAACTAATTTGACAAACCTTTATCCCAACTAAAAAATAGTTTGATGAAACGACACAGTTCAAAGTAAGTGGCGACAATTTCGGACCGGGCCTTGGTGCACTGGAAAAAAAACACATTGGATCTAGAGTCCAGACTCTTAAAAACATCGACAAGAAAAAGTACTCTTGATTCAATCAGAATCTAGCTTAAATCAAGAACCAAGCCTCTTAATTTAAGCGGATTTCGTTTTGATTCAAGCAAAAATCCGATTGAATCAAGAGTATTTTTTCTTGTTGATGTTTTCAAGAGTCTGGACTCTAGATCCAATGTGTTTTTTCCCCCAGTGTGAGCAAAATTTGTTGAAAGGAGATAAAATACTCAGGCCGACTAAATGGCGCATTGATTGCACAACCAGTGAGCTGAAACTCATTTACTAGCTTGTTTTTTTATTCGATGCAACTATAATATTCGTGGTTAATGGACCAAAATATGTGATACAATTATTTCAACCCCCCAAGTAGCCGAGATTGCATAACCATTGGACTGAAGGCGAACTCACTTCATCGCTCGTATTCTCACTTGAATGAACTCTATGTTAAGGCTGACGGATCTAAATGTGTGATACAACTATACCAACCTTCGAGTAGCCGAGATTGCATAACCACTGGACTGAAGGCGATCTCACTTCATCGCACGTATTCTAACTTGAATAGACTCTATGTTGAGGCTGACGGATCTAAATGTGTGATACAATTATATCAACCTCAGAGTAGCCGAGATTGCATAACCACTGGACTGAAGGCGAACTCACTTAATCGCTCGTATTCTCACTTGAATGGACTCTATGTTAAGGCTGACAGACCTAAATGTGTGATATGAATATTTCAAACTCCAAGGAGTCAAAATAGCAAAACTTCAAGAAATCTCTGAAAATACTTTTAAATTGATCGAATTTGACTGTAGTAATCATGTACCTATTCAGATTAACATAGAAATCCTCCGTGCCCTACTCAAATGACAGCCCTGTAGCAGACTTTATACGAGGTGGTTATGGAGTTCATCCACACTTATTTTTTTACTTCAATTTTTAAGATATAGGCCAGAAAACTTCCTTCACTCAGGAATACTTTGGCTATCAGAGGAATTAGGTCCTTAATCCTCCACAAATCTAGCCTCCCTATTAATTACCTCACATATTAATACAGTGTAAACATATGTTCTATTTATTATTATTCTTACTTTACTCTTAGAGGAATATAAGAAGAACAAGCAAAAAACTAATTAATAGTTTTTCTTGACTTTTTCTGTAATTTTCTCTCATTCATTCACTCATCAAAAAACATACACAGAAAATGTTAGGATGATGCATAGGTTAGATTTTCTTCAAACAAATACCTTTTTGGACATTCTAACGTGTTATAATGGAATTACGCGTTTTTCAATTACAAGCATTGAAATAGGGTCTATAGTTCTAAAAGGCCTATTGATAATATGAATATACATATATGACGATTCGGTTCATAAATATTATAAGGTTATGGTATTTATAGGACCTTTATACAGTCTACCAACAGCATCATTTGTACTCAAATAGGTGGACCTAAAAGGCTAAATGTAAGGACAATATCCAATATTCCAACTCGTCAAGGAAGTGAGGCTCCTGCCTTAAAAAGGGTTCATTGAAAATGAAGGTAAACAAGGAGGAGAAGGAGCAAGTGCTCTAAGGTTTTCTTCAAGTGAAACCCCAAATCCAATTAAGGGTAACAACTGGTTGCACCTGCAAATTTGTGAATTTACATAAAAAACCAAAACCAAAAACCAAAACTTTGTTCTTAACGAGGGCGCTATGGCCGTGAACTCGAGAAGGGTCTAGATCCTAATCTTATTAGGGGTCCTTTCGTCTAATTACAGTCATTTTCGGTCGATAAAGGAGTAACAGTTAGCCGAAAGGACGCATCGCCAGGTTACCATGTTTGGCGATGGAATAAGGATATTTTACATGGGGTTAAATTGGGAAATGTACTGATTCTTCAGCACTGTCTGGCAAGAATGACGCATTGTGGGGCGAAAACGGCGCAGGTGAAATACACGCTTCCTGAACTACACTCTGTTTAGATCCCCGAAAAACGTGAAAAAATCCTCGTCGAGTCAAGACAGGGGTAGCGTTTTGCTTCTGGCGATACTTTACCATGAGCGCGGGATATGCAGGTAGATTTTGGACCTATTTAATTTTGTGCGCTGCGCTTTTACTTTCGGTCAACCCTTCCGAAAGGCGGGCCACCCGGTAATTTTCACCACGTAGAAATTAATTTCGTAACGAGGCTCACGGCATTATTTGGCCTGCCCTCGAAGGAAAAAGGGCAGATAGAATCTAGCACCTTACCTTTATAAAACATCGACAGAGGTGAAAAAGTTTTCTCTTGATTGGGTCCGCAATCTCTCTTCAGCGGGATGATTGATGAAATTGATAGAAAAGGCGATAGACAAAGTGACAGACAAAGCAACAGACAAAGTTATAGACAAAGTCATAGACAATTAAGACATTGGGAACCTGGAGCGATCTTGTTTGTTGAAACGGATAGTTGTTATAGACTAAGGGGAAAATGATGGACTAACTATACCTAGAATCTCTCGTAAGTTGCCGTTGGTTATTTCATGACTTACCACCTTTGTCCATTTCAACGACCCGCTTCCACCAATAGGATTGCTTTATTTTCAGTTTGTCCACCTTGGCTATTGCATTTTCTATCAATTTCAATAATTAGTCCGCTGCGCATTGAGTTGCCAATATGGGTACCCCAATCCCATTTGAAGTTATGTGAAAGAATCGATTATTAAGGGATACTCTGATAATCTATCTTTTCCCATGGGTTTAAATAGCTCATCAATCGAATCATCGCCAAATATACGACGCGACGGTCATCATTCAATAGCGAAGCGTGAATATCAGAAATTGATATTTTCCCATTTGAAGTTACGTTACAGAATCGATTATTGAGGTATACTCTGATATTCGATCCTTTTCTGTTGGTTTAAACTACTCATCAATCGAATCATCGCAAAATATACGACGCGGCGGTCATCATCCAGCGGCGAAGCGAGAATATCAGAAATCGATATTTTCTCATATGAAGTTATGTTACAGAATCGATCATTAAGGTATACTCTGATATTCGATCCTTTTCCGTGGGTTTAAACGGCTCATCAATCGATTAATCGGAAGACATGCGACGCGACGGTCATCATCCAGCGGCGAAGCGAGAATATCAGAAATCGATATTTTCTCATTTGAAGTTACGTTACAGAATCGATTATTGAGGTATACTCTGATATTCGATCCTTTTCTGTTGGTTTAAACCACTCATCAATCGAATCATCGCAAAATATACGACGCGGCGGTCATCATCCAGCGGCGAAGCGAGAATATCAGAAATCGATATTTTCTCATATGAAGTTATGTTACAGAATCGATCATTAAGGTATACTCTGATATTCGATCCTTTTCAGTGGGTTTAAACGGCTCATCAATCGATTCATCGCAAAATATGCGACGCAACGATCATCATCCAGCGGCGAAGCGAGAATATCAGAAATCGATATTTTCTCATTTGAAGTTACGTTACAGAATCGATTATTGAGGTATACTCTGATATTCGATCCTTTTCTGTTGGTTTAAACCACTCATCAATCGAATCATCGCAAAATATGCGACGCGGCGGTCATCATCCAGCGGCGAAGCGAGAATATCAGAAATCGATATTTTCTCATATGAAGTTATGTTACAGAATCGATTATTGAGGTACACTCTGATATTCGATCCTTTTTCGTGGGTTTAGCCGGCTCATCAATCGATTAATCGGAAGATATGCGAGGCGACGGTCATCCTTTCGTTTGGAATGAAGCAGTCGAGCGGCGAGCGCGCAGGGACACTGGATGGCGCGAGGAGACTCGTACGTGAGCAGCGATTTGATTTCCTCCTAAATGGAGCAAGGTCGCGGGGGGTGTCACGGATGGTGCGCCGGCTCCGCGCGCGACGAGGTGTCACCGGCGAACGCGCGCGCGGGCCAGAGATGCAAAATTTCATAGAACTTAGGAGCATTAAAGACATGATGTTTGTATAAAATTTCACGATAAGGATTGTATCCTGCCTTACTAAGGAAGAACGCCGTAAGAACATTCGGGAATTGCTAAATTTTCTCTGGTAGGACATGAATTTTGGGGAAAATGTATGCATATTTTTCCTTGAAATTTTCAAATATTTTAGATCAAACTAAGAACAAAACTGTCTAAAAATTTTCAAGAAAAGTATCCAAAATTTTTCTGGTAAATTTGGTTTGTATTGGACGGAATATGGCAACGTCTGAAGGTTCTTACTGCGTTCTTCCTTAGCACGGCAGTATTCGAAATATTTGTATTTTGATCAACAGTTCCTGAAAATTTCAAGGAAAAATATTAAAACTTTCCTCAAAAATAAACATTTAATCAAAGGAAATTTGGCAACTCTCGAATTTTCATACGGCGTTCTTCCTTAGCACGGCAGTAAAGGCCTCAAAAAAGACGGAGGATGCCTCTGAGACCTCAAAATTATGGTACTCGAAAATTTAAACGGGGCCTGGGAAAGAATGGAGGGCCGATATTGATTATTTCTTCGTAAAATCGGCATGTTTCGAAAACAGGACAGACGTGATGCCAAGGTAGAGGCCACCACGTTTCCAGTCATAAGTCACGAGTCACAAGCCCAATTACCGATCTCCCAACAGCTCAAGTTTGGCTTGGTCATTTCTCAGACCGTATACTCCGAGCTCATCTATTGTTTCTGCTGCTCACTTCTAATGTACCTTTCCATGTCTGGTCTCTGCAGGTGCATTTTCACAAACAAAATGGGGCTCGGGTCATGGCTAATGCGTATCGATTTGTTAGTAAATGGAGGCTGATGGGTTGACCTGGTGAGCTATCGATGCAGAAGACGGTTCGCACAGACGCAAGAGATAACAAGCTTCATGCTGCAACTTTAATTTCCCAAAAGGACTCAAAATATGTCTCGAGTGTTTCATTTTCCGTAAAAAAGGACTTCGATTATATAGGCTTTTAATTAAATCATAAGGAAATTGCAATATGCTGAATATTATTAAAGCAATTTACAGTTGCTCAGATCCACACTGGCAAAGAATACCCCGTACCCCGTAGTCTATCTGCTCTTCAAATATTGTGTGTATGTGATCCTCAAAAATGATTTTGTTCTTCATTTTCCGGTTTTCTTTTTCTTACACTGAAGTTTATACTGAGCAAATAGTCTCTCATTCTGTTTCCTAACCTACATTAAATAAGCATCTTTAAAAATGCGAGGACGTCCCATGAAAGGATGCGGCGCTCAGTGGGTCGAGTCAATCGGAGAGGTCGGACAAAATTTGGAAAGAGGGTTATTCAAAATCGGCGATTTTACCCTACGCTTGGATTTTGCCCGGAGTTGGATATGTTGTTCCCTATCACAAGACACGCCTTTTTCCGGCATTGGCAAGTTCACCCGAAATTTTTCCCGCGCGCTACAGCGTTGCCAAGTTGAAAACAGGCAAATTCCGTAAGTGGCATCAAAATTGAGCTATGAAGTTGCGATTTTAACGAAAATTCTCTAAAAATTACGCAATTTTAGGAAATGACCATGTTTTTAATGTCGCATTAATTTTAACATGCATTATTGCCAAATTTCCGATTTTTAAATTCGACAAATGTTACATATCCGCAAATACCCAAAAAGGCTATCTTCAAATTTGAATAAAAAGTTGTTTAATCGATAGTTCGTTTGATTCCGCATCCATCGATATATTATAGCTTGCTGGGAAACTTTTGGTTCGCGAGATATCATCATTTTTGTGAACAGCTTTATGGAGCGACGACGCTTTTTGAGTCCGGGCGTATAGAAATTTTAGCCTCCAAAAACACCGGGTAGCATTAATTCCATGGTTTCCTGTGTAATTTTTGGCGCTGAATCCGAATTTGACCATTTCATAAAAAAATTTTCACCAAGATGTTGCCAAATTTGGCAAAAATTGCTTAAAATCGGCCTTTTTGGCGGTTTATAGCCTGTGACTTGCCAGGAGTTGATCAGACGACAAAATTGGTTATTTCCACAGTTAAAACTCGTTAAACTATCTACAAGCTGAGTCAAATTCTTTCTGCTCACGGTAAAATTAAACGCGCGACAAGCAGCAAACTGAAAAAAAGACACCAAAATTGGCGCTTTTTGCGGTTTTTGTCGTAAGTTTCTTGTTTTCCGATTAAGAGAATGTTTCTTGACTATACTAATGAACAACATGAGCAGAATTTAATAAAATTGAACAATAAAATAAGATCGAACATATTCCAATGTTGCCAAGCTTAAACAAAATACTTTAATTTTCGCTGGTTTTTTCGATATTATTGTCCTATATTCTTTGTTCACCTCTTATTTTTAAATTTTATAAATGTATCTCTCTTGCAAAATAATACACTTCTGTAGAATAATTTAATTTTCAACTTAGATATATACTAATAACTAGGGTATTTAGTTCAGAGAGGAAAAATTCATAAAATAGTGAGTTTTATCGAATCGTGTCAATAAACCACATTTTGAAACAATAATGGAAAATTTTCTGTTAAAAATTAATGAATAAAATGTACTCCTCAGACAGACTTCATTAAAACAAGACAAGACGCATTGCAATATTGCCAAAATTACGTACAAATCGTTGAATTTTGGCGGTATTTGACCGTTATTATTCATTACCCTATATTTAGAATACAATTTTATTTTATAATTCTGAGATAATGGAGTTTAATAGAAAAAAGTAACGACACCAAACTGAAGAAGACGCCCAGGAAAGGACAATAAGGGGCTTAAAAAGGAACAAGGGCGCTCTAAATTACTGAGGACCTGTGGGTGGACAAGGGACTATGGCGGTTAGGCGTCGCGGGGCCCGAGAGACCGCTGTTAAAGCGGCTCTTTATCTATATATGTAACAATACAATAGTTTGTCGTTACACTCGGCGTAATTAGGATTTTTCCTAATTTTCTCTTAATCGGAAAACAAGAAACTTACGACAAAAACCGCAAAAAGCGCCAATTTTGGTGTCTTTTTTTCAGTTTGCTGCTTGTCGCGCGTTTAATTTTACCGTGAGCAGAAAGAATTTGACTCAGCTTGTAGATAGTTTAACGAGTTTTAACTGTGGAAATAACCAATTTTGTCGTCTGATCAACTCCTGGCAAGTCACAGGCTACAATCCGCCAAAAAGGCCGATTTTAAGCAATTTTTGCCAAATTTGGCAACATCTTGGTGACAATTTTTTTATGAAATGGTCAAATTCGGATTCAGCGCCAAAAATTACATAGGAAACCATGGAATTAATGCTACCCGGTGTTTTTGGAGGCTAAAATTTCTATCCGCCCGGACTCAAAAAGCGTCGTCGCTCCATAAAGCTGTTCACAAAAATGATGATATCTCGCGAACCAAAAGTTTCCCAGCGAGCTATAATATATCGATGGATGCGAAATCGAACGAACTATCGATTAGACAACTTTTTATTCAAATTTGAAGATAGCTTTTTTGGGTATTTGCGAATATGTAGCATTTGTCGAATTTAAAAATCGGAAATTTGGCAATAATGCATGTTAAAATTAATGCGACATTAAAAACATGGTCATATCCTAAAAGTGCGTAATTTTTAGAGAATTTTCGTTAAAACCGCAACTTCATAGCTCAATTTTAATGCCACTTACGGAATGTGCCTGTTTTCAACTTGGCAACGCTGTAGCGCGCGGGAAAAATTTCGGGTGAACTTGCCAATGCCGGAAAAAGGCGTGTCTTGTGATAGGGAACAACATATCCAACTCCGGGCAAAATCCAAGCGTAGGGTAAAATCGCCGATTTTGAATAACCCTCTTTTAAAAGCTTTTAAATCCGTTTATACCAAACTTTGAGATTTTAAAAGTGGTTCTATTGGTTTCCTCGTGAAACTCTCTTCTAGAGGCACCCCTTAACAATTAAAATGTGACGAATTGAACATCAAATTTACAGATTTAGTCAAAAATTTCATGTCCGACTTTTCTGATGGTCTCGTTCCACTGTGCGGCACTGTGACGAAGAGATAAAGCGTCGTCAGTTGCCCGATGACCTCTAGGAAGACACATACGACGTTTGGGTGTTGCAGAGTGCGTTGTAGATGCGACTTTTATGTTATGATCATGTAAAAATGCAACGTTTCCTCAAAAACTTGGAAACAAAGCTCTTCCTCCTCGAGATTTTCCCCCAACCTCGATAAAATATTCTGTCTAGACACGATGCTTATTCAAACTCCTTAATTTGGGGAGCAAACCACTCAATACGAGCGAGGGAGATAAAACCCTAGGTTTGTAGCCAAAATAAATCAATGAATTTGAATAATCGGCGTCAGGTGAAATTTGAACTGTGGAAACGTATTCTCTGAGAGGGGGGGGGACGGGGGGTGAAGAATCACAGATCGTTTTTCATACATGTCGCTAACTTGTTGCTCCTCAACTCCCCGCGGGGGTCGGGCCGGAGCGCCGCGGGAGGTGCAGATAAACACTGTGAAAAAACCAGTAAAAATTATTCGAGACCACGAGAGCAGAAGCGTATACCACGGAATTTGATTAATGTCGATTGTTTTAATCAATACACCTGGTCGAGTGGTCGCCGGACCGGACGAGGAGCATGCTTGCATGCAAATATGCTTCCTCGCGTCCACTGTGAATGAAAATAAGATTTTACGATACAGGAGCCTCTCCGAAAGCGGGGAGTGGAGGAATTGGAGAATCTGCTTCTCGAGAGTTGCCAATTTTTGCGAGGAAAAATTGGACGCATTTCTGCCAAACAGAACTAGAGAGGTGGGAAAGAAGGGATGTGCTCGTTAGTCGAGGGCCGTTAGAATGAATGGGAATTTGACGTATTTCTATCAAACGAAACTATGTGCATTAAAACATGAACCCTCAGACCCATAAGAATATGTGCATAATAGGGCTCACGTCATAATGCACATAGTTCCGTTTGATAGAAATACGTCCAATTATAAAGCGCCGGTGACGTCAGCGTGGAAGAATTGGACGAGAATCTTGACGTCCGAAGTCTTTAACTCATAGACCCTGTCCGCAACGATCTTTTTGGTGGCCAGACATTTTACCCAATTTTGTTTGCTCCGAATTTTTCACTATCTATTTATGAAGTTAGTCCAGTTGTTTTTTGTGTGCAATGCTCTATGAGCCAATAGTTCACGTATTCCAGTTATAAGCAATGATGTAGGTGCTGAGATTTTGCCAAATAATGGAATGTAACCATCAGATGCCCGAGCCTGGTCAAATTGACCCAAGGATCGCTAAAACACGTATTTTGCGGGTTCCGGGGCTGGTATACATCCGAACTGAGATATGCGTCTACAAATACATCTTTAAAAAAAACTAAGACATCAAATTGAAAAAAATACAAAATCAAATATTAACACAACCGGAGATAGGAGAAACGTTTTTAGGCCTGGTTTTTATAAGTTCTCTCCCGAATCAGAGCGACAATTCAGTGGCAGCATAGAGCGGAGCATTGCGAGCTTACGTCTGGCGCCGTAGCGCCTTCAATTTTGTAGATGCAACACGGACATCCATCAAGCACGAATAGTTGTATCCCCGCGCCGTTATCAACGCGCGACCTTTCCCTTGCTCTGTTCCCATATTGTGTTGGTTCCGTCTGTCTTATTTGTAGTGATGCTTCAAGGGCTACGTCAGCAAAATAGCTGAAGATAGGAGAGACGTAATCGAACCTTTTTTTACCTTTTCTCCCGAATCGAGTGATATCTCATTGACGGCATAGAGCGGAGCATTGCGAGTTCACGCCTCGCGCCTTAAATTTTGCAGACGCAACACGGACATCCACCAAGCACGAATAGTTGTATCTCTGCGCCTTCGTCAACGCGCATCCTCTCTCTTGCTCCTCTTTCATGTTGTGTTGGTTCCGTTTGTTTTAATGGTAGTGGTGCTTCGAGGGCTGCGTGAGCAACACAACCGAAGATAGGAGAGACGTAATATTAACTTTTTCCCGATTCTAAGTGAAACCTTGTTGGTAGCATTGAGCGGATCATTGTGAGTTCACGTTTCACGGCATCGCGCCTTCAATTTTGCAGACGCAACACGGACATCCATCAAGCACGAATAGTTGTATCTCTGCGCCGTTATCAAAGCGAGTCCTTTCTTATGCTCTATTTCCATGTTGTGTCGGTTCCCTTTGCGTCATTTATAGCGGGGCTTAAAGGGCGACGTGAGCAACACAGCCTAAGTACGCCTTGGATTAAATTAGTCGGCCAAATCGGGTATAGGGTGAAAAAAGGTGGGTCAAATGTCTTGCTACCATCTTTTTCCACGCCCACGGCTCATGAGTGCCGCATGCAGTTGGCGCTTAGTTCCGCTTGGTAGAATGTAAAATCCCGAATTTTTAACTGTGAATTTCAAAACGAACCCTACTCGAACTCTCAATTTAAAAGATCATGAACGCCGTATGAGCCTCCGGACGTTGCCAAATTTTCTCTAATAAAATACGAATTTATTGGAGAAATTGTAAATATTTGTCTTCCAATTTTTCAGACTATTTTGTTCGCAATTCAATCTAAAATATCTGAAAATTCTAAGGAAAAATAGACATGAATTTCGTCAAAAACACATGTTTTATGCGGGGAAATTCGGTAAATCTCGAATGCTCATACGGTGTTTTTCCTTAGCACGGCAGCATTAGAGTAACGCGTTACGCATAAAGCTCGAGGAGCGAAGCACTTAGGGGTGGGGGTTAGCCCTCTAGTTTTAAACGATAAAATGATACCAGTATACAAAACCTCTGCATAAAATCCAACAACGACGCTTCATAAAATGGTTCTGCGGTGTATTATTGACAAAAAAAAGTCATCCCGGAAGAGTTATAAAAAACGATTTTTCTCTCAGTGTAAATAAAACGCCACGAACATTCATTCATCAATGACGCGTTGTAAATCACGACTTAGGATTGAGATCTGAAAAGCAATAGATTTATCAAGACGCGGGCCCATCTATAAACTCCATCATCTCTCGGCATTTTATATCGCCAAGATATGGGGCAAATCCGTGATTATGAATATGTATGGGCTCTTATGAGTGAAATCGATTGATAATCGACAGATCGTTCGAGAGTCCAGATGTATCTTCGGGTGGTAATCGATTCAATTTATCGAGATTCGACTGACGTGGTGCATTTTCTCTATGCAACTGACCCATTATAAGAGAAATATTGTGGAGGTGACGTGATCCGGGAGAAGGTTCGAACAGAGTTGTCAAACTTAAATTTTCGCACTATGAAAGTACTTAAGTGCTTTGGCAGTAACGAAAAACTATCCCTCACTAAGTTTCATTGGTTAGATTTAGAACACTAACGCATTTTCCGTTCGATACGATGGTTTCATATTTAAATTACTTTTTTCTTATCTCAAGAGGGGAAAAACACAGGATTCTGTAAACTTGCCCCACCCCCCCCCCCNAAAAATAGATAAGAAACCTTTTTCAAGTCTTCTTCTGTATTCATATTAAAATAAGTCAATGAGTAATAACAACGTAACTGTGATAATCGAAGAGAAAATAGACCGGAGACCATGCAAAAAAAAAATCAAAAATCGAAAAGCAAAATTGAATGATAATTTTTTAAATTATCTTGTGCTTGCCCTCCCTTCCTTAAAGATAGAAAGAAGAAGAAAAAACAGCACTATTCTGACCAAATTTTGATCAAAATTGTATTAAAATTTAAGAAGGGCGTGTAACAAGGTGGAGAAATGGTGAGTCCACACCATTGCGAGGGGGAAATCAAAGCCAAGCAGTTCCAAAAATTATAATTTTAATCAATTTTTTTTTTTTTTTTTTTTTTTTTTTTTAAACTTTAATGTGTACCAGTACAAAACTGAGGGGGAGGGGGTGTTCAGCTCAGGCAGTTTGCATTGGAATATTAAGTTGGAGTCACGCCGAGAGATCTATACGGACTTGAGTCTTTTTAGACCTCATCAACAGATCACACTCGTCAATGAACCCAATTTAACATGCCACAAATATAATCTGAAATCATCAAACCATGATTCAGCGAGTAACGCAACTGACCCATTCACAATTTTGAACAAATTACATTGCACTGCTCGACAGTTTTAGGATAAACACACCGTATTTTTGCGAGACGTGCATGAAACTCGGCAAGGACGCCTCACAAGGATCTCCAACGTCAACAGCTGATTTAGGCATGACCTATCAAAAGGCTCTCATGATTGCCCTCCCAATAAATATCGGTCGCCAAGTCGTCACTTTCCTTTTCAAACGGACTTGCATAACCCCTTACGGCCACTTTTTATCCTCGAGCCGTGGCTCCTTTGATCGTATCCAGGATTCAGTTCCCTTTTTAGCGACTCCTATTCATCCGTTCTGCTCCGGGATTTTTACTTCAGAGCGGTCCTCCACCCACGACTTAACCGACGGCTTAATCTTCTCCCCGCGTTAGAGTCGTACGTTTGTCCGTCTCAGACAGTCTGATCTCGCGGGATGTGACTCAAGAATTACTCCTCCACGTTTGAGTGTTTGACAGGCTTGCTCCTTAATTTTTCAACGATTTTCAATGAGATGTCTGCGTTTCCCGTTCTACTAATGCGTTAAGACGAGGCCTGTCCACGTTCCGACTTTTTTCTCGATCCTCATTGTGCCATCGCACATCTCATTTTTCTCCACCTTTCTTCCGTCTCGGCACCTGCAGTCTGCAGCGATTCTGGTGGTATGCGGTGGACCACTTTGTTACAAAAACGATCGGAGCAGTGCTGCCATTTTGTTTTACCGAGATTGCGGGATTCCCGGAATTAAATTCGATTACCCAAAGTTCTGAGAAAAATTCAGATTTTTCAACATTTCTGGGGGAAAATTCCGAAATACGCCGATTTAGTGCCGAAGATCGTCGACTTTAAAAGAAAAATAATCATCAAATTTGATCCAAAACATCGGCCATACTGACAATAAGACATGAGCCCTGAGACCCATAAGAATATATGCATAACAGGGTTTACGTCATAATGCACATTTCAGTTTGGCAGAAATACGTCTAAAGTGCCATTGTTTCTTCATTTACCATTGCCTCTAAGGTCAAAATTCAACCGCCATCATAATGATAGGAACTGTCTTTTGTATCTATGAGGCTGAAATCATGGGATATCTACTAAAATGCAAATAAACGCATGGAAATGTTTTTTTTTGGAATCAGACGGGATATTTTATACCATACCGTTGAGAAACGGAACTCGATAGTTCACCAATCGAGAGACTTAAACGCATGGATATGAAGAAATCCGCAAATGAGGAATAAACCAAAATGAGACCATATGAACGATTGAACGTATTGGAATTCTTTCGCAATCAGACTGGATATTTCATACCTTACTGTTGGAAAGAAACGAAACTCGAAAATTAATCAACTGAGAGACTTTAACGCATGGATATGAAGACATTCGTGAGAAATCGAACCCCTTTGTAATTTATTTCAATGATGACCAGTGCTCTTTGTAAATAGCTTAGCTTTGATGTCAACCTTAGGCGGATCCAGGGGGGCGTAGGGGACGCGCCCCCCCCCCCCTCGTTTGCTCGAAAAGAATGAGGAAGAAAAAGGAAAGATAGAAAGAAAGAAGGAAGGAACGAAGGAAAGACGAAGGAATGACGGTAATATTTGGTAATTATTCATGAAAAAATTGACTCAAATTGCATGTTCGATGCTTTAAAATTCTGAAAATTTTCGGGGGGATCCTCCCGGATCCCTTTACGCCCCCCCCCTCCCCAATGTGAAGTGTCTGGATCTGCCTATGTGGTCTGTATTCGAAAACCACCTTACATTTCATTCCATTCGTCGCGAGTGTTTTAGGTCCGATAAACAGAAATAAAATACTTTTTCCTGCTACTACTTGCTTTGGTGCCTTTTGCGTCCTCATCAGAGAGAGAGAAAAAAAAACAAAAATTTGCAAGGGATTTGAGTTTCTGCCCTTGAACCTGCGAGTCAAGATATCGGAAAGTGGAGAATGACGAATCCCGAATCCCCACCCCTCATTCGTTGACCATCATCGGCGGACCACACTTAACTGTGGGAAAGGCGATAATTCAAAAATCATGTTCTGATACGAGGGACGCAAAAAAAACTAGCTCAAAGATAAAATGGGTCCAAAAAGACAAAGAGGGTCCATCCAGACCCCAGGATCCAAGCCAGAGATTTGTAAAACGAGCCCAGCAACCCGCTGCAGGTGCAGTATGGTTGTGATTTCGTCTTGTGTAAGGCTAACAGCGACCTGCGGAGGCAAATGAGTGCTTTCTGGCCGCGGGTCCTCGCAGGTGCCTGAGCAGCGTTGCCAATTGTACCATTTTCATCATTAGATGCCTTGAAAAGTGGGTGAAAATGGCAGCAATGATAGGGACCCTAATCCACTTGTCCATGACCAACCCCTCTTGCCGCCTCATCGTTCAAATTCGCTGTCACTCAGCTTCAGCTCGGAGGGTTAACCATTTCTCCTGCCTTTAACAATCCGTAAAAAGTCTTTTCAAACTCAAACGGGAACAAAAGGGAGTTATTAAAATCCACTCGGGGGACTCATTTTTTTGTGGGCACCCGTAATTAAGGGAAAAGTTGTTGGAGCACAGGTAGGGTGTTTGTAAACAGTTTAATGTGAGAATGAGTGTTGTGCGAGCGGCCGCACCCCCGGGGGGCGTTGGTTCTTTGTGGATCCAACTTAGCGCATCAATAGGTCATTAACCAAGGCGGTCAAGGTAACAAACCGACCACGCTATTCAGATTCGTAAAAAAAAACGCTTCCGCATTCAACCTCGCGCCTTTACGGCTTCGTAAAAGGTAACCACGAGGATAAGGAAATTTTAAGGTCGGTTACCTATTGTGAAAAAGTTCACTTTATGTATCGGGTTTGAGTATCCTCCGACAAGCTACGCGAAGGTGTCCGAATGTCCGATCTTTTACTGGAAAAAAAACACATTGGATCTAGAGTCCAGACTCTTGAAAACATTGACAAGAAAAAATATTCTTGATGCAATCAGATTTTTGCTTAAATCAAAAGGAAATCCGCTCAAATTAAGAGGCTTGGTTCTTGATTCAAGTAAAAATCCGATTGAATCAAGAGTATTTTTTCTTGTCGATGTTTTTAAGAGTCTGGACTCTAGATCCAATGAGTTTTTTCCAGTGTTGGATTCAAGTTGGTCACTTCAGTGGCGAGGCGTGAATGTTCGATTATCGACATTTCCCCATTTGAAACCATGGTTAAAGAATCGATTATTAAGGTGCTCGTCACAAAAATTCCAGGTGAACCTCACGAATTGAGATTCCCTCTTGTGTCAAAATAAAATTATAAAAACACCATTAGTAAATTAAAATCCAACCTTAAAAGGAAATCATGGAAATAGCTCGTACAGTCTCACAATTCTTTTCAACGGAAGCATCATACCATACCTGCACCTGTTTATCGTATCAAATCATTTTTGAGACCATAAAGCACCATCTGATTTCCCTCGAATAGTCCAACACATAAAAACCGAGCTGGACATAAAACTTCCCTGCATACGTTCACCAACAAGCATTAATCATGTTAATGTGACGCTCGTATTTTGATTATAAATGAAAGATTTCATCCCTTGAACAAATACCGCTTCGAATGGATACCAAAATGTGGAGGTAAACATAAAGGTAAAAAATTTCGGTAACAACGGGCTCAAATAAAAAAAGGAAAGAAAAACTTAGCTCTTGTCATTCCTCTTAGGAGAATTTCCAAAAGAAACTCTACCCTACATATTGTCGCTCCTCTGACGTAAGGGCGTACCTCTACTTTCACGTGAGCCCTGAAAAGCATGGAATTATATGGAGAACAGGGATCATGTAGAAATTGAGATACGATCTTACGTCAGAGGGTCGACGAAACGACAGTCACATTTGGGCACCATATCAATGATGACTGCCACAAGGAAGAGCGGCGAATTATGATGTTCATCACTCGAGGGTTTTGTTTTACGAGGTCCGTGGGGTACGGTTCGTGGGTGGGGGCACGTTTTCTTGAGGAGCATCTCCGAAAGGGGAGCGCTTGCCCGTAAATTTACGGCACGGTATTAAATTACGCCCCTTAATGGGCGTCCCTCACAAAGACCTCGAGAGTTATGGGAGTCTAAAAACAACCCTTAATTTTATGACCGACTAGGAATCGGTCTCGTTCTGTATTCGGATTTCGCTCGTAAAACAAAACTCAGCTCCAGCTCCACCATCATGGTTCCCTCATTAAATTTACAGCTGTTCAAATCCGTAAAAAAAAATGTGCCGAATGTTGAGTCCCATTTGTAATCGTTTTTGGAGAGTTGTCTATGTTCACATTAGTTTCCTTCAAGCATAAAGACTTAAAATGCCGCAACACTGAAAAAACATGGTGGATTTTAACATATTCTGACACAATGATACGAGTATGGTAATAAGCACCAGACTCTATAGTAGTATTTATCATAATATAGTAAGTATCACCAAAGTTCTAGTGAATACCACCATAATTCTGGTTATTCTCACTCTATAGTATCACTGTGTAAAAAATCAAGTAGACTCAACGTCGATGTTACCATACTTTTTTTCAGTAAAGCTGTTATAGCGAGCCTCAGCCACTAGACTAAAACTTAACTGAATTGTTCATGACAAACCATGACTTTGTCACTCTTCTACTAAGTGCATATCACGAAAAATAGTGTGAAAATACAATTATTCGAAACCTCTCATGGAAAACTGGACCTAAGAGCTAAAGTGCTCAAATTTGAGCCCTTAGTATTATTGTATTTAAAGGATTATTTTACAAAGGTTTCGACACAGAAATGCCAAAAAAAGTTTATAGGTTTAATTTACCATTTTAATGGGTAAAAATTTGAATTGAAATACAAAAATTTAATCTTCATTTATTCCCAAATTTTAGTACTTTTTTCTCGTAGTACCCGATTTTTCTCAGCTGGAGAAACTAAAAATGTTCCTCTGTGAACTTATTTTCTTGCTGTGCTCCTTTTTTTGTGCCTCTGTGGACTAAGGCTCATTTTTCGATGGACAATCACATTTTTCAAATCTATATTGCAATTAAACGGTAAAAGTCTACTTGAAGGAGCAGAGCATCAATACGATGAAATCAAAATAATATAAAGCTACGGACACGTATCTTGTGGCCATGGAATGAGAGGAGTCTACTGGAAAGACCCGAAGATCGTTAATTTTTGACCGGTGTACTCATTCATCTCCTGATTGTTTCGGATTAAAAGTTTAGGCCAAACAAACTTCAAGTTTACTCGACTGAACTTTTATAGCCACCGATACCTCGAACCACTAGAAACAGTTTAAAGCCATTAAATCTATCATCAATTTCAATCAATTGAGTTTGAAACATTCTAAGTTCTCTAAGGTGTTGTGGGATCGTGAAATTTTCCCTCTTTTTCTACAATCAGTCACGCTACACACTGTACAGCGTGATGGTTCAATTTGGAAATTTTACCCTTTTCTGACCAAATTTGTGTAATGTGCAGCTGTTTTACATTGTAAATTACCATAATACTGATATCAAAACCTAAACAAATAAATCATAAACACATTTACCGACTACTATGATCAAATGAGAGTCGATTCTAGACTTATGAAAAAATGAACATTTTCAGTACGTAATTTTAAAAGATCATTGAATTATTATTTTGAAACTACTTTTTGTAATAAAATCACAGAGATTATAAAAGAAAAAGCTAAAAAATTGCCCAATAAAATACTAAAAAATTGCGTTAAAAATTTATGTAGATATGAAGAAACGACCTGACGATACTTGACGTGCTTGTAACAACGGACTTCTGCATTCATTGCAGCAGGTAACTTATTAAAAAAAGGTAGAAGAGGTTTAATTAAACTTTAAAATACAGATATTTATTGTTTATATTATTTATGGGAGGGATTGTAATTTTATTCACTTGCATGTGTGGCGTTCTTATTATATTGAAAAGATTATAAGGGCCATCCATGTAAAATACGGCGCTGCGATGCACTTGAGTTATTGCTGAACAAAAGACATGGACCAAAACGATCTGGTTACTGTGTGACTGTTAGGACGATTTGAAGAGCTCCGCTCCGATCGTTAAACTTCACCCACAACGCGTCGTTTCCTGCACGAAGGCACGTAACTCCATTCTGAGGTTGCAAAATTGATTCAAAATAAGTAATTTATTACGAGAATGTTCCGGCGCGAATTTTGTTGAAAATTTGGATGATTTTTACATGAGATTAGAGGAAAAATCGCTGAAGTTTTCAGATAAAATTCCCGAGATTCTCCTTGTAAAAACGAAATCCGCGCCGGAAAATTTGGTAACGTTGCAATGTAGTTGCGTTATTTCGTGAGGAAACGACGAGCGATTCAAATTCGACTTCTTAACGACTCGTGTTGATTAATCTACCGGGTATGTTTGGTGTAAACTTGGGGATAGTTGCTTTCTTTTTACGGTTTGTTTTAAACGTTTCCGTGTTTCGTTCTCGCTTGAACACAATGAGTTTTACGATGCGAGTGTCGGTGTCCGACCGACTAACAACTGGACGCGTTTCTGTCAAACGGAACTATGCGCATTATGACGTGAGCCCTATTTTGCATGTATTCTTATGGGTCTCAGGGCTCGTGCTTTAATGCACATAGTTCCGATTGACAGAAATACGTCCAACTGCCGATTAAATCGGCCTCGTCTGGATAGCACCCACCCAACACCCATCCAAGATATCGATCGCTCTCTCGGATTCCTCACTTCGGGCGGAAAAAGTGCTTCGATATAACCGTGGACTTTCAAATGGACGGCCTAGAGCCGTACTCATAGTCTTTCCTAACACTACTCATTTCCTTAAGGAGCTCCTTAAGGTTCACATTGTGATTAAGGGAGGTTTAAGGAAGCCCTTAAAATAAAATCGTACAAGAGATCATTTTTGCGAACCTTAAGTAAAATTGAGTAGCATGACTTTGGAAAAAGGTTTTTAGAATGATCACAACGATTTGCCTCCGCAAAAAGTACATAACACGGAAGAAAATGTATGCGCGAAAATTTTGAGGTCACACCTACTTTCAAGTTTTTCAAAATCGTACAATTTTTTTCGCATTTTGCACTTTTTGCGATGGCAAATTACTGTCATTACCAATTTCCAAAGTTATACCTACTGCTCAATTTTGCTCAAGGTTATCAAATCTATACATCAATGGACAGAGAATGTCACTGTTAAAAACCTTGGTGGTTCTTTCATTTGGAAAATTTTTCTTGCAATTTTCAGATATTTCGGATGCAATTGCGAAAAAAATTCTCAGAGAAATAGGGAGAAAAAATGCATACATTTTTCAAAAAAATCGTGTTTTATCAACGAAAGGCACTGAAAGCTCATGCGGCATTCTTCCCCGGGCCGGCAGTATAGTCTCCAATTTGAAATGGACTCCGGACTCCACTCACAAAGTGAATCGACTTCATGACGTCATCACCATGACAGCCCGGTCTTAGGGAGGGTATTTAAAAGCAAGCGCACCCAATCTCACGGTCACTCCCTAGTCCCTAGGTAGAATGAGGGGGGAGGGAGGATGCTCAATTCAAGGTCGTGGGGGAAATGAGATTAAAGAGGAGGGGGTGAAAATCGTGGCGATGAGAATAAACGAATTAGTCGGTGCGCGGTACGGTACGTGCCGGTCTCGATCGCTATATTCGTGAGGAAAAGCGCCGTATGAACGTTCAGGCGTTGCCAAATTTCCTATGATAAAACACGAATTTCCCGGTAGATTTATGAATATTTTCCTGTCGATTTTTCAGATAATTTTTTACGCAATTTCACCTTGAGTTCGTGAGAATTTCAAGGGAAAATGTTCATAATTTCCCTCAAAAACGAACACTTTATCGAAGGAAATGTGGCAACTCTCGAATGTTCATACGGCGTTTTTCCTTTGCATGGCAGTATTCGTGGGGTACCGCATCGTCGCTGAGGAAAAACGCCTTTTAGGAGTTGCCAAATTGCTTTAGATAAAATTAGAATTTTAAGAAAATATTTGAAGATTTTTCCCCCAAATTAAACGCAAATTGTACGCACTTTAATGTAAAGTTTCTGAAAATTTCAAGGAAAAACTTGCATAAATACACATTTTATCCGTGGAAATTTGGTGACTCTCGAATGTTCATACGGCGTTTTTTCCTAGCAAGGCAGCATAGTGGTCTGAAATCAGAGACAATCTTGTCTGAAAAAAAATGGATCGGCTGATAGTTAAGCCCTGCAAGGAAAAGGCACAGTATCAATGGAAAATAGGAACGCATTTTTGCCAAAAGGAACTACGTGCATTAAGACATGAGCCCTGTCATGCATTCATTCTTATGGGTCTCAGGGCTCATGTCTGAATGCGCATAGTTCCGTTTGGCAGAATTACGTCCTTATACTTGCAGCAATACGGCCGCTAGTCGTTTCCTTGAACAGCTCCTTTTATTAGGCTCCATACATTTGGTCAACACTGTGATTCAGGGAGGTTTAAGGAAACCTTGCATCATTTTATAGATAAATTTTGCAAACCTCCAGTAAAATTCAGTAATTCTGAAAATGTATCTTTACGGGGGATTAAATTAATTTGTTTTGATGAAAAATACAGAATATAAAAAAAAAAAAAAATGTGTAAGTATTGCAAAATGAATAGTAAATCAAGCGTCGAAAACGTAAGCAATAAACATGGGGCAATTGGTGAAGGCGCGTGGATGCAATGGACAAAGTAAATACGTATTGACTGACTAACGGCAACCCACGGGAGACCCAATAGTTGGGTCATCATTTTCGCCCTCTTTTATGACAACCACCAGTCTCAACCAATAGGATTGCTCCATTTTCCCTTTCTCTTTTGTCCATGGTTTTGGTCTATCAATTTCAACTATCAGCCCGCTGATGTGCTTGACTCGATTTTTGGACAATTCTTCGGAAGAAAAAGTTTACTCGGCAGAATGAATATCTCTCGGGTGTGACACACTAAATGTACTCGGTCGTCTGTCACAACTGTGCCTTTAGACGCTCATCAACGTATTTGAAATGCACGTAGAGAGGGACATGCGATCTCGAGTGAATGAGATTAACACTGAGATTGCCGTATCGTTTGTCTGTGAACTATGGGTTCACCTGAGCGAACTTTACCGACGTGGCAAGTCGGAGGAAACCGAACCGAAGAAATAACTTATAAATGGTGAATAACTACAGCTAATTAAAGGAGCAACCTATCCAGGCTCGAGATGCAACCGGAGGGGGGCGGGGGGATCGTGGCATTAGAAAGAGGGGTCATTATTAAAACGGGCTACGTGGTAGTCATAATTGGTGAAGAGGAGACTCGTAGGGAGCCCTCAGTTTCTTGCCTCCCTCCCCCCCCCTCCCTCCAATCTTCGAAGAACGCGTAGTACACGTGTCTTCGCGTGACTCAAGAAACACCGAAGGATCTCCAACTTTTCGAGCTTAGCTGTGCTCGATGGCTGCCAGCTTGTCGGAAAAATGTTGATGAGGGTACGTCAACGGTGGGGACTGGTCGAGAAAGCACGGTATCGAGAAAAGGAGAAGGAGGAGAAGTAGAGAGAAGGATGTGATAGAAAAAACGGGCCACATAAAAGAAGGAGGAGATGAAATTCTTCTCTTTCTTTGTTTCTCATTCCTTTACGTCTCCTTCCTCGTATATGCCCACTTTTTTCCTGGCTCTTCCTCGTTTTCCTCTCCTTCCTATTTCCGTTCAATCCTCTCCTCTGTCTTCTCGACTCTTCTTGTTCCTCGTAACCTTCTTCTGGTTCCTCTTCTTGTTTCTCCTACTCTTCTTCTTTTTCTTCTTCTTTTTCTTCTTCTTTTTCTTCTTTTTATTCCTCTTCTGTCACTTCTTTTTCTTCTTCTTCTTCTTATTCCTCTTCTGTTACTACTTCTTCTTCTTCTTCTTCTTCTTCTTCTTTTTATTCCTCCTCCGTTACTTCTTCTTTTTCTCCTTATTCCTCTTCTGTTAATTCTTCCTCTTTTTCTTCTTCCTCTTCTTCTTCTTCCTCTTCTTCCTCTTCTTTTTCTCCCTCTTTTACTTATGATTTTCCCAGTCTTCCTCTTCTTTCTCTTCTTTTACTCCTCCCTCTTCTTCATATTCTTCGTTGTCTTCTTCCTCCCCTTCTCTCCTTCTACTTCTCTTCCTACCGATGGCTGATACCGGAGTCCCACGGTCGGAGTCCGTCACACCAGAGAATTAAGAGACACATTTCAAAGTGGCAACCTCGATCCATCCTGATGACTACCTCAACGGGAGACGCGAGTAGCTTCACCAGTTCCTATATATTTATCCCCAGGAGGTCCATTCATATCTCCGCGAACTCGGACATTACTGTCTGGTGGAGGGGGGGGGGTCCGAGAGGAAAGGGGGTGACTGGATCTACGTTTGATCTTTGCGTTTAATCTTTTGTTTGGTTTGATTTTTTCAAAGAAGCAGAAGCGCATAGCGGGCAGTTCCGCCTTCAAATGAGCGTTTGTGGTGGTTAGTTCCCTAACCTCGATCTTAGACCAACTTTGGGACTATGAGTGGGTGCGGTGGCGTTTGTGGACGTGGCGTTTGCGGATTCTAAGAATCGGGTGGCGTTTCCGGATTCTCATATTTTGACGGTGGCGATTGCGGACAGGCGAAACAGGGCCGGTGGACTTTGCGGACCAGAGAATTTCGGCGGTGGCGATTGCGGACGGAGGGGTAGGCACCTGCATATGCAGCCCCCCACCCCTGCGCTGTATATTATTAAAGAGATAAATTACCTACCGGAGAGGTTCTGGATTCCTTTCCGTGGATGTAGAATGAAAAAAATATTAGTATTAAACATTAGTATTATATCAGTATAAAAACATATAAGCAGTGATCATACAGTAAATTTTTAAAAAAGGCATATCAGAAATCAAGAAACTGAAAAATCGTCGGTTTCAGTCCATTTTTAGGATGAAAAACATGGTGTAAATTCTAGTCTAAAATTACTGAAAGTCAAAAAATAACATACGAAAAATGAAAACATATTTTAATTTTTTGACTTTCAGTAATTTTGGACTAGAATTTACATCATGTTTTTCATCCTAAAAATGGACTGAAACTGACGATTTTTCAGTTTCTTGATTTCTGATATGCATTTTTTAACAATTTACTGTATGATAACTGCTTATATGTTTTTATACTGATATAATACTAATATTTTTTTTCATTCTACATCCAAGGAAAGGAATCCAGAGCCTCTGCGGTAAGTTTTCTCTTTAATATACAGCGCAGGGGTGGGGGGCTGCATATGTAGGTGCCTACCCCTCCGTTCGCAATCGCCACCGCCGAAATTCTCTGGTCCGCAAAGTCCACCGGCCCTGTTCCGCCGGTCCGCAATCGCCACCGTCAAAATATGAGAATCCGCAAACGCCACCCGATTCTTAGAATCCGCAAACGCCACCGCTCCCTATGAGTGCACACTAGTTGTGCTTTCTTTTCACAAGAGCCACAAGGCATTTCTTTACTCTCCTTGCATTACTCCGCTTCCCATTTGAACCACGTTGAACAGAAAGGAACCAAGCTATATCACCTATAGCCAGACTTAATTGAGCAATTCACTTTTTTAGATGGAAACGGTTGTGCAGATCTTCGTGCAAATTTCAGTGAATTTTCTGCATAGTGTGAAGCAAATTCCTTAAAATTTTCCAAGGAATCCACTGATGAGTGGATTTCAGACTTTTTATGTGTCCAACGTGATCTTGAGCAAATTTCTTAATTTTTTTTTTACCAAATTCGACGATCTTTGAGACTAAATCCGAGCGTATTTTAAAACATTTTCTCGGAATTTTTTCCGGAACTTTGGAAAATCGGATTTAATTCCGGGAACCCCGCAATCTATGGTAAAATAAAATGGCAGCACTGACAAGAAACAACCTTATCAACCAAAAGATCGAACAGCCTGCTGAGAAGAGCGGCAACTTGAAACATGATCTTATAGTGACCACCTTAATCAATGGCTCCTTCAGTGGTTCTGACCTCTTTTGACACTCTCAAATCTCATTTCAGTGGTGCTCGCTTCACTGGCGGAATCTCACCTAAAATTAATTAAAGTCCAACGATAAGAGCAGTTTTTTCTTTTCCTTTTTTTTTTTACTCCTGGCGGAACATTATCATTCATGTAGTTTCTGAGACCAGCGGCTCTTGACGTGCAAAATACTTGAACGCTTCATTTCAAGTGCTGCCACTCATTTCTTGGTGCTTGACTCCGCTCCTAAGTGGGTAAATGTCGGGGCTTTGTGGGCCAAAATTCAGTGACCAATCAACAGATACACTGTATCGCTGTATCAAAATCTGCCAGAATAAAAGTTTAGTTAAAACTACATCTCGCTCAAGAGATGCGACAGTTTTCTTCCGTTTTGTTATGGTTTGATGTTTCAATATCCGCGGATGTCAATCAGAAATTATTATCTTTGACTTCATTTCTAGATTTGACTTTTTCTTACAAATTGATCTTAAGGTGATTCGATGGTTGTCATTTTTTGTGTCAGAGCAACGTGCGATAAATCGCATCGATTCGTTTCATAATTTCAGCTACTTGCCATTTTTTCGAATTTTAAGATCGCACTTCTGTTGTCATGAGACTAAAGAATTCATGTACCAAATTTGATAAAGAAGTTCGACGTATTAAATGCAGTGGTTTTCCAGAGGAAAAATATCGCATTCGATACTAATATCGAAACTGCACTCGATTGCGAAATTTTCCCTCTGAAAAAATCCCAGCCTTTAATACGTTGAATTTCTTTGTCAAATTTGGTACATGAGTTCTTTAGGCTCATAACAACAGAAGTGATATCTCAAAATTTGAAAAAAATAACAAGCAGCTGAAATTATGGAGCGATTTGGTGCGATCATCGCACGTCGCTGTTACACAAAAAATCGCAATCGTCAGATGGATTGCATTTTGCAAAAAGGAACCACTAGCATTGCAATGATGCTAAGATTGTGCAGCTTCATCTTTTGCAGTAAAATTGCGGAAATCGTGAAAAACTATGAAATTTAGATGGTAATTTTTGTCTTAAATTTACAGTTTTTAGCGAGTAAAATATAAACTATTAATGGATAATCGGGTATTTCCTCCAAGACAAAAGAAGTTGCACAATCTTAGCAACATTGCAATGCTAGTGGTTCCTTTTTGCAAAATGCAATCCAGATCATCTTAAGAATAAAACCCAGATTTTCTAAAAAATTCACCCAATGGTTTAAAATTAACTTAATTTTGATTCCACTGAGCGCCGGCCGGAAAATCGCCCTTGGTCGGGCGCGGAATCAGAACCTGTAAGCGTGCTGCCACTCGACCCTGTGACGCACAGGCAACGCAAACTGGGAACTTTGGAAAATTACCCGCAGTGCTGACGTTCTTCGCTATCTGCTCGAGTTGAGTGTGCCTAGAATTGCCATAGCTCGTGTGTGATGAGCCGGAAAATGGATCTTGTCAACAGGCGAGCACTCTGCTGATGAACTCAAACAAATCGGGGGAAAAATCCGGTAGACGTAATTATAATGTAAAAATTAAAACCTAAAATGAGTGGATTAAAAAAAAATACCGAGAAAATTTCGTGTCGTAGCAGTCCGTAATGATGTTTGAGGTGCTTGGAAGACATGGCGCATAATGCAGTTTTTGCTACATCGAGAAATACGTGTTTGAAGTTTCGAAATTTCATGGATCCCTATGGCGGAAAGAAAGTTGAAACTGACTTTTCAAAATTGGACTTCGGGAGTGAATTTTTCACAGAATATGCATCAAGACTAATTTTACTTCAAATCGTTAATTCCTCAACTTTTCAAAAACTGCACTTATGCGGCTTGTCCTCCAAGTCCCTCATATGTATGAAGTAGAGTCTAAAACTCCAGATTTCAAAGATCAAATCCCCCGATAATTGAACCGAAAATTCAAAAAACAAAATACAATTTTGCATTTAAAATGAATATGGATCTAATTTTATTGTTTCGTATTACTCATGAGTCGCCGTGTAAAAATTTACAAGGAGGGTAAATCCTTGACGGAAGTCACTTTTAAAACTGGTCGAAAAAATAGAATTTTGCATTTAAAATGAATATGGATCTCATTCTATTGTTTCGTATTACTCATGAGTCGCCGTGTAAAAATTTACAAGGAGGGTAAATCCTCGACGGAAGTCACTTTTTAAACTGGTCGAAAAAATAGAATTTTGCATTTAAAATGAATATGGATCTAATTCTATTGTTTCGTATTACTCATGAGTCGCCGTGTAAAAATTTACAAGGAGGGTAAATCCTCGACGGAAGTCACTTTTAAAACTGGTCGAAAAAATAGAATTTTGCATTTAAAATGAATATGGATCTAATTTTATTGTTTGGTATTACTCACGAGTCGCCCTTGTAAAAATTTACAAAGAGGGTAAATCCTTGACGGAAGTCACTTTTAAAACTGGTCGAAAAAATAGAAATTTGCATTTAAAATGAATATGGATCTAATTTTATTGTTTCGTATTACTCACGAGTCGCCTTTGTAAAAATTTACAAAGAGGGTAAATCCTTGACGGAAGTCACTTTTAAAACTGGTCGGAAAAATAGAATTTTGCATTTAAAATGAATATGGATCTAATTTTATTGTTTCGTATTACTCACGAGTCGCCCTTGTAAAAATTTACAAAGAGGGTAAATCCTTGACGGAAGTCACTTTTAAAACTGGTCGAAAAAATAGAAATTTGCATTTAAAATGAATATGGATCTAATTAATTTTATTGTTTCGTATTACTCATGAGTCGCCCTTGTAAAAATTTACAAAGAGGGTAAATCCTTGACGGAAGTCACTTTTTAAACTGGTCGGAAAAATAGAATTTTGCATTTAAAATGAATATGGATCTAATTTTATTGTTTCGTATTACTCACGAGTCGCCCTTGTAAAAATTTACAAGGAGGGTAAATCCTTGACGGAAGTCACTTTTTAAACTGGTCGAAAAAATAGAATTTTGCATTTAAAATGAATATGGATCTAATTAATTTTATTGTTTCGTATTACTCATGAGGCGCCCTTGTAAAAATTTACAAAGAGGGTAAATCCTTGACGGAAGTCACTTTTTAAACTGGTCGAAAAAATAGAATTTTGCATTTAAAATGAATATGGATCTAATTTTATTGTTTCGTATTACTCACGAGTCGCCCTTGTAAAAATTTACAAAGAGGGTAAATCCTCGACGGAAGTCACTTTTAAAACTGGTCGGAAAAAGTCGTGTTGAAAGCGAGCAACACACCCTTTTTTTCACGATTCCTTTTTTTATCATCATGGTTGATCAGATTTCTTGTCAGCGATTGGGAGGAGTTTGACGTTTGAATCCCGCGTCGCATGTACCCACCGGCCTCATCATCTTCTCGCACGAGATGGGCGCTTTTAGATGTAGCGACAAAAAAGGGGACCTCGTTAATTAGGTGGATTAAATATCAGCTTATGCAGGATGTGCCCGCCTTTTGGTGGACAACCCAAACTTGTTCGCGTTCTTATTATTCCTTTCAGTCTATTAAGTAATTTATTCATTCACTCCTCGACGCTTTTCCTGATTAAATCCGAGACGTTGTAATAAAATAAGGGGGAGAGGAGTCCTGTTCAATCCCTTCCTTTGGGAGACCAAAATATTCCAACGAGAGTCGTCTCAATTAAATCAGAAACCAACTGCAGTCTGAGGTCAATAAAGAACGAAAAAGGGAACGTTGGAGGAACACAAAAACAGATATGTTCATTTTAAATAATGAGAGTTTGGAGAGGAAACTGAAAGTGTACGAGTACGAAAGATCATAACAAAAATGAAACCATAATAAAACGACTTAACATTGACCATTGAATACATACGATGAAACTTGGTCGTAACGGAACCTTCTCATAGTGGAGAACTCCCATCAACGGAGATTTCCTCTAGATTTTCTGTGGCTTGGCCATATGTATCCAATCTTTGTCTGCTAAATTCATTCTGGTTTGACCTTTTTGGACAATTTACATCCCCTAACGTTAGATGAACTTTTCTTCGCGTTCTGCTCAGTTTTTTCTTCAATTTGAAGTCCTATTCCAATAAACTTGGTCATGCGTACGTAAAAATTTCAATGGAAATGTACAAGGTAAAAGGTATGGTGAGATCCACTGGAAATCTATTTAAATTTTGACACACTTGAATTTACATTATTATCGATAGCTTTTGCGAATCAGAGCGTAAGATTTATCAGAATCTGCCCATGATATAGTAATTTCACCAGAGCTCAAAACCAAAAGTCAAAAATAAAAGTAGGCCTTTATTCAATGTACCCAATCGACGTCGCAGGGCTACAAACTTTACATGCAAATTGAATTAGGAAAAAAAAATAATATAAAGCCCTGTAAAAAAGTGAGGTCTATGATGTGACAATCCTCCCTCTCTCCGTCTACCCTCAAAAAAAGAAATTATACAAGTGAAATGTTTGGGCCCACAATCATAGTACTGCGTGAGTATTTGAAGTTATGGCATGGGAGCGAAACGTGGCAAAAAAGTTGCATAATGTGTTTCAAGCATATTTTATGGTTACTTTTTTCCTGTACTTACTGTTATCGATTTCGTCGTAAAGCTTACAGTATGTGCGTCTATGTTTAGAAAACAATTTTTCCGAGGTTTCCTCTTATCTCAATGGTTGAACGGTTCTCATCTTTCCGATTTTCTTTTCAGACATCCTCACTATTTACATATTTTTTTATGCCACTTGTGGAGTAAGTATAGGAATGTTTTGGAAGTGATAGCATTATTTGTAAACAGCGTCGTTTAAACTAAGCTTATCAAATCAGTTGCTCAATCACGTACTTATGAGAAATCAAATACCAGTTCACCTGTCTCTAATGTATAATCTTCCTTAGGATAACGTCAACTCGAGTTGATCTAAAACGTCGCATTTTCTTGTGTTCTAACTTCACCGAGCAGCATAAAAATCCGGCTTTTTTGCGTGAAAATAAGGGGTGCTGCGCCGCAAGTGGTAGAAAAAAAATCAATGCAGACTTAATTTCCGTTGTAAGTTTGCTAGTTTGTCTCTTGATTAAAAAAATCTCTCCGCCGGAGAAAAAATTGGATTCATTTGAACAGAAAAAATATTTTTATCGGTAATTTTTCGTTGCGCAGAGGGAAATATTTTCTGTGCGTTGAGGAAGCAACTTATAGCACAGAGCACACCATGTAAAATGTTAATGCTGACAAGGAGAGTTACTCATCCTGATGAATTTTTTGTATAGTTGAAATTCCTACACCGACTATTTTTACGATCCAGACCATTTCTTTAAGTTTCTCACCTACATTGGTGAAAATTGGAAATTCTGTCATGTCTGTGTAATTTATATGAAATTTCAATTACAAAACATGGTTTATGTTCTCGTACATGTATCATGTATATTATGCACATTAAACATGTATTATGTATTATGTACTGATCTCACAACCTCTCTCGCAGTTCAGAAAAGACCAACAAATAGAATATGAACGATAAATGCTAGATCTCTCTAATGTGTTGCTTTCGAGTTTTTAAGATGTAAAACGGGTTCTGCACGAAATTTTGATGTGTCAACATGGCTTATGGTGCTTGTAACATGTATCATGCACATGAAACATGTATTATGTATCATGCATTGATCTCGCAACCTGTCTTGTAGTTCAGAATAGACCACACCATAGAATATGAGCAATAAATACTATTCTCTCTTACGTGTTGCGGTGTTGTCTTGGGTTTTTAGGATGTATAACGTGGTCTGCGCGAAATTTTGATGTGTCAACATGTCCCATGGTGCTTAAACTTTTGAGCTGGCTAGAGGTCCACCCCATGAACTGATAGTACATGGGTTCGTTCTTCCACATGGCTTCCACTCTAATAGTACCTGAGAGATACCTGGGCTACCGGGGAGCGCGGCCTTACTGGGCCGTGCTAAGGAAAAACGCCTTATGAACCTCCAAGCGTTGCCAAATCTTCTCTGATAAAATACGAATTTATTGGGGAAATCGTAAATATATTTCTTCCAATTTTTCTGACTATTTTGTCCGCAATTTAATCTAAAATACCTGAAAATATTGCGGAAAACTAGACATAAATTTCTTCAAAAATGCATATTTTATCCGGGGAAATATGGCAATTCTCGAATGTTCATACGGCGTTTTTCCTTAGTACGGCAGTATTGGGCCGCGCGTAATTTGAGGTACCTTACCTCGGAGCGCACCGCGCCTTTTGAGCGCGGCGGCGGCGGCGGTGGTGGGGAAGCCATTTGACCGTCTTAATTTGTGAAGCCAACATTATACCAACATAATTATCGTCTCTGCTAACCGTTTTATTATTATGATACATGCGCCGCGCCGGTTCGGGGGCCCGGATGAACCGCGGATCCGGCCCGCCACCCAAGTCGCGGTCCACTTTGATGGCTCACTAATTCGTCGTACACCCAACTCCCGACACCTTTCTATTTTACGAGCAGTGCCCGGTCGTCAATCCATCGATCTCCCGTTAAAACCTACGAAAAAGGATCGATTATCAGGGTCACCTTCGTATTCGATCCTTTACCATAGCCTCATATGGGGATATCGGTGGTCGATTATCGCAACTGTTTACGAGCCTCGTAAATCGCCGGATCTTTTCTTGCCCGGCTATTGATTCAATTTTCGGTCCTTGCATTATGGTCTTGTGGATATTAATTCTGTCTGTGGCTCCGTATGAATGGTAGGATGAGGAGAGCTTGGTGGCCGTGGAGATGGATTCATGGTTGTGCTTTATCCCTATCGTTACACGGCTCATTCCTGGTGTGATGGTAAAGAGATCTGCCTGCATCAGCGGATGTGAACTTTTATGTCCTGGCGACGGCGTGTTAGGCGAGGATTTGTGTTGAATGGTCGAGGAAAATTTCATTATGAAAAGCCTTTTTTCCCTCTCTCTCTCTTTTTTATTACTTTACACTGAAAAAAAAAGAATCTTGAACTTGCCACCAAGAAGTATTTCTTCTTAAATCAAGAATTTTTTCTCGTTTCATGAAATAAGATAAATTATGCTGCTTTAGCAATTTCCGTGATTTAATCTAAAGAGATCTCTTACGAATTTTGAAGGAAACTCGATTTCGAAAATTTGACACTTACTGCTCTCTTCGCTACACTGGAAAAAAAAAAACACATTGGATCTAGAGTCCAGACTCTTGAAAACATTAACAAGAAAAATGACTCTTGATTCAATCAGATTTAAGCTTAAATCAAAAGGAAACCCGCTCAAATTAAGAGACTTGGTTCTTGATTTAAGCTATGTAGATTCTGATTGAATCAAGAGTATTTTTTCTTGTCGTTGTTTTTAAGAGTCTGGGCTCTAGATCCAATGTGTTTTTCTTCTAGTGCAGAGCGGCGGGTTGCCGTTAGTTAGTCTGTAACGAAGCATACGTTTGTTGATCACATGAAGACGGGAATAACGTGTTTATCGATCTATCGATGAGGTGAGTCACTCGGTGGCTGAGTACTCGGCTCGCAGCGGGAATGCCGGCCGACGAGTCATGCGTGTGAACGAGCTGTGCGCGTGGCCCGGAACAAGCGCGACCAGCGGCGGCTCGCGCGCGAGGGACGCGCGGCGGGGGCGACTCGCGCCTCGCGCGCCATGACGCATGCTCGCCCGATGCCGCCACCAGGATTATAATGCCCCCCGATTATCCGAGCCGCCAAGAGCGCGCGCTTTGCATAGCTACAACGGCGGCAGTCGTACCGCGTTGCCGCTCGGCCCGCCGAATGGGCGTATTAATATCAAATATTCCTTAACCAATTGAAAATCAAACTAAAAAATAAAGCTTATTATAATCTAGAAGAATTTTTTAAGGAACCTGTTTGATTTCATTTTGCTTAAATTGTTGTGATTGTTGTATAAATTGTAAATTTTGACTTGTGCCAGAGCTGTTTACTATAGGCTATATGCATCAATGAAATTCTATCTATGAAACGGAACTGTGTGCATTGTGACGTGAGCCCTGTAATGCATATATTCTTATGGGTCTCTGGGCTCATGTCTTAATGCACATAGTTCCGTTTGGCAGAAATACGTCCAATTGTAGCTCGACAGGGGCGTAAGGTAAGAATTTAACTGTTTGAAGGTGTGTGTGTGTTTTTTTTTTTTTTTTTTTTTTTTTTTTTTTTTTTTTTTTTTTTATCAAGGGCTCGCGCAGAAAAATTTGATACTACCAAAAACTGTACAAATTGTATTGATAGCAATACTTCCAAATGTGTCTGTTCTACCGTGGTAGCGAAGAGAGCAGTCCGTCTCAAATTTTCGGGATCGAGTTTCCTTCAAAACTCGTCTGATCTCTTTAAGATGAAATCACTGAAACAGCTGAAACAGCAATATTCATCTTATTTTCATGGAAACGAGACGTATGAGAAAGCCATAAGTGCGCAAAAAATGACGTGGTTTCCGGCAATACAGCAAGAAGTGACAATATCCCTCCAGAGAGCCAGTGAAAACAGTGCTGTCAAGAAATGTGCTGCCCTATTCTGCAAGTTCCAAACCAAAAAATGTGTTTGTTCTGCTTCCAAAACGCAACTACGAAAGCATGCAGTAGATAGCACTTACGGCTGATGAAAAATATCCTTTTTATGTAATTGAAATAAAATCAGTCGATTTTTAATCATGCAATTTCTAATTTTGTCGTCTTTCAGTGATACAAGAGACAGCACCTTTAACTAGTCAAGTTAAGAGAGAAACCAAACACACAATTTGGCCGGGAACGACGTAACTTAGAGAGAAATGATGACGAGGACTTGAGATGAAAAGGAGAAGCCCTCGGCGCGGCGATCGGCATGTGACTCATATTAGCGCTTACAAGACTGCACGAATACTTCACGCATTGCATCAAACACAGTGCGGTCCTTGCGGAGGCGGACAGCGCAGCGTGAAACGGATAGCGCCTACAAGAATGCATGAATACTTCACGCATTGCGGCAAACACAGTGCGATCAGCGTGAAACGCATAGAGCCTACAAGACTGCGTGAATACTTCACGCTTCACGCATTACGCGAAACACGGTGCGGTCTGCGCGGCGCGGCGGCGGAAGTTTAACTCATTGAACCACATTTATGATTGTTCTTTCATAATTTTTTCGTTCATTTCTTATGAATGGAAGGCCTTGTCCACAAAGAGATAAGTTTTCGAAACTTAACTTTCGCGCTATGTTCCGTGAACTTTTGCTAGTGTTGACAGGGCTTTCCCAAAAAAATGTGTTCAACACGAGTAAACGCGTCTTATGCACCCCATCCCCGCTGGCACGTTCATTTGATGGTTTTCATTGATGTTTCAAGACGAATGAAAAGGGGGCGGCAATATAGAGGCGGCCCATAGGCGGCAAGTAGGTAAATCCAGCCTTGCGTAACTTAAAAATAAATCAAGAATGAAGGGCAAATGGAGGGCTCATTGCCCGAGAACAATAATAACTAACGAATGTGGTAGCGCAATTTCCTCATGAAAGTTTTAAAAATCTACAGATTTTTACAAACTAGCTCACGCATTTGTGTGGAGATTACAGCCATTATCAGGTAGATTTTGATTGTTCACTTGATGATCTTGCTCAGGAAAAGCTTCATTTATCCCGCGGGACTTCAGAGGGGAAGGCAGGTAAGCGCAAAATAATTGCGCCGATGTGATACCATTAGATGGGCGTATTTATGCTAAAAGGAACTATGTGCGTAGGATTTGTAAAATAAATATGTCCAAATAGGAAACCAACGACCAAAATGTCTGCTCATGACGTATTAACGATGGCATGACAAAGACATTCTCTCCTCTTTCTCCATAGTTTTAAAAATTTCTCCTCCCGCGTTAAGTAACACTGTTAAAAATTGGGGCGTATGCACAAATACAAAGTACTCTAAAGAAGGGGGGATGAAACTAGAGGGTCATTCTTTACGGCAATATTTTTAAGAAGAGTTACATGCTAACCTCCTCCTTCCGTAGTTTAATTAGGTATCAGCTGATTTTTGATTACTCATACTTTTCATTGAATAGGTCACATTTAGTCTATATGTATAATGCTTTTGAGTTTCTGGGAATTTTAATGCATTTTCAAATCCAAAGAATATCTGCCTACTGCAGAAGTCCACAAGAAAATACAATGTGACATTTAACACCTCAGTGGCACCTGTGCAGCCGCCGACAACTAACAGAGATAATTTACGAATCTGTGGTGCTTGATCTGATGTGGCACTTATGATCTCCGAGAGTCCCAACGTTGTCACTTTACGAAAGCGCAACTGCACTTGTCTTACTAATGTACTCGAAAAAGCAAAAAATGATACAGAAATAGATGTTTTTTGTATGATTTTTGTGTGTTTGCTACTAAATGTTTTGAATCCATTATTTTACAATTTCCTATTTTAGAAAAAAAATATGAAAAATACTGCGAGCTCAGCTTGTTGAGCACACTCAGATGAGGCAATGCAAATTTTTTGTGAAAATTCTTCATTATCAGGAATTTGGCTATCTCGATGAATGGTTTAGTTGAGTCGGCCAAATAATTCGGTTACGTGTACCATACAAAAGTAGATCTCTTCCCACCCAAACATTGTGGGTTTTCCGAACTTAGTGTTCCATTTCAGTGTGACGTTAAGCGCACGTAATGATCTCACTTCAAAAGGTGACACAACTTCGCAGAAGTCAGATTTCTGAGCAACACCGTAAAAAATTCACTCAAAAAACTATATAGTTTGTTAAACCGAGCTTTTTGTTTAGCAAAGTTAGCGAAGTTCAGCCCTGTTATTGGAAAAGTTAGGTCCTTTGAAACTTGGGGTGGCTACTAAACTTTTCGGTTCATACGACGGAAATGTTTTCCTCAGTGGGACACGGGGATAAAAGAAAAAAAAAAAACCTCGATTCATTTCACACCAGAGACGAAAAATTTTAACCTCCATGAAATTTCAACGATTATTCAGGGGCTGTGTAAGCATCCCAAACAACTATCCAAAAACTCGTGTAGAAACGCCAAAGTTTGATTTTTTCTTATTCCCCAAAATGATGATTCGTCGTTCCCAAGCGTCTCATGGCATACTGATTGTGATCCTTCTCAGAAATTTTTTAGAATCTCATTTTATGAAGCTTCACGAAATTTTGAATCTCCAGTATACCGACAGCCAAAGTTTCCAGTCGAGGCAACAGAAGTTTCCAGCGATAAGAATCAAACTTCCGTTCAGGTGACCAAAATTTACGACAGCCATAATCGGTCTCGCACGCTTACCCGAAGACTCCGGTCACTCGAACCGGAGATCAGTTTCTGTAGCTCAAAACTAACCGAAGTTCAGTCAGTGTGTCTGAAGTTTTTTCCTTCTGAAGCCTGTGTATACTTACATACTAGAACTGGGGGAAGAAGAGAAGAGACAAATGTCACATCCAAAAATTGCACCATTCAACAGATATTTACATGCTAATCAATGGGCCAACTGATGATTGATGCATCCAGACTGATGTGACTATTGTCTCTTCTTTTCTTTCCCCAGTTCTAATATCTGTGAATTCGCCAGGAGAAGATCCGACGCCGAGTTGGTCCTGGAAGATATCTCACCTTGGGACTCGGCTCCGAAAATGGTGGTGGCCAGGAATCCTATGGACACGATCCACAGCCGGACCGTCGAGAGGTAGATACACCGAAATACACCGGGAGGATGCCGCCGCGCGATACCGGCGTTACCGGCCCGCGCTACCGTCCTGCCCTC
>NW_017554178.1:1152477-1162709 GCF_001854935.1 Bemisia tabaci
ATTGCGCACGCCACCCGCGCGAGTCTCGCGCTAGGTATTTAGGCGCTGACGTTGCCACGCACAACTGAACGTATTTCTATCAAACGGAACTATGTGCATTATGACGTGAGCCCTGTTATGCACATATCATTATGGGTCTCAGGGCTCATGTCTCAATGCACATAGTTCCGTTTGATAGGAATACGTCCAACTAGAGCTCGAGAAACTCCAAGTGTGACGTGACGTTTTCTGGATGAAAATTTACAGGAAAATTAACGAAGCCCAAGAATTTGTTGTTCGCCTTCAATTTTTTAGGTATGCAACATTCTTCGACTTAAAATTATCATCTACCCCTGGATTTGAATCTCACATAGGCCAATCCACGTAGAGAGAAACTGAGTTACACTGCCCTCAGCCAGATTATATCGGATGATTTATTTTTACAGGAAAAAGACAGTGTAGATTATTTCGAAAATTTCAAAAAAAAATCTGTAGAACCGTTTACACGAAAATATACGGATTCCCTAGATCAGACTCACACGTTCGACCCAATACGACCAGGGAGCGATTATTGAAATTGATAGACAAAGCAACAGAACAAGAAGCAATAGGCAATGCGGACGATCCTATTGGTTGAAATGTGTGGTTCCCACAGACCAAGGCAGAAAATGATGGACTGACTGCAGGGTTTCTCGTGGATTGCCGTCATTAGTTAGTCTATTACCTACCTCCTTTATCCATTGCAACCATCCGCTTTGGCAGGTTTACATTTCCGCATACTTTCGAGCGATTTGTCTAGCACTGTGCGGTAACTGCGGTAACGAAAATTTCAGAAACATGTGCGGAACCGAAAAAAAAATACAATTGCGAGCGGAAATGTCATGCAGTCCCCGCTTCCACCAGTAGGAGCCCTCCATACACCTTGTGTCTTCTTTGTCCATCGCTTTGTCCATCGCTTTGTCTATCGTTTTGTCTATCAATTTCAATAACCAGCCCGCAGATCCGACGTAAAAACGCGCTTTTTAAATGGAACGAAAACAGAGCTTCAGAGCTTACGTTTGCATTACCGAAAATCGGAGATCGAGGCCGGAGCGGGCCCTTCATATCTCTTTCGTCTTCTTTGTCCATCGCTTTGTCTATCGATTTCAATAACCAGCCCGCAGATCCGACGTAAAAACACGCTTTTTAAACGGAACGGAAACGGAGCCTCCAACTTACGTCGGCATTACCGAAAACCGGAGATCGGGGCCGGAGCGGCAAGTGCGTCGACGGCGCGTTGCGGCGGTGGTGTGTTGAAGCTGCTATAAGCCCCAGGGGACCACACACGCAGACGCGAGGAGGCAATGATCACGATTAGTTTCAGTTGTGGCGGCCCCCCATCCCCCCTCCCCCTCCCCCGCCCGCGCCCCGTGGCCCCCCGTCCGCGCTCTCCTCACTTTGACACCAGCGCGCCGCGCCGTCCCCGTCCGTCGGTCCGTCCACGTCGGTCGGTCCGTCGATTCCGTTGCCCAGTTCCACGTCTGGAAATATTATTTATTTTATTGTCTAGCGAGTCACCGGTAATAAAATCTCTCCGACGCCCCATTCAGTGCGCCTGCGCCCGCGCGGCGCGGTGCGCCTCGCTCCTACCGTGGCTCCCCTGTAGCCAGACCGACTCCTTTCCGCTCTCGTCTAGGACGCTGGAATTTCATGGCTCTTTAAGTCGTTGGATTTCCCAAAGGCAAGGGGATCGAAAACGGGTTCCACCCCTGGGCCGAAATCGGACCCACTCCGGATATCTGTTACTCTGACATTTTTTGACGGAGGAAGATTCTGTATTTTAAGATTTGGGGATAGTGGGCTGATTATCGAAATTCGTACAAAGCTACAGACAAAGAAGACATAGGGAGAATGAAGCGATCCTACTAGTTGAAACGGGTAGTTCCTATAGACTAAGGGAGAAAATGATGGACTAACTATAGGGTCTCTCGTGGGCTGCCTTTAGTTAGTCTATTACCTACCTCCCTTGTCCATTGCAATCACCAGCTTCCACCAATAGGTTCCCTCCATATCCCTTTAGTCATCTTTGTCTATTGCTTTGTCTATCAATTTCAATAATCGGCCGCTGGGCCGAAATCGGACCAACTCCGGATATCTGTGACTCCGACATTTTTTGACAGAGGAAGATTCTGTATTGTAAGATTTGGGGATAGTGAGCTGATTATCGAAATTCACACAAAGCTTTAGACAAAGAAGACATAGGGAGAATGAAGCGATCCTACTAGTTGAGGTGAGTGGCTCCTATAGACTAATAAGGAAGATAATAATGGACTCACTCTGGAGTCTCTCATCGGTTGCCGTTACCTGGTTGTCTAAAGTACCTATTTCTTTGTCCATTACAACCACCCGCTTCCACCATAGGATCCCTCTACACACCTTTTGTCGTCTTCATCTATATAGCTTTGTCTGTCAATAATTTCCAAATCGGCCGGCTGGGCCGAAATGAGACTCACTTCGGATATCTGTGACTAGCATTTTTTGACAGTAGAAGGTCTTTATTTTAAAATTTGGGGACACCTGGTCAATCCCTCCGATGAGATCTATTGTCATACACTTGAACATGAGAGCCAAAATCGACCATTTTTCTTAGGTTTTTCGCTTTTAATGTCGTTTTTAATGTCTTTAATCGTCTTTTAATGTCAAAAATCTAGGTAAGTATATCGTAAAATCTTATTGAACAATCTTAAAAATTATCCCATATTTTTCTGGTTTCGAATTCTGAGTATTCGATGCGAAGTTGTATTGTAAATCCTGGAGACTTTAACGAAAGGTTAAGCAAAAAACTCGCTCGATATCTAAAAAGTGGGAGGTTCTCCAGAGTTATGCTATCACTTGGTGTTTTTTCCTCCAAATTCTGTGTTTTTGATGCAAAGTTAAAATTCAAGTCCTGGAGACTTTAACGCGAGGTTAAGAAAAAAAAACCTAAACATAGCTTATTCTCCACAAGGTGGATTGCCTCGATTCCTTGCTATCGCTTTTTATGTCTCGTTCTAACTTGTGATTTTCCGATGTAGATTTGTAATTGCGTCACGGGGACTTTAACGCAAAGTTTAAAAAAAAGGTAGCTCAGTTTGCCATCCGGGAGGTGGGTTTAATAGTGAACACTATTGCTGTTCTATTGGTCATTATTTTTTTCCGAATTGTGTGTTTCCCGTGCAAAGTTTTAATGTTGGGTCTGGAGACTTTAATGCCAGGTTAAGAAAAAAATAACAGTCAACCTCAGTAGTGTATTGATCAAGGCAGCTTGCTACCAGCTTTATAGTCCCGGGTTCAGTCCCGGGAACTGCTCTCCTGGTCCTATTCCTATGCCCGGCACTTGACTTTCGCAAAAAACTTTGACTTGCCCTCAGGGCTTCATTTAATAGATAATCACTCTCATGCAGGGGCGGACTAGCACCAAATTTTCCATGTGGTGGATTTCGTCCAAAAGAAGAGTGAGGACCTTTTCTTGGTACACGGAGAAAAAAACTTCGTGCATGGGACCCGAAGTTGAAGTCATATGGATCGCTGAAGTTTTCTGATCACGCATCCGAAAACTTGAGGTCGAGCTGCCGAAGTTCGGGTCAGACATCGAGGCACTGAGGTATGTACCGGAGTACTTCACTTGTGTAACCCGAAGCCTTCGGTATATATCGAAGTACTTCAGATGTCCGACCCGAAGTTCGGCAGCTCGACCTCAAGTTTTCAGATACGTGATCCGAAAACTTCAGAGATCCATATGACCTTAACTTCAGGTCCCACGCAAGAAGTTTTTTTCTCTGTGTAAAGAGGAGAAAATGTTCCAAAGGGCCCGGAGAGGCGTATTTACACGATTTTTCCGAAAAGTGTCGAATGAAGCTCTTAAAATTTGCAAAGAAGAGCCCCCCTTTGCTTTTCTTTTGGCCGAGGTTCAAGGGTCGATTGCTTCCTCGCTCTCTCTCCCCCCAGTCTGTCCCAGCGGGCTGATTTTTAAAATTATTAGACGAAGCAGTAGACAAAACAGACTATGGAGCGATATTATTGGTTGTTACAGACTATAAGAAAGAAAATTATGGAATAACTATAGGGTCTCTCGTGGGTTGCCGTTAGTTAGTCTATCACCTAACTCCCCTGCCCATTGCAACCACCCGCCTCCACCAATAGGATCCCTCAATATCCTTTTAGTCCTCTTTGTCTATAGCTTTGTCCATCAATTTAAATGATCAGCCGCAGTTCTCCTGAGAATTTGCCCTCGCGTAGACCGAGGTCCCTTTTCCAGCGTCACATTAATTTTTTTTACTTATTGATTTTTTGTTGCTGTGTTTGGAAACAGCGCTAGCTCCCCCGACCGCAAGCTTAAAGCAAACGGGGCAGCGCGGCGCATAGAAGTTGAAAGCGGCGGTGTTGTGCGCCAGCGCCGGTTCCCGAGGCAGTTTTCTAATTATCGTCATTGCCATAATCAGAGGCTCATCGCGCTCACACGCCACCACACCGCCGCACAGTAGATCGAGTGAATCAGAGAGGTCGGACATGAAATTTTTGACTAAAACTGTAAAATTTGATGTTCAATTCGTCTCATTTTAAAGGATGTGTCCCACTGAGGAGGGTATTTCGGCCCTAACTTTGGTCGAAAATTGAAACAGCTTAGAAAAATTTCATGTATGGCCAAATCGACTCTTAATCATCTACCCTGTGAGAACTTGTCCTTATTTGAGATGTTTTTGAAAGGTTTTTGCCCGATTTACCTGCGCAAAATAGTGAAGTTTTGCAATTTTCTCGAATAATTGCTCATTTTCGGTCCTAAATTAGATTGTTTATGTATGAGCACAAGGGACTACCACTTTCTCCTTTAAATATGGTGTAATGGGTGTACTAAAGATTAACATATTCGAATATGAAAGTGGTAGTCGCTTGTGCTCATACATAAACAATCTAATATAGGACCGAAAATGAGCAATTATTTGAGAAAACTGCAAAACTTCACTATTTTGCGCTGGTAAGTCAGGCAAAAGCCTTTCAAAAACACCTCAAATAAGGACAAGTTCTCACAGGATAGATGATTAAGAGTCGATTTGACTATACATGACATTATTCTAAGCTGTTTCAATTTTTGACCAAAGTTAGGGTCAAAATACCCTCCTTAATGGGACACATCCTTTTAAGGGGTACGCCTGAAGGGAAATTTCTCGAGGAAACCAATGGAACCACTTTTAGAACCTCAAATTTTTGTATAGACGGAGTTATAAGCGTTTAAAGTTTCCAAATTTTGTTCGACCTTCATGACTGGATCCACAGTGCGCCGCGCCGACCGCCGCCGCACCGACTACCAACCTAATAGAGCTCTCACCCCTCCGCCCTTGCCAAGCCCGTAACTTACGCTCCATCCCTCTGTTTACTATTCGGTATTTCCATTATTACCTCCACTGATTCTTCACTTCGACGGGGAGCCGTTCCGAATTCCTGCGGGAAGACGCCGCGCACCGGCCTCCGTGTAGACTCTATGAGTACTTCTCCGCCGTGCTGAGGAAAAACCTCGCATGAACTTTTGAGAGTTGCCAAATTTTCTCGGTTATAACATTTATTTTTGAGTTATTCAGGACTTTCGTATTTCATCGAAGGAAATTTGGCAACGTCTTAAGGCTCTTAAGGCGTTTTTTCTCACTGTGGAAAAAAAACACATTGGATCTAGAGTCCAGCTTCTGAAAACATTGACATGCGCTAACTGTAAATATCATGAGAATTTCTGAGGGTGCTCTTCATGGTCAAACTGAGATAACACCCCCTGCAAATCCTCAAACAACGACTGGATACCACTATTCGTGGTCCAGGGATGTACGTGTTGCGTACCAAAAACTGAAGGCGTTTTGCATACCGACGACACGCGCCGTGCACAGGAAAAAACACATTGGATCTAGAGTCCAGACTCTTGAAAACATTGACAAGAAAAAATGCTCTTGATTCAATCAGATTTAAGCTTAAAGCAAAAGGAAATCCGCTCAAATTAAGAGGCTTAGTTCTTTATTTAAGCTTAAATCTGATTGAATCAAGAGTATTGTTTCTTGTCGATGTTTTTAAGAGTCTGGACTCTAGATCTAATGTGTTTTTTTCCAGTGTAGCACGACAGACTTCTGGTGATGCAAATCCTGAGTTTTTATTTGGAACTTTACTTCCTGCGGCTCCACTTTGGTCGACTCAAGACTGACCGTTCTGGCGGACAAATTCGCGTCTTGAAGAAAACACAGCACTGTGCATGATAATATGATTTAACGCAGGAAGATTAAGATGTCGTCACCTTCCGGCTAAAGTACCACAAGCGCCATACGGCGTTTCAAAATTTCCGCAGCCATTTTATTTTCTTGCAGGGAAATTGTTCGACGAAGCTGTCCGAAAATTTCACTGAATTTTCTTTGTGCCGCCGATAAAATGCAGTGACAATTTCAAACAACAATTTCTCTGAAAAAAAAAATGGCGGCGGTAATTTTGACTGTGACTAACACATGGTTATGAACATCTGCTTTGATTCGTAGAATCCGCATACCAGCACCACGTGACGTCTCAAAATTTCCGCGGCCATTTGATTTTTTTACAGAGAAATTGTTGTTTGATTTCACTGCATTTCATCGGCGGCACAAAGAAAACTCAGTGAACTTTTCGGACAGCTTCGTTGAACAATTTCTCTGCAAGAAAATAGAATGGCGGCGGAAATTTTGAGACGTCACACGGCGCTTGTGATACTTCGGCCGGGAGGTGACGACATCTCAATCTTCCTGCGGTGAAGCATATTATCATGTACAGAGCTGTGTTTTCTTCAAGACGCGAATTCGTCCGCCAGAACGGTCTGTCTCGAAACGACGACAGTGTGAAATCAGTAATAGTCAGAAAATAAGTCGGAATCAGCGGGTACGTGGACCGCCCGTCCGTCGACACCAAACAAACTGTATGGGTCATCTAACACTAAACTCTTCGAATTCCTTGTCTCGATTTTGAAAACATCGAACTCACGTCTGCTCACTGTGGGCGTACCGAGGCGGGGTTATGAAGACCATCGATACCGCGGAGGATGGAGAGGGGGGGGGGGCGCTCCGATTTCGGTAGGGCACAATACGACCGTGTCCGACAGATTTGTACTAATTTATGCAGAAACAAATTTGTGACCAGTACAAAATCCTAATTCAAGGGCGAACTTGGACGTTAACGCAATGTAAAAAGGCTTTCAACTCCTCTGCAAAACTCGGAAAATGATAATTGTAGGAAGGGATTAATCTGATAAACCATATTCGAGCGCCGAGGACATAAAAAAGTAAACAAATATGTGAAATGAGAAGAAAAAACCCGCGATCAGATTTAAAGCCCTATAAACCAGAGTCTCTGTTCGTGACCGCTTTCAGAGAGTCATCCCGTCTTGCCTTTAAAGCTTATCGCTTTGTGTTCCTCGAAATTTTCTTTTTTCGATTTATGTTCGAGTCAGTTTTCATCGTGTTCAAGCCCACGTGCTCTCTGTCACAGTGATGAGATCATATTGATTCAGAACCTGGGAACAGGACTCTCCGAGGAAATGCTTCGGCGATGAATAATAGAGTAAAAACCACCTTTCGAAACAAGGACCTGCAGTAATACGCCGTTTCACAACCAACTAATATAGATGAACCGTCGTCCGATCAATATTAGTTGCGAGAGAAAAGAAGTATGTGCGTGGGTGAAACGTATTAGTCGTTTCATTAAGTTTGAAGTAATAACTCTTGATTATCTTGGCATGAGACGGTTCACGGAATTTTCCCGTGAGGCTCCGGTCTTTCAATATATTTTTTTTAACATAAAAAATGGGCAGATCCACAAAGTTCAGATACGCTTTTTACATAAGCTTTAATCTTCATAGTATACTCGATAATATAAAATCAGATGATTACAATATGTAACGCGTAACGCCTGAGGCGCGAAGCGCTCCAGGAGTTGGACCGCGAGGTGGTCAGGGGGCGTAGCACGTAGCTATCTAGAAATTTTGAAAAAATTAAACAAGAATCTATGTACTGCTCTACTGCTCTGCCTTTAAAAACCTTAGCGCCTAAAGTAATCGTAAAAGTATCATTTTCAGGAAAAATATTCATCAATGTTTGTTCAGAATCCAATTCAGTAGTAGAAATAAGAAAATCCTGTTCACACCCAGAACTCTGTCGCCATCTTGTTTGTTTTCCTTAGTCCGCGTCGTGGAGGGGTTACCATATGATTGTCTAAAACTCACTGATCAGTCAGAGAGCGGTAAACATTTCAAATTGTCAAAGGATTGAGATGACAAGTTTCTCCCGACATATACGTACTCTACCTGGAGCCCCCTGGATGCGCTCATGAAATTTGGTGACCTGCGGAGCGCAGTTCAGTTCTTTCGATCGAAAACTGCAGTCGACCGTTCTAAACCCTCTGATATTCCGCACGAGCCGAAGTGTTTTTCATGAAGAGATTATTTGGAGGTTATGGATATGATCAACATGAATCGATGGAAAATGAAAAAGTGAAACGGTCGACAGTAATTCGATCGACAAGAGTACAACCGATCATCAACGACTTGATCGGCAATTAACACCGGTGTTGATTCGATTGACAAGAATCAACAGTTGAGCAAAAACATGAACCGATGGACAACAACTTGATCGACAAAATTCGGTCGATTCGCGGGGTTGTCGATCGATTCTCGGGGTTGTCGATCGATTCATGGAGCTGTCGCATTGTCGATAGATTCACCGATATATCAATCGGTAAACGGATTCTTCGACAGATTCATGGGTTTGTCGATTGACTCACGAGTTTTGTCAATCGAATTACGGTGGTTGATCGAATCGGTGTCGATCGAGAAAAATGCGCATAAAATTCCTGAAGAATACAAGTTTTTTCCGGAGGAACTTGGCAACACTCAAATGTCCATACGGCGTTTACCCATAGTATGCTTTCAGTGCTGCCTTTTACCGGAATTTATTTCGAATTTCGGCACTTTTCAAATAATCAAAACTTTTCCCGGAATCTTCAAAATTCCCGGTATTTTCAGCTTTTTCCGTATTTTCCCGGAATTTTGGGGTTTCACGTCAGTTTGACCAATTTTTCAATCAAATTTGATGATATTTTTAAAATCAAATTCAACGACCTTTGCAATTAATCCGGGCGTATTTCGGTATTGCTTCCCGGAATTTCTATTGGAACTTCGGTAAATCGGATTTAATTCCAGGAACCACTCAATCATCGGTAAAATAAAATGGCAGGTTCGGCATGGGAGTATCGGTGCGTGTTGGGACGCGGGTTCGGCGGGTTGGGTGATGGGTCGCGGTTGGTGGCAGGCCGCGGCGCGCGGCGGGCGCTTGGCGGGAACGCACGGCCCGGCGAGGTGGCATGCGGCCGAGATACGCTGCGAGCTGCGAGCGCCAAGTCCAATATATCTTCGGGTCGTGACCGGCTCCTCCGGCTCCTCTGCGTGATCTGTCCGGTCGCCCAGCACCTGTTCCCCACGCCGTTGCTAGAATGTGCAAAGCTCCGGCCTCTCGCAAAGTTCCACCGCAGACAGCAGACACTCTCCTAACTTTGGAGCCCTTGAAGCCCGTGTCCCACGATCATATTAGAGTCCCTGTATACTGAGAGTTAAGACAACCCCCCCCCCCTCATGGAGTCACAAACGGGAATAAAGATTACACAAATTGAAAGTTTTTCGTAATCTTTGATCGGCCCATTCTCAAATTCCTTTCTCCGTTCCTTCTCTCATACCTCGGTTGATATGGAACGTGGAGAGTTGCCGTTTCGGCAAATCTTATTATTTTCAGTTGATCCACAAGAATGAAGCGACAAAACACGATTCTGTGATCAGCGCAACTGACCGCAATTTTAGTGCACTGGAAAAAGTTACGGTCTACATGGACGTACCGTCCGATGCGAGCTCAGAAGAGGCCGACAGTTCTGGACGCTAGAATTACATAGCTTCGACCGTTCGGTGCTTTCATTTCTCTGAATTTTTCTAATTTTTTAGTTCAGAATGGTTCTCTAAGCTCATGCGCAGAGGCTATCGTTCTTGTTCTGGCTAAAAAATCAAAATCCACCGAGATTTTTGAATAATCGATATCGCATGCTGGTTCGACCGCAAAAAACCGTGACGAATCACCTCAGGTGGATTACCTTTTACTACGCGCTCTGGCACGATGTCGACGGGAAATGGACAGTTTCCCAGGATCCGACAACCGCGTTCCCGGGAGTTTCCTGAGCTGCGGCAGGGGGGGGGGCAG
>NW_017554178.1:1162715-1294059 GCF_001854935.1 Bemisia tabaci
GATGGGGGTGACGGCGCTCCCAGGCGGACCCGTGGTCGTGAGATTCCTCCAGCGGTCCCGCCGCCGCCTCCCCCTCGATCACGTAGGGGGAGCAATCGAATTGCAGGTTTGCGCCTCCTGATAATTCCAATTATTAGCGTGCTTTATTTGGTGCCACAACGGGATCGCGCTACGAGACGCGAGCGCCTCCGAATGCCAGCAGCGAAGCGTGAATGATCGATTATCGATATTTCCCCATTTGAAGCTATGGTAAAGAATCGATTATTAAGGTGTTGGCTGCGAGCACCCCGTTTATCGATCCTTTTCCGTAGGTTTAAAAGGCAGATCAATCGATGTATCGCGAAGGCCGCCACGCCATTGTCCGAATCCAGCCCCACGGACGAACCGTGGCTTCGCTGCCGCAGAGCCCAGTCCACTCAATCAGTCCAGGTTTGCTCCGAGGAAAAATTACTTTTTTGGAGACTTGAACGCAGTGTAGAAGAGTAGACCATTTCTAACGGTTGAAATTTGCGAACCAAATTGTGTCATGGAGACTTTCAGTTTTTTCATTATTTTTATTGCATCGGCGGATCCAAGGGTGAGGCGTAGGGGAGTAAGTCCCCCCCCCCTCTAGCTCGCCCAAAAAAAAGAAGGGGGAAAACTAGAGAAGGGAGGAACGGGAGAAAGAATAAGAAGAAAGGATTGAATTTGGTGATTCTTCATGACCTAATTGATTCAAACTGCATGTTAGATGCATTTCAAATTCGGAAAATATCTGGAGAAAGCCCCCCATACCCCCTTCAACCTCTCCCTCCAGGGTCGCACTGGCTCACATCTGAGGGCGTATACCCTTGGCTGGTAAAGAGGCGCGATGTGATATTTCCTGATAGGGCATTTACCCTACGTGGAGAGGGGTTCAGAAAATGTTGGCAAAGCAGCACAAGTTAACGCTATTTTCAGGTTCAAAGTTTATTCATCGCAGAGAGTAAAAATTGCAAAATTGAACGTATTGAAGTAAACGTCAGACTTCTGAAATTAAATAAAACATAAACAATTAAAGCACTAGACGCATCCAAGCACCATTTTACCAAAAGAACCGAGCCAGTGCTGCGATTTACAAGAGCTTAAGACGTGGGTCTGCAAATCCACCCTAAAAAAGAATCAGACAAGAACCTGAAAAAAAAGGAAAAACGAGTATCAACATAGCTGAAGACAGGAAAGACGTATGCGGGCTTCTTTTCTAACTTTCCTCTGAGCGACACCTCATTGACAGCATATAGCAGAGCATTGAGAGCTCACGCTTCGCGTCATCGCGCCTTCAATTTTTCAGATGCAGCACAGACGTCCATCAAGTACGAATAGTTGTATCTCTGCGCCGTCGTAAACGCGCATCCTTTCTCTTCTCCTAAGTCCATATTGTGTTTGTTTGCGCTTGTCTTATTAGTAATGGTGGTTCAAGCACTACGTGAGTAACACAGCCGAAGGTAGAAGAGGTAGGAATGTTTTCGGGCCTCTTTTTTAACTTTTCTCCCGAATCTGAGCCCTGAGTGACGCGTCATTGATAGCATATAGCAGAGCATTGAGAGCTCACGCTCCGTGCCATCGCGCCTTCAATTTTTCAGATGCAGCAAGGACGTCCATCAAGTACGAATAGTTGTATCTCTGCGCCGTCGTTAACGCGCATCCGATCCCTCGCTTTATTTCCATATTGTGTTTGTTTCCGTTTGTCTTATTTGTAATGGTTCTTCAAACTAGTAGCATACAGCAGAGCATTGCGAGCTCACGACTAACACCAGCCATCGCGTCTTACATTTCTCATATGCAATGTGGACATCCATAATGCGCTAATAGTTGTATCGCGTTTACACTTTAAATGTCTCTTATTTTTGAATTTCGAGATAAATCAAGGTTAAGTTTGCCAGAAATCCTATGGTATGTCCGAATCAATAGTCATTGTGAAAAGGAAGAAATATGTTTAAAGGTCTCTCAAGTCAAGAGGTCTATCTTTATAGGACCCCCCATCCCCCTCGTTCGAAAAGTCTGGATCTGCCCATATGTTTTTGTGATTCAAAACGATCTGAATTCACTCTGTCAGGTCGTCGATAAATTTTCAAAAAATCGTTTGGCACATCATCAGTAAGCAATATTTCTCACTGAAGTTTTTCGGTGCGCTTAGGGTGTTCTGCGTTAAATCTTGATGAGGTAATATACCATGTGGAAGTTTAAACATGTCCGGTGGACCGAACTCACCCTTAAATTTTTAAGGCCGTTTGAAAATTGAAGGGCCTAGAATCCTAACGCACTATATTTTTCTCCTTAAAAGCCCATGCTCCCTACTATGCAGCTGAACTAAAAATAACATGAAATGCTAGAGTCTACTAGAGAGCACAAACAAAATGATCCAAATGAAAATTTGTTTCTTAAACTTTTGGGAGAGAAGGTAACTCATGACGTTTCACATTTATGTTTTCAACCTTTGAGTCTCATTACCAGTAAACGCATTGAAATCCTGATAATTTCACACACGATTTAAACATCTCGCTTAGAATCCAAAGTGTTAACATCGATTCTTTATGCTCTTTTACTGCCTTATTTTTTTCATTTTTCAGGAGATATCCGCAGGTGAGTAAACAAACGTAGAAAAATCCCTTGAACGAGGCGGTTCAAATGTCTCGACAATGGCGCATTGTCTAGTCATTGCAGGCGAACGGGACACGTCATAAAAGCTGCCCCGCCTCGCACAGTTCCGAACCAATGATAAATACGTTCTTTTGGAAGTTAATTTCACGCTCGGCACATAACCATTCCGGACCCGCGGTCATTCGCGCGGGTTTGTTTGCACTCGTCCATCCTCGAGAATTTTGCCAAATTGCCGGGAACTCTCCTGTTTCCGCTTATCAATCCTTTAAAACCGGGTGAATTTCACAACGTCGCGCCTTTGTTATTCGCGAAAAAGGTGCCGCGGCGACAATTATACCAGAATAATAACGGCGCTGACATCGGCTTCGTTGGGGACGAGATCTCAAAGGAGGAGGAAACATAAAAATGCGAGTTTTTAGGTGAGACGGGGTCATGTCTCGGCGCGTTCCATTATTTCGGACTTGTTAAAATATGCCGCGCGCGGCGTTTGAGGTTAGGACCGTCGCCGCCCTCAACTGCAGAAGTCAATTACGGACTCATCTCTCGCCTGGCAGGAATCGTAATGGGAGTGCGTCGCACAGTGGCCACAGACAGCCAATTCAAAGACAATGTACACAGAGGGGTGATCGTTATGTAAGTTTAGCGGTCATGTGACGTCACTGTGTGTGGCGTCAGTCGAAAATATTTCGAAAACGGCGAATCTATGAAAATAAATGTATGCAATAAAAATTGCTTGCAATTTAAGTTCTACTGAGGACATGGAAAAATGTAACTTCGTACAACACCGCAGCTGATTTACGTTTTGTATGCAGTAACGTCGGTGGGTACAAATCCTAAATGATTTCGACCATTTGATTCTGATATAAGGCCAAATGCAAACATTTTTAAATCTTACAAGTCAGAGGATTCACTTAAAAATCCGATACGTTTCGGCCCAAAACTGAGCCATTTTCAGTCGGAAGAATAAAAACAAAATATAAAAATTCCAAATAGAAACCTGCAGACTACCCCTTCCACATTGCACAGGCATGCGCCATTTCAAGTTGATTCGATGGACGCCATATTTCGTGTCAGAACGGCATGCGATATATCGCATCAATTGGTTCCATTGTCCTTTCGGCAAAAGTTGAGATCGCAATTCTGTTGTCAGGAGACTAAAGCACTCGCTTACCGATTTTAACAAAGAAATTCAACGTAATAAAGGCGTGGTTTTTTCAGAGAGAAAATATCGCATTTGATACTGATATCTAAACTGCACTCGAATGCGATATTTTCTCTCTAAAAAAAACCACGCCTTTATTACGTTGAATTTCTTTGTTAAAATTGGTAAATGAGTGCATTAGTCTCCTGACAACAAAATTGAGATCTCAAAATTGGAGAAAAATGACGAGTAGCTGAAAAAAGGAACCAATTGATGCGATATATCACATGCCGTTCTGACACAAAATATCGTCACCTTCCGGGCAAAGTATCACAAGCGCCATGCGACGTATAAAAATTTCCGCCGCAATTTTATTTCTTTCCTGAGAAATTGTTGGTTGAATCTGTTTGGAAATTTCACTAAATTTTATCGGCAGCACAAAGAAAATTCAGTGAAATTTTCGGACAGCCCTGTTGAACAATTTCTCTGTAAAGAAATAAAATGGCGGCGAAAAATTTTTAAACGTCGCATGGCGCTTGTGATACTTTGCCTGGAAGGTGACGATATGGCGTCCATCGAATCACCTTAACGCCAAATTAATATTTCTCATGCTTTCATACAGTAGACGGTCTACATCTGCGGTCTACTTTTCTCTCGGGGATGTTCTGGACTTTGACCCTCCAGGTCGGAATCGGCGCCGCATGTGCGACCGTCACCTCACGCGCGGCATTTTTGAGACCCTCCACGCCGCGCGCCGTGCTCGGGTGCCGCGGAGGCTGCCTCGCACTGCGCGCCCTCCGTTGTGCGGACAAGGACCACCTCATTAGCAGACGACACCTGGGTGTCATTTATAGCCTATTTCGGCGGGGCTACAAGAATTAACACCGCCTTGTTAGCACCTCGGTCGCGTCGCGGTGGGGCCTCGAACAAATTTCCCCCGGGAAGACTCCGCGAACAAAAGGCGAAGATCTCGAGAAACAGATCAAAGGCCGCCAAGAGTGATTTATGGAAAGTTGCTGGCCACCACGGTGAAAGAAGATAAGCGACAGGAACTAACAGCGAGCTCTGCTTGGCGCTTGTTACGACCCGACCACAATTGGATTGCATTCAGCGGGGAATCAACTTTCGTGGGAAAAGAGTGTCTGCTCCTTCCTTGGTGCTTGCCAGAATTCCCCAGGAAACGACGTGAAATTCCTCCTGCGGGCTGATTGTGTGAATTGATGGACAAAGTGATAGACAGAAAAGACAGAGGGAGTATGGAGCGATCGTATTGGTTGAAACGCTTGGTTCCTATAGACTATTAGGGAGAAAACTACTAACTATAGGGTCTCTCGTGGGTTGCCGTTATAACGAAACATACTTCATTATATATTTCACCACCAACGTTTATTTTAACGTGCATATTCATGGAGACTTAAACGCAGGAGTAGAAAAGTAGAAAAACATCTTCACATGTTGTTACCAGGTAGAAACACCATAGAAACTTTGTCTTCTTCATTGTATCTTTTTCTACTTCTCCAACCTATTGTTTTCCAAAAGAGTTGGTTCCTTCTTGCAAAATTCGATCCAAATGACAAGAACGTTTTCTGGACATTCGGTATGAAAAGGCTGCCTTTGAGGAAATTCCGCTTAAATCATTATTTTAATAGACATTCATAAAAATTTGCCTCTGAAAACAGAGCTGGAGTAGAAAATAGGGTTTCTTTTCTCGTGCGCGTCCTGAAATTGAAATTCGGAGCAACCTGCGCATTGACGTGGCGTGCCTTGCGATACATCGATCGATATGCCATTTAAACCTATGGGAAAGTATCGATAAACTGGGTGTTTTCAACGAGCACCTTATCAATCCATTCCTAATCACACACTGGAAAAAAATCACATTGGATCTGGAGTCCAGACTCTTAAAAACATCGACAAGAAAAAATAATCTTGATTCAATCGGATTTTTGCCTAAATAAAGAACCAAACCTCTTAATTTGAGCGGATTTCCTTTTAATTTAAGCTTAAATCTGATTGAATCAAGAGTATTTTTTCTTGTCAATGTTTTCAAGAGTCTGGACTCTAGATTCAATGTGTTTTTTTTTCCAGTGCAACTTCTATTGGGGTGATATCGATAGTCGATTCCTCACGCCTTGCCACTGGACGTGCGCACTCGAGAAATCGGGGCCGGAGCAGCGATTAAGACGTATCGTCTCTCGGATCGAATCGACAGCGAAACACCCCCCCCCCCCTCCACCTGTGGGGAGGGGGGGGGTGTAATAGATGAGGAAGCTCAATGGGACGAGCGCGAGATGGGAAGACGCGTAAATCAGCGATGAATTAGCACGCGTTTAACGGTGTGATAGGATTACACGGTAGGATCGGGTATCCCCTCATTTTCGGGAATAAATGCTCGATAAGTGAACACGCTCTAATCGTCGTGAAATTATCCATTATTCGGAGGGACTCGCTTCACGCCACGTTGGTATGGCTGATACCGCCTGCAGTGCCTCCAAATTCGAGGTGCCTCATACTCGTTCGAAGTCGCACTGTTCTGTTGGAATTCGAGGGTGTGAAAGGGGATCATACACCGAGAAAAAAATTCGGTCAAATGAGCCGTAGTACCAGAGACAAGAGACCCTCTACTGGTATCTTGGCAATGAGGTGGAAGCTTTTACTTTCGGGACTTCGACATTCAACTGTTGACCTACCTGGGTGGATGGTTAACAACGCGATGGAAGATTCGTTTTGCAAACAAATCAAAGTTTGGGGAGCTTGTTTGGCTTATGATGTTAACCGAAGCTCATCATTCACCGAGTGGGTAGGTCAACAGCCGAAGAAAGGGTGATGACTGTGGCCTTCCATAATTGCCCATAAGAAAATGTTGAATCCCTGAAAGTAAAAGCTTCCACCCGTCGCCAAGAGGTCAGTGGAGGATCTCTTGCCTCTGCGTAGTGCGGTACTTCGCATAAATATCGGTCGTACTGTTCGATTGATGTGGCCGTACTGCAACTTTACGTCGATCCGTGTAAACGAGCTCCACAAAAAGTTAGGTTAAAAATACACTTGAAACACTTTTTGACTTCTTTTTGAGGTAAGGATAGTTGGACACAACTTCGGTGACTTAAACGCACGGTTATAAACGCGCCTCAAAATTATTTAGTTCTAACCTAGCTGCGAATCGATTGTCGAATCGTTACCAAACGACATTGATCAATTGATAGCATTGCTAAAATAGAAATGTATCGATCGAGGATCAAAATCAGTCGATAACATTTCCACAATCGGCTCCCAGGGCTCATTAATACCGAATGACTAAGGTTCAAGACATCAAATTATTCTTTGGATGCTTTCGAAAAAGAGAATAATTTGATGTTGTCAGACTTCACTCAGTTGGTATGAGTGGGGCCTGCGGGTCGATTTTTGAATCATTATTGAATGATCGTGATCCTCAGTCGATAGATTCCTACATCAGCAGTGTTATCAATCGATCAATGTCGTTCGATAACGATTTAACAATCGATTCGCAGGCAGGTTGTGGCTAAATAATTTTGGAGCACGTTTTTAACCGTGCGTTTAAGTCTCCAAAGTTGTGTTCAGCTACCATTGCCTCAAACAGAAGCATTAACGTGGCGTGCACTGCAATATATCGATTGACCTGCCATTTAATCTTATAGAAACGCCTTAATAATCGATTTTGTACCATAGCTGCAAATGGGGGAGAAAGCGATAATCATCATTCACGCCTCGCCACTGAAATCGTTTGCTCATACTCTTTCACTCATTATTGAAGCGACAATTTGGATTGTTATTTGACTGAAAATTTATTTCTTGAGGTTTCAATAAACATGAGCACCTTTCAAAAAGAATTTAAGATGCAACTCAAATTCTGACCTAAATCTGCATATAGGAGCAAAGTTTCAGCTAGACGACTCATTTACCAAAAACTTTTACTATGGCTGCATTTTTTACTCCAGTTTTCCTGACGGTATGATTTAGGGTTCAATTACAGATACTTGGTCATCAAAAGTAAATCACCGTAAAATGTCAGTGAGCATTTCTGTTACTCCTATTTATCTGTCAAATGTAGGCCAAAAAAGTATGTTTGAGTCTGTTGCCAGGAGCAAAACAGCAATCTTGTCTGTAAAAAAAAAATGGGAGGAGAGACCCTTGATGGCCAAATAGCCTGTTTCTAACTTATTTTATCTTTGGGCAGAGGAGATAACGATTACTAAAAAGAACCAGATAAATGAGAGGAATTAATTTTTTCTGTATTTTAAGAAAAAATATATAAATTTTTTATAATATAAACATATAATCTCGTCAACATATTTACACACATATTATACCAAAATAGAAATGAACAATTTCAAAAGTTTACATAATTTCTTTACATTTTAATCTATACAGAAATCAATGGAAGACTGTTGATTTGTTGCATAAGGCACTTGGAATACCCAATTCTTTCTTAAATGTTAAAACTTTACAAAATGTACAGTCCTTAAAGACACATGTAAACAGATTTTAACTACCTATTTACCGACGAGAGTAAAGGAGAGTTTAGAAAAATAAACTAAATAAAAACATCGATCAAATAGGGGTAATCACAAAAAAGGCGAAAGACGACCAAGAAGTACAGGGTTGGAATTTCAAAAGTTATATTGAACGAATCGATGGGGGAAGAGAGAGAGAGATAAACACTGAAATTGCAAAATTAAATACTTAGTTATGGTACATGTTAAACCCGTTTCATCGAACAAGCATCAGTGGCGTTACTACAATAACTCACTCTTCTGCCCCACTCTCAACTAACACAGACTCAGACGTGTGAATAAGTCGTTCTATATGGAACATGACAAATAAATAATTAACGCACAGCGAAAAAACAGTTACGCAACAGTTGTTTTAAATTACAGGGTTCGTTTTAGTTTGATAATTTTAATTAAATATTCGGACCATCTTCAAAAACAAGTTTTGAGTATTGAATGAGGAATAAAAGTGCGAGTTTTCGTGATTTGTAAACATCAGAGGATAGGTATAGGTATTTATCTTCACAATTATTTTGATAGAGAACTTTAGCGATGAAGACGTAAGTGACAAGAGACTGAATTGAAATTACTAGCAAAGTAGAATTTTGGTGAAATTTTCGTTTTTACTTTGTAAAGGGAAACTTTCGTCTGTTTAATTAACTGTATCTATTTTGAAATGGGCATATGCAAGATGGAGATAATATGTATGAATAGACAAAATTTATTGCATTCGTCAAAACAAAATGAACATGGCAAAATGGTAGAGAGCATAAATCAAAATCTATTGAAAAAAACAAAAAATTATACAAGACAGTCTTAAATTCGAAGGAAACAAAAAAACTGAATAAATGAATGCCAGTTATCAACTGTTTAATATCATATCACTGAAAAAGTTTGCAGTTTTAATTTTTACTAGGTACAAGAACCTAAAGCATGTTTAATTACACGGATTTTTCCCAGAAAAAAAAAATTAATAGGAGGATACTCCCGTATCAGCTGTAAATACAGACCACTTGAATTAATTACTTGCAAATAAAATAGCAAAGTATTTCATCTATGCAGCATTCTGGCAAACTATGAATTTTGGCCAAGAATACTTTTCCATAACCAGAGTCATTAGAGTGAACAAAGGCACGTTGAGAGCACTTTACATACCAAATATTTACCATATGATGATAACATTGAAATTCCATCATAAATTGTACAATTTATTGCAGAAGATAAGACACATTAGAGCACCATTCGAAAAGAAATTCTAACATCGTAGGTATTTACACTATTTACTCGTTTTAAGACGTAACTTAGAATTGCTCGGTTTGAAAAAGTTTGAGAAAAATATATTGCTTCTGAAAGAATCTTCTTCCAGATAGAAAGTGTATGCTGTAGGAATTGCACTAACAGCGCTGGTTTCTAGAACTGGATCGGTTCCCAAATCATATTGTTATTCAACAGAAATACAAAAAAAAGAGAGGTAATTTTTAGCACAATTCAGCAACCTCCAGTAATTGAAGCGGTTAACACGCCAATATAATGCGAAAAAAAATGAATGAACGATACTCTTATTGCAAAAGAAAAAATAATATTATGATACGAGAATCAGATTAGTTAATAGCACAACATCTATGTTCAAAAAATCAATGGAAAGCACAAAAGAAATTTCTTTCGTGCATGAACTTAATCTGGCAGTATGGAGCCACCATTATTGGCTCACTTTAGAAACAACACACCTGCGATAAGTTTCCTAGAGCAGATGGGTACTTCTAAAGATGAGGGAGAAATAATAGCTCCTTACTGAATAGTGCAATCCAAATAATCCTCGGATGTAACTCAAACAATTATTTAGACTACATTTTGCAATTAGGAACCATAATTTCTGGCTCAGTTTAGAAACAACGAATCTATCATCAGTTTCCTTATGCACATGCGTGTTTTTATAGATAAACCAGAAATTATAGTTCCGAATTGCAAAATGTAGTCCATCTGAACCAATTGTTATTTTAGCAAAATAGTCAGTCAATTGAACAGGATAGTAAACATTTTGTATGATTATGATTCACGTGTTAGGTTCGCATCGCTCGATCCGTCCTAGAAACCGCGTATCAAATCGATAACATTTTGGATTCGCTAGACACATTAAAGTTTGAGGTCAAAAGAAATTATTTTCAAAAAAAAAAAATTGTAAAATTAAGAGACTAAAGAGACAAGTCACCACGGCCTCCAGGGCTGGTCCTCGTCCATGCTCTCTATGGACTCCCTCTTGATGACGAGACTAAGGGGCTTATGACTAGGCGGACTGTAGCACCTCGTCGGGGACATGGTGCCGTAACTGCTGCTCCCGCTCGGGCTCAGCGGGCTGGGGTAGCTTCCGTTCGACTGGAGACTCACGGGCGACGTCGCCGCGTCGTTCGAGAACGGCAGCGTCTGCGAGGAAGGAATGTTCACCGACAGCCTGTCGAAGGACGTAGGGGAGGTCCGACTTAGATTCGTTGGGGAACTACTCTGGGGTTTCTCAAGTTTATAAGGCGACATTCGGTGGGAGGACTTGAGGTTGCTCTTCTCGACGAACTTGAGGTGGTCGGTGGGCTCCGGGTCGGGGTCGGCGAAGTAGTTGGTCGACGACACCTCGTAGCCCTTGGGTATCCTCTCCGAGGGGGCGGGTTTGGGGAGCAGGAGGGGAGGCGGCGACGAGGAGGTGGAGGAAGGCGTGGGGGAGGAGGACTTGGACTGGGGGATGGGGAAATTCGTGGGGAGGATGAGCGCGATGTCGCCGTTGGGGAGCCGCGTGGGCACGAGCTGGAGGCTCCCGCTGTTGGTGGTGCTGAGGAAGATGCCGCTGTTCTGGTGGTTGGTGGGCTGGTTGATGGTGAGCGAGGCGTCCTTGAGCGTCGTCGGGAGGATGTGGAGCTGGACGTTGGACGCGTCCTGAGCGGGGCTCGTCGAGCCGAGGAGGGTGCTGTTGAGGCAGTTGGCGAGGTGCTGGAGGAGGCGGCGCCGGACCGGGGGGTCCAGCCCCGGGAACCGACCCACCTCGCCGGCGCACTCGTTGAACCCGGCGCGGAACTTGTTCATGACCAGCGGGTCCGCCGCCAGGGAGAGCGCCACTTGCTGCCGCTGCATTTGTTCCAGGTGCTTCACCGTCATCTCCAGGATGTCGGCCTTCTCCAGCTTCGAGTGTCTTGCCGGCTGTGAACAGAACACACAAATAATTAGCCATTTTTAAAGGATCAGCGAGTTTCATAGAAGTGAAATGAGATCATGGTTTCTAAGATTGGACGTATTTCTGCTCAACAGAGCCACAGACAGGTAAGAACATTTTTGAAGAATCAGCGAGTTTCATAGAAGTGAAATGAAATCATGGTGTCTGGAATTAGACATATTTCTGCTCAACAGAACCACGGACAAAAGGGGTGTGCTCGTCAGTCGAGGGTCGCAAAAATAAATGGGAACTATAAGGCACCAGTGACGTCAGTGGCGACGACAAGAGCGACGATACCCGGCAACGTCAGCAAGAAGTACGTCCAATTTTTCGATTCCTAGACGAAGGAACGCAACTGCATTCAGAGGTTGCCAAATTGATTCGAAAAATGAATTGTTTACAAGAATCCAAGAACCTAAGCAATTTTTGTCGAAAATTCGTCTGATTTTAGCATGAGATCACAGGAAAAATCAGACGAGTTTTCAGTAGAAATGCCCGACATTTTCTCGTAAAAATTCAAAATGCGTCGGGATATTTGGCAACGCTGAAATGAAGTTACGTTCTTTGGTGAGGGAAACAACAATTAATTATCCCTGATATTTCCCTAATTACCGGGGTATAAAGATCTAGTGAAAACCCTGGGCGTCAATTTAATTTATATAATGATTAAACTGAGTGAATAAATTGGCGAATAATCTATTGAGGGCACTCTCAGATTAGACGGATTCCGGAAGTTAGGAGAGCAATCACCGAAAAAATGTTGAATACTTTGCAGATTCTCTGTCATTTTCCCTAACTATGTATACGAACAATTAAGAGGCTTTCTTCAAGACTCAAACACCTGGGGAGGAGGGGTGTACTGTATATTCTTATAGGATGTTCCAGCAGCGGCATATCATGAACATTTAATGACTGCGATTATTACGAAGGGGTATTTAAAATCTGGAACGATAGCTTCGAAGTTGGACTAGGCCGAGCGAGGGGCAAAAGTCCCCAAATGGATTATTATGTAAGACATTGAAACGGGACAGACACGAAGGTGAAAAGGGCGTGAGAAAAGAAGCTGGCAAAAACTGGCCGGGTGCCAGGAGACCGTCGTGGTTTATGCCTCACGCAATGTTGACATCTGACTCGGCGCTTTTGATGATTTTAACGATGCGATAAGATGCAACACCCCACGCAGTGAATGCCGTTTTCTCTCATTCTCAAAAGCTGGTTTCTTCTCAATCCAAAGCAATTGATTTTCCTCCATTATGTCTCCTTTACCATGGAGAGCAGATCTCAAAAAAAATCTTTCTAATGGTCGTGGGCAGAGTTCCTCGTGAGATCGTTCGACGATACATTTTTTCAACTTTCGACACAACAAACCTTGTGCTTCTTTTTATTTTTTTTAGTTTTGAAGAGCAAACTTTCACATGTCGAACTTTCCATCTCCAAGAAGGGTGAATTTCAATGGGTTTTAAATTTGGCGGTAACAACGAACTATCATACATCATTTTCAATCATGAGTGAGAAATTTGCATTCAAATCAAAATAACTAAGCATCGCCTTTTCCCTCAATTTTAATTTTGAAAAATGACGGAAATTCCCCTTTGAGTCAAGTTCCGAATGTGTTTCAACACCTAAACTACTTAATTGGGGAAAAACGAAAATACTTACGTCTTTTTTCATTGCGTCCAAAATGAGAGTCTTCAGCTCGTTCAAACAGTTATTGATTCGAGCACGTCTCCGTTTCTCCATTATCGGTTTATTACTCTGCAACAAACAAAATTAAAATTAGGTTAGATTGGTAGGAAGATTGGACGACACTTGCGTGCTTTATCAAACATCATTCATCATGAAACGGTACAAGGTATCAACTAAGATTGTAGTCTGATAGTTAGTCAAATGAAGAAGTAAGAAATACCTAATTTAACTTCATTTAGCAATCAGTCACTATTCTAAACAATTACGAACTCATTTGTAAAAGCATTTATCTGCAGAGTAAAAACATTGGGAAATATGTTGTGTTTTAGAGAAGCCAAATTTAAAAATAGTAGTATTCCTAACTGCAAAAAGTCGTTAGTTGAAAACTGAAAATTGCTGGCTTGGATTCACATATTTTCAATGTTTCATCAGGATTCAATTTTTACTACAAACAACGGTCCCACGCCTTCACCTTCTCGAAAACAACCCTCTTTTTAGAGCCGCAGGGTGATGGTTATGTTTTCTAACAACTGAAAGGTCGTATGATTAAAACAAATAAAAAACATAATGAAAAAACGAGGAAAAATAGTCAATTGCATTTTTTTCCACATTTTTTTATCAGTTCATGAAAAATTTCCACTATGCCATAATAAAAAAAATCCACTCTTTTCATACGGTTCAAGCGGCAGCATATTTCAAAACGAGCGGGATGAGCTAATTAGTCGTGGAACTCGAAAAAAAGTGATGCTTCATAGACAATATTAGGGATTTTACTGTCACGGTTCAAAACGGGAACTGCGTTGAGTTTCCTTTTACAAGAAATATATTTACGGGAGGCGATTATTCTGAAATGCAAAGAATTGAGGCATTTTTTTATTAATGCTATTTTTTCATCAACAAACCAAAAATCATTATTTCCCGATTTCGCGTGAGAATTGCCATTTGGTCTTTATCAATAAAATTTCATGAGGTAAATTTTCGAAAAACCCCAAAGATGATTGAAGAACTTGACGTTAAAATAAGTAAATATCTGTCTAACTCAAAGAAAACGAAATCATTTACTGAGAAATCCTTTCTACGAATGAATGATGGAATGAGCTTTCTCATGACTGCATTAAGGCAACTAGGTGGTACCTATTCACATAAATAAAACTTTTATAAAAAAAATAAGAATTTCTCATGATTAATTTGTATTAAACTATTAATTGTTCCTATTTCTTGCTTTCTGCTTTTTTAAAAAAAAATCTTGCTTAACCTTTTTATTTGTAAAAAAATTTAACTTCAAGTTTCCCTCTTCTTACTTCTAAACAAAGACGCACATAAAAAAGGCAATCTTTTTATATTTTAAAACTCCCTATAATTTTCCCCTTCTTTTCTAATTTTATTACTTTTCAGCACGACACGCGCTAGGGTTTATCACGAGTGACTGCACCGGCCTTGGTCGGTCGCGAACAACAGAGCGTGGCACATCGAGGTTAGATTTGACAGGTTTGCCTCTTTACGTTTAAAAGAAAAGAAAAAAAATTATCTCGAGTACATTACAGTATCTTCGGAAACGGGATTTTAGAGACAATGTGGCGGCGATTCATTCGCGTGCCTCGTGCCATACCGCGGCGCACAATAAGCACTGCTCGAAACCACACGTAAGAAAGTCATTGCGATGACGCTGATACAGCCTACATCGGCCGCATTTAACGCTCAACAAAGAACATCTTCCGTCCATCAGAGTCCGGTTTCATGAAAAACGTCCAGTTTCATTAATCCTGCTTGAGGCACGACAAAAAATGTTCCTATTTTGGTCGGCATGGGACAAGATGACTATCTACCCCCGGGGAACATGAACATTTGAAGAAATTAGAATTTCTTGAGGTTTTTCTTGAAAATACAGAATCTTGAAGAACTTTAAGAAAAAACGAGTGGCGAATTTTCCAACATTGCAATCGGAGGAATACATTCCCCCGTCTATCTATTGTTTTCTGCGTTAAATTCACCGCGAACTGTACCAAAATCAACACAAAATTTGTGTTGGTTTGTGTTTCACCCCCTATATTAATCAAAAGTGTCACAAGAACACAAATATGTTCATCAGTGCGCATACTTTCTCAAAAACCAAAAAAAAATGTTTCATCAAAAATTTTCGAGCGAGGTCTTTCAAAATTGAAAAAAAAACACGAGGTCACTGCTGAAGGGAAGGTTCCGTTGCGATCAGAGAGTCGTGCGTAATTCCCCGACATTTCAGGAGCTTTTTACCCATTAGAAACCTGAAATTCCCCTGTTAGTCAAAATGTCTGTAAAATCCAGACATCGATCCATCTTCTGAAAATGCGGTACTACATTTGGATTGCATTTTGCAAAAAGGAACCACTAGCATTGCAATGTTGCTAAGATTGTGCAACTTCTGTCTTGGAGGAAAAACCCGATTATCCATTAATAGTTTCTATTTTACTCGCTAAAAACTGTAAATTTAAGACGAAAATTACCATCTAAATTTCATAGTTTTTCACGATTTCCGCAATTTTTTTGCTAAAGATGAAGTTGCACAATCTTAGCATCACTGCAATGCTAGTGGTTCCTCTTTGCAAAATGCAATCCATTTTACGAGCGGGAAAAAAATTTCGTGCAGGGAAATTTTTTTCCGAAATTGCGGCAACGGCGCGGGGCACTTCCGGGGAGATAACCGCGGCTGCGGTGGGGCGCTGGGCGCCCCCCCCCCCCTCTGGGTCCCGGGTGCGCCACTTGGCAGACTCACGATCTGTGACTGGCTCAAGGTCGCCCTCCGTCACCCATCGGCAGTCGCTCGCGCGCGTCGTGTCCCCTGGGCGTCGCGACGCGGCCACCCGCGCATCCGCGACCGTGAACCGACCCAGCCGAGATCAACGCACCCGATACCGTCAAGACGTGCGCCGCGACGCCTGCGCTTGCGTCGCGTCGTCGTGCCATCGCGACGCAGCGCGCAACGATAATAAACCAGCTCCCCAACGATAATAAACCAGCACGATTTTCCTGATTATGAGTTCTAAATTTGGTATTCGTGGTAAAGTATTCTTCCTCCAAATTTTCAGAAAAACATCACAAAAATAAATAAGAATAAAATAAATAACAAATAAACATGGAGTTCACAAAATTTGCGACGATCTGGGGGAAGAGGTCCGGTGGGGAAAAAAGCCCATCTAGATTTTGCCTGTTCCAACCCCTACGTTTACAATAAACACACTAATAAAAATATTTGTCTTCCTGTGTTACTTTTGGTTTTGAAAGACCTCGCGCGGAAATTTTTTATGAACATTTTCTTTTGTGAGAGGGTCTGCACACTGATGAACATACTTGGGTTCTTGTGTTACTATTGGTTAAAATTGAAAGTGGAACAGAATTGCGGTGAATTTAGCGCCGGAAAAATGGAGAGACTGGAAGAATACTCCTCCAATTGCGAAATGGGAAACACAGTGATACGTGGACGTGAGCCAAACGGAACTAAGCGGCATAGGGGGAAGAAGGGAAATGCAGGTCGGATTGGTGGGTGTAGTCCGGCCACGACCTAATTCCGTCCTGTGCTCACAATGATTTTCCATGGCGCTTAGTTCCGTTTGACAAAAAGCGCTATCCGGGATTCTAAAATCCTCAGAAGGCACTTTAATTGGCGCTTAGGTCCGTATGGTAGAAATACGTCGTATCAATGAAACAGATACTTAGTGAATGAAAATGGTTAGTTCCAGAGCACGACTTAGGACGATTCATTAGACAAAACATCACAAATTTAAAGAGAAAAGAATGAAAAGCTGCAATATAAAACAACAGGGTCCCTTTTTAACGACAGATCATCAAGTGGCAAAGTAGAGTGTCTCAGCTTCAGCCTGCCCCTCAGTTTAACAACCCCTATTATGGTGTACGAGAAATTGCCTAATGGGCGCATTGCAGGCGGTTTATACGGGTCATCAGTTCCAACGGCTTTCGTCGAGAACACCGGTCAGACACCTTGAATTTTCAATGACACTCTCGTTCACTCGAAATTTGAGCATAACGAGGTGGCACTGTGAGCAAGGAAAATCTCAGAATTTTGCATAAAGTATTTAAACTTGAAACTCGAAGCGGTAATCAGTTAACGACATGAAAAGTGAGTTCCTTTCTTCTTACACCGAAGTACACCGTTCCTACGTAATATACAGTTGTTTGAATTTTTAAAAGTAAGAAAGAATATTAAACGAGCGTGGGAATACATTTCATGCTGATATGATAAAATTCCATGAAAAATGGAATGAACTCATTGTTTAAAAAAGTCTCTGGGAATTTTCGCTGTCTCGGGGCTGAGAGGAAAAATTTGACCCGTTAAGCGGGAGAAAATAAAGAAAGCGTATTGAAAAAAAGGTTGAGGTGAACTTTAAATAATTCCTAAACGAATGAGCGGCAGGGACTAGATAACATCGACCGATGAAAAGCTGACAGGCAAGCGACGAAAGGAATGAATCAACAAGACATCAAGCGAGGAAAGAAAACAGAAGTTCGGTCTTCATTTTTTGCCCGGCGTCTCTTATTAATACGTCCGCGGTACGCCGCCGCGAACAATCGCCAATTATAATTTCATAACTCTATTGTATGGAAATGTTATGATGCTTCAACACAGGATCGTAAACTTAGCTCGCATTGCCTTCCGCGTTGGTGCTTGGCTTTTCGGGGCGAAATTTAAGCGTCTCGCGCTCGAGACCGCTATTTTGATGATCGACTTCTCGAATCCATGGACACAGAAAAAAACTCTCACCCTCCTATATCTGTCACAAGGGTCATTAGAATATATGACTGGTAGACGTATTTCTACGCAGACGTACCATACCGCCTTGGAGTTCTGTGATTGGTTGATTTTTGAACTTCGCCGGGCATCTGAACTTACCAAGTATTTTATTGAGGAAAGTGGATTGAAATTGAGAGGAATCGTCACTCATGCTTTAGTGAGATGCTAGGGATCAGTTTTTATCAGTGGTATCAATTTCATTAAAAGGAAGAATTTGAAGCAGTGGAATTTTAGGTGGACCATTAAAAGGTGGAAGCAGGAAGGTGCGATGGCCAAAGCCGGAAGGTAATGAACTAACTAACAGCAATCTACGAGAGACGTTACAGTAAGTTCATCATTTCCTCCCTTAGTCTATGGAAACCACCCATTTCGACCCAAAGGATTGCTCTATACTCCCTGCATGTCTTCTTTACCTAACGTTTTGTCTATCAATTTCAACAATCGGCTCGCTGGCTTCTCCTGGAGCGTTAGTTGTTGTAAGAACGAATCTCAACAGCTACCCTGCTGTGGTAAGGAAGAACGGCGTATGAACATTCGAGAGTTGCCAAATTTTCCTTGTTAAAACATGTATTTTTGATAACATTCATGCATATTTTCCCTTGAAATTTGCAGATATTTCAGATTAAATTGCGTACAAAATTGTCTGAAAATTTTGGAAAATAATATTCGCAATTTTCCCAGTACATTCGGTTTTTATCGGAGGAAGCTTGGCAACATCAGAAGGCTCATACGGCGTTCTTCCTTAGCACCGGTAGCTGGTTAGACTCTCAGTCGGTAAGGAGATAGAGGAGAGTGACAAAATAAGATAGACGATAGACTGTTGGAAGATATGAGTTGCGGGATTCGCGGCTGGCCCGTTGCGAACGGGGTTGGACGGAGGTAGCTCCTCGGTGCCGGAAGCGCGAGTTCACACCGAGCAAGACTTCCGGTCTAACTCACACGGAAATACATCCAAGAAGCGGCTGCCTCCACGAATAATTGTCTGGGAATCGCATGGCGACGCCGCCGCCGCGCCACGGTCGTGGGACCAGGGACCGGGACCCCAGACAACTTTCTTATGGGAATCTCCCATGCCCTCTGCGGTCAGAGCCCTGTTGCCGCTCCGCTCTCGGCCCGGCTAAGACTCCAGAGACTCTACATATGCGGAAGGAAAGGCAAGAAAAGTAAGGAAGTTGGAGGTGTAGATGGCTATAGGCTCATCTACTGGAGTAAAAGCCACTAAAATAACAAAAACAAAAAAGAAGAAGAAGAAGAAGAAGAAGAAGAAGAAGGAGATGGGGAAGAAGAAGAAGAAGAAGTTTGAGGTTAAGGTGGATCCTCAGCTTCGGCGCAATGCATTTTCGGTCCTGTAGATAGATTTCAGGTTTGAGGGGCTTAAAGGGCAAAACGCATAATTTCAGTTTTTGAAAACTTGAGATAACTAAAATTAGCCTTAAAATTTATTCTGCAGAAAATTCACTGCGGAAATCCAAATTTTAAGCATCTTTGAGTTCAAACTTCCTTTTCACCATCGGGCTCCGTGTTGCTTTTAAAACTTTGAACGCGTACTTTTCGGAATAGCAGCAACTGCTTTGATGTGCCTTAACCTCTAAGCCCCTCACATGTAGTACCGGGGAATTTTTAAAATCATCCATAAGTCCGTCTCTGGATCAACCAATTGTGTTCTCAATCAATTCCTGACATCAATACATCGAAATTTATTCACAATTGGAGACGATGCTTCACAACTGAATTCAAGGCAAAAAAAAGTACTCATTGTACCTGAACCCTGCACTGAATAAGAAAAGCAGACTCACAAATTTTACGGAATGCACTTTTACTGACGTTGTAGTCAATACTCGTTTTTTATTAAATAACCTCAAAAAAATTAGCCGGCATTTTCTCCTGCAACTGCCGACCGGAGGCTACGTCCAAAACTTTTGTGTGGATATTTCTCTATGTGTACTTAGTACTTCCAGCGTAATTATGTGAAATTACAAAATCAATTTTACGATTTCATCCTGAAATTCAGCAGAATCGGTACCTTCTTGAAATTCGAAATGCAACACAGGAAGCCTAGCAGGGAGCGCGCATTCCCTCTCAACCTCATCTCATGACATATCTACCGAACACCCCGAGAACTTTGACCTATCTTCCTCCCGCTTATTGGTCCCAGGTCCCAGAACCGTTGAACTAAGGAAGTTAAGTTCCTCAAACGTTCATCCATCACTTCTCGGAGATCTCGCGTGCCCGACAAAGCCACGCGTACGACATGACGTCATCAGCTCTGCGCAATGCGGGTGACTACTCCTAACACTCCTACTCCTAATTGTGTCTAATTGCTCAATAACGACACCCTTTGTTGACTTATATCACATCGACGGACGGTGGCGCGACGCGTGCTAACGTAGGTCCTCAAGAGATCACGTTTCCAAGGAAGGAAACGGAAAATCATTATTTTTCATCCAATGGTCGCGAAATACCGAAGATTTAAAGTACGCTGCACACATAAAATATTCTATAGAGCAAAAATTATTTGCGATTTCAGCCGAAAAATGTCCCGATTCTCCTATTAAGCTTCCTGACTGCACATGAGAGACAAACGTTCCTATTGAAACGACAATTTAAAAAACAATCGCGCTTTCCTGTTTTTCGAGTCGTAATTTTTTTTGCCTGGAAAAAGTTTTGATCGAAAAATTTCCTCATGTCATACGCGACCAGATTAATGCGCATATACTTAGTGGTGTTCTTCACTGAAATTTTCAAGTCAAGCACAGAAGGGAACATTTTCATGCTTTCTGGATTGATCATTTTCAAATTTTACGCCTAAACAATGAATGGCTGTGCCGTAGAAGCCCTCGTTACAGCCCGCACTTTTCGAAGAAAAGGGAGGATTTCATTTGACCGTGTGGTTTAATAAATGCGTCTGATTTCTATGAGTGATATTGTGACAGCAACGTTCTGTGGCGCCTGTATTACGCCTCAATACGATAGTTCTCGCCAGTCAAAGACCTCAAAAACGAAGCGTGCAAAAAATGATGGCGCGTAGAACCGCGAAGTGGAGGCGAATCTGGATTGAAAAGTGTAAACAAAAACACGTAATTACCCGCTTGGAAGCTTGCAATGTATATCTGCTCTAACTAGTGCGCGTCTTACCGAGAATCAGAAGAAAAGAATCTTCCTCTTCAAGTTCAACGGATGACAAAGCACTTAACATACTCGTTTATTTAACGCGATGTTTCTGGTGACAACTTTTACTCGCATCTACTCATGACGACGTAGGTATGCTGGAAAAAGTCTCCAGCAATGGTTAATTTTGCGAATTGAGTCTATCGTACTGGACATTAAACTTTAAGGTGGAGAGAGTCATAATTTCAATTTACGATTGAAGTTAAGTAATTAATAATTGTAAATACTTATACTCCGTTTGAAAAAACATTTTTGAACATTTTTATCACATATGATCAATGACTTCGTGATGAATTTTAATGAACGAGGTGGCGTAAAAATTAAACTAACTTTCTGTATGTAATTTTAGTGTGCTGCCGGCGATTCATGCGCTAACTGTAAATATCATGAGAATTTCTGAGGGTGCTCTTCATGGTCAAACTGAGATAACACCCCCTGCAAATCCTCAAACAACGACTTGATACCACTATTCGTGGTCCAGGGATGTGCGTGTTGCGTACCAAAAACTGAAGGCGTTTTGCATACCGACGACACGCGCCGTGCACAGGAAAAAACACATTGGATCTAGAGTCCAGACTCTTGAAAACATTGACAAGAAAAAATGCTCTTGATTCAGTCAGATTTAAGCTTAAATCAAAGGGAAATCCGCTCAAATTAAGAGGCTTGGTTCTTGATTTAAGCAAAAATCCGATTGAATCAAGAGTATTTTTTCTTGTCGATGTTTTTAAGAGTCTGAACTCTGGATCTAATGTGTTTTATTTTTTTCCAGTGTGATACAAATCTCACCGAAATTTCTAATATCATACCTTTTAACTTTTCAGATAAAATATGAACATTCCCCTATGAAATTGTCGATCAAATCGCGACTGAAATTCAAGAGAAAAGCTCTTCGCTTTTTCTTTTGAATTTCAGTCGCGATTTCTCAACGCAAAAATCGGCTTTGTCGGAAGAACTTCGACGTTCCTGCGTCAATATTACATTGCTCTAGGGAATGTGGGTGGGCACGCTCCAGCACGCAGCAAGTGTTATCTTAGCCGCGGCGAGTTGGACGGGATGACTGCGGATGGAGCACAACTTCCGCAATCCCTGCGGGCCCCTCCCGCTTGGAACAAAAGCAGCGACAAGTGACTGGTGGGCCCCTCCCCTCCTGATCCCTGTTGACTCCCTCGCCACTCACACGCACTCACTTGTTGCTCGCGCCCCGTGGACCGGATGCGATGACCGGGCGGAATACGATTCACCGACGGTGAATGAATCACTGTTACATTATTCGGATAACGCTCGATTGACGTTGCGCAATAACGGCTCGTAACGCGAGGAAAATTGCTGATGATTAGATGGGTGCGCTGGGCTGGTAGTGCTGACGGAGGAAAAATTATTTCGCTGTGATGCTGCCTCTGAGAGACTCGACTGCGGTGCCAAAAATCGTCTTTTTCACTGGCAGGAAAAAAATTCCCATTTTCCCTCTGACATAGCGTTACGAATTTGTAACGGGGTTTTGGAGGTTTTTAAAAATTGATTCTTTTCTCTGTGGCATGATTTTGCAAATTTTCATTAGTTTTCTATTTTTTGTAATAACTGGTTTTCCAAACATTAAAAATTTCAAAAAAATTTGGTGCTCTATGATTTTTGGGTAGGCTACAGAATAGATTAGTATCCCCCAGAATCTGAGTTCCAAAATTAATTCATGGCATAGAGGGTTAAATCCGGCTGTATTCTCCAATTTTCGACTGCCTGTATGCTCGTCCCCTGGAAAACTCAACAATTCAGAGATGAGAAGATTATACTATTTCGCGCCTTCCGAATAATTTTTTACTCACAATCAGAGCTTAATAAACGCGGAACAGCTAATTTAGAAGTGAGGTGATATTAGAACAGAGATAGGTAGAAAATTTTCGGCTTATAGCGTACTATTTTCCGGGATTCTTCTGCTGAATTTTGGTGACACTCAAATTTTCAGACCTTTCAGACGATTGACTCGACAAAATAACCGATTGACGAGAGGGGATTCACCCCCATCTTAAACTGCAGGAAATGGAAACGTTTCGCAGATTCGTTGGTCCGGACTAATAATCGCTTCAATATTACTTGGATACAGAATCAGAAGCTGGAATAGTTGCGCATTAACTTTTCAAGTTACATTGTGTCACGCGCAAAAACGCTCGCTCCAGACAAAAAGGATTTCCGTGTATGGAGAAATTTAAAGTAAAGTGATGTGGAAGTGGATGAATCTCTATCTACTTTGGAGTAAAAGGCTATCGTTAGTGACAAATATACGGAGCGACGCGGTTTTAATGAATGATTCGTCATTAAACAAAGACGAATATTTTGTATTGCTAGATGAAACAGGACATAGAAATTGGGTAATTAGTTTCCGTCTAGACACAGGTGATTATCAATTCTGGCAGATCAGTTGATATGATACATTCACTCAAGACAGCGCTGGAATTTCACTATCAGGAAAAAGAGGAGAAATTATATGGACAGTTAACTCGAATTTAAGAGAAGCTTATTTTAAGTACCTACCGACTAAGTACTTGATTATAACGCGTCGGGCTTCTTCGCGGGAAAAAATTAGAGAAAATCCTAACCAGAAACTATGGTGACGTGAATCTGGATCATGGTGTCCAGAACCCGACGATAATTCGTTCATTTCTAGTTTAACGGGGAAAAAATATGTTGGAGGACCGCATTCGGGGCGTATTCTCCCTCTTCAAGTGAGATTCTCTTGGAAGTACCTACAATTTTCACTCGACCAAGATATTGGCGTTCTTTAGGTAGGTAATCGCAAACTGTAGGACGCCGAGTCCGAGAGATCGTTGAATTTAAAAAGCAAAATGGTCTCGGAGCGAACATGTGAAGGTCTGAAACACCATCGGGGTTGTTTTACACTGATCAGGGGCGGATTGACACCGGGAGTTATCGGGAACATCGGTTCATCAAAGATAAGATACCTAGATTCTTTTTAAGTTTTTTTCGCGGCGTGAGGGCCTGTGGGGGGCCAACCGGAAAAACTCATCCTAGAAATCCATCAGCCGGCTGGGGGTTTTCCGGCTTTCCCGCCTGCCGTTCCTCCCCCTTAAAATGTTTGAGTTCCCTATGAAGCCCGGTTTTGATTAGTCCTAGACACCATAATCCAGATCGCTCGTCCCAAAATCAAAGTATCGGATACATACCCTGCGCGTATCGCTGGGCTTCCTGGCATTGGACATGGCTGTCGTGTCCGCGGCTGTCACAGGGCTCGAGTGGGTGGAATCTCCTCCACACGGCACAGCGGCGAACCCCGCCGAAGAGGTGACGGCTCCGCCACCGGCGACCATGCTGAATAATCCAATCACAGACACAACACAATCTCACTAACAATCGGATCGGAAACCGATCGCCGACACTATCATCGAACAAAATCACCGGCTGTGAGTTTCATGGGTCAAAGAAAGCACAGTTCACAAATCGAGGGAAACACAGTTTTCGAATTTTCGTTGACGGAAACACAATTTTCTAAAAGCACAGAGCGCGAGTCACGTTGGTTGAAGACGCCGCGATCTTCGGCGAAATCGGGAGAGATCGAGTCGGCGTGCTGCGCGTCTCGTGGTTGGTGCGGAACTGGCGGGAGCGCGGGCACGGAGAGATGAGCTGGCGCTGGCGACTGATACTGCACCCTGGCGGGCGGGCCGGGCGGCGCGGCGCGGCACGGCGACTTGGGTCGGTGCCTCGTGGCCGGTCCCGCTGGTGGGGATAAAAGGCCTGCTAGTCGCGTGGTGCTGAATTATAGTCGCCGTTGTGAGGATCGCGCTGACGTGAGCCTCTGCGCCCGAACCGGCCGAGGCGGGCGTCTAGGATGCGCCGCGCGGGATTCGTCACACGACGCTGTTGCCAAAGTCACTAGAAAATAATCGAAAATCAAGATGCAGCAAGTTGATCGATAAAGCTATAGACAGAGAGGACTAATGGGAAATTGAGCGATCCTATTTGTGGGAAGCGTTTAGTTGCAAGAGACGAAGGAGGTCCACGAACAGACTAACAGCGACCCTCAAGAGCCCTACAGTTAATTCACCATTTTCCTTCTTAGTCTATGACGACCACCCGTTTCAACCAATAGGATCGTTCCATTTTTCCTTTCTTTACTTATTTAAATAAATTTACGTAAACACTACAAGAATAAGTCTTGTATCTATCTACATGCTTTAAATAGGTTGAATTAATTTCATCAAATATACGAAGGAACGTTAGATAATAAAATCATTATCTGAGAAACAGTAATTATAAAATTCTCTCTTATTTTCCTTTTTTTTTTAGAAATATTAAGACATACAAGTCACCAGATTAATTAATTAACTTTCTTCCTTTTGCACTCCATTCACACTCTCAGTCATACCTAGATTTCCACTCGCAAACTAAATCTTGATGGGAGTTCGAAGGCCTGCCACCTGTTTAATCTTAAATTTCCCTTTAGCTTCTTTCTCTGTCGTTATGTCTATTACTTTGTCTATCAATTTCAACAATCAGCCCGCAAGGAAGAGACCGCGGACTCACGGAGACGTCATACCACTATTCCGACTTCCAAGATGATAAAATTGCATACTCACAAAATGAAGGAAAACGTGAACTCTTTTTGGCTGACGCAGGAGACTTTAACGCATGGGTAGGAAAGTTGGATGGAGCACACGTGATACAAATGTTTTGACTTCCAAGAAGACAAAATTGCATTTACAAAAAATGAAGGAGAATATGATGCTCTATATCATTCCGACTATTTGATTCCTCTAACTCAACTTTCAGTTCGTGTAACTGAACGTCCGGTTCGTATAACCAATTTCATGAGGTGAAAAGAGCTGATGAGAGAAACTTCGGTTACACGGACCGAATATTTTCAATTTTTATAAAACTTTTGCGAAACCGTTAACTCTCTTTAAAAAATGTTGCGTAAGTGTTGAATTTTTTATAAAATTTTTATTGAAATTTTGAATTTTCAGAAAATCAATGCGGTCGCGTTGAATTTTTAGAAAATTATTACGAACTCCCCATTTTTTTTTTAATAAAAATCACTGCGAACGCGCAACGGCATAGTGTGTGGGCTGAAATTCTGGTTGCTGGAAACTACGTGGGCCAAAGAACTTGGAAGGTCTGTCGCTTTTCGTAAAATTGGCAATAATAATAATATGAAAAACTACTAGTAATGTTTCACGAGGTAATGAATTGATGAATTTTACAATTAACTCTAAAAAATGGGGGAGTCATGCGTCTCATGTTAGGCAGGACAGTCGCATGTTCTGCATTTGCACAAGGCAGCAGTATGCACAATTGCACAGCTCTCTTGCAAGGTGATAAGGACTTTGGTACTGTTTTAGTGGAAACGGCGTCAATTTCTATGGATTCACGGGTTTGTCGATCGATTCACGGGTATGTCCATCGATTCAACAGTTTTTAGATCAACTCGCGGGTTTTGGCGATCGACTCCCGGATCTGTCGCTCAAATCACGGGTTTGTCGATCGATTCCCGGATCTGTCCATCAAATCACGGGTTTTTGACCTATTCACGGTCCTGTCGATCGAGTCACGGTAGTCGGTCAAATCCCGTCTGTTGGTTCAAGTTTTTATTTCTCGATCGATTCATGTCGATCGAATCGACACCAGCAGCCAATCAGTTCACATCGTCGCGATTTTATCGCTCGATCGGTCCACGTAGATCGATTCGCGTTTTTATTTTTCGCTGGAATCATGTCGATCGATTGCACCGAATTTATCGAGTGCATCTCCTGGTGAGAACTGGCGGCGTCGCCTTCCGCGGCCCTCCGCACGTCCGCGCAACAGGTAGTATCTGATGAGCCCCCGCCCGGCTGCAGCCTCCCCGACGCGGAGCTCCGCCGAGATACAAATCTGTCCGCAGGTAACTCTACCTGTGTCGGTTCACCGCCGCGCCCGCCGCACAGTGGACCGAATCAATAAGAGAGGTCGGACAAAATTAGGATACTCTGAAAGCTCATAACTCCGTTTCCTCGTGTAATTTTCCTGCAGAGGCACCCCTTGGAATTTAAAATATGATAGAATGAACATCAAAATTTCCTCTTTTTAGTCAAAAACGTCATGTCCAACGTCTTTGATCGACTCGATCCACTGTGCGGCGCGGCGTGAGAACGCCGCCCCTCCCCCCTGGGCATCGGCCGCGGCTCGGGCATTCCCATCCAGTCGTGCCTTTCCCGCCGATTCGAGTCGTTTTCGACGGTCGCCCGCCACCCGCCACCACCCTCTCTTTCCCCGTTTCCACGTTTCACGCACCCTCGCGTCCACGTCCGTGAGATTGCCCTTCCTCGCTTCGTCGTCCGGTCCGGCCTACCTTTTCGCGAGAGGACGGGAGCTCCATCCAATCCGTCGGCCCGGGAAACTCCACGTACTGAGAGGGACTCGAAGTCACTCCTAGAGACAATATCTCAGCCCAGAGACAGGGTTTACAAAGGATCACTAGACACGGTAAGCATCGAATAAGCACATGATTTATTTCGACGGTGTAAGTCGACAATCACATAACTCGGTTTGCGACGTCGCAGACTTCCTGTTATACTTTATTTTTTGAACGGAAAACTACTCAACGGCAATTATTTAAAACGGTCGTGGTTTTTCTTCTCTGCGCGAAGAAAATTCTGCAAAAACTTCAAGGAATGATGTCAATTTGTTCCCCTTTAAAAAATAATATGGAGGTGGAGATTTTCAGACACCGCAAACGAGATATGTGACTGCGGAATTACGCCGTCGATATCTCGTTTGCGGTGTCTGAAAAGCTCTGCCTCTCTATTATTTTTTTAAAGGAGAACAATTTTGCATCATTCCTTGGAGCTTATGCAGGATTTACTTTGCACAGAGAAGGAAAATCAAGGAAATTTTAAAGAATTACCGTTGAGTAGTTTTCCGTTTAAAAAACGACGTCGCAAATTGAGGTATGTGATTGCTGACTTATACCGTCTATATTTTCCATTATACGCATTGTTTCTGTTTTTCTTTCTTCCAAGTATGGCAGAAGTTAAGCATCAAATCGGCCCAAACCAGCCGCTAAACTCTGATTTCATTAATTTGTTCTTCATTCATTTTCATATGAATAATATGAAATTTTCAGCCAAAAAACTCTGCAATGGAAGAAATTATTTTTCCGAATCCTGTTCATCTCATCACTATCGACTAGACTAAACGGACAGAGAGTTACATCATCGATCGGCCGAGTATCGAGGAGCAGACCCAATTAATTAGTCGAAGTCGAATAAAAAGCTGTTAAACGTGGCTCTTCCGATCTGGACGCGCGAACTGATTGTGTTGTGAGTCGCGGTCGCAGCCGCTAATCGGCGATCGCTTTAATTAGACGCGGGAACAAACAATCCGAGTCATTATCGCCAGCCGTAGCGTTGCTCGTCGCGACGGACGAGTCGCCGAGCAGACAGACGTCGTCGTCGGCGCGACGGTAATCAGTTTCCAATCAGCTGATCCACGGCCACTCGCGTCGCCTCGTCGCCCGACGGCCCGACTGATTGTGTTCAGTGTGTGTCATGTTCACGCTTAATGCAGTCCCGCCTGGCGCGACATTCAATGATGCATCAATTTGGCAACTATGCTTTCTCTTCGTGTAAACCTTCAATCGATTCTCGGAGGGGCCAGCGGGCTGATTGTTGAAACTGATAGACAAAGCTATAGACACAGAAGACAGAAGGGGTATGGAGGGACCCTATCGGTGGAAGCGGGTGATTGCTTGTTATGCAATAATGGAAGGAGGTATTATTTATAATATAGACTAACTAACGGCAAGACCCGCGCGAGAGACTCTAAAGTTAATGTATCAGAACCACCCGTTTCAACCAATAGGATCGCTCCAATTTCCCTATGTCTTCTTTATCTATAGCTTTGTCGATCAATTTTAACAATCAGCCCGTAGATGCACCAACAAAAAGCGGTTATTCAACACAGGTTTAAATGCGCGAAAAGGAATCAATGGCCAAAGTTCAAAACCGCGTACGTATCCTCGTTTGCGTTGAATGCGACGTTGCAGATTTTTTTTTACTTTATTTTTCTTTGGAAAACTAGTCGACGTGATTTCTTTCAAATTTCCTACCTGTTGCCTGACTTTTCTGTATATCCGAGTCATGAAGTTAAGTTGTTCGTCCTCGAAAAAATTAAAGTATGAGCGGAAATTTTGAAATATCGGAATGGAGTATACACGTGGCTTCGCATTTTAGACATCGAATATGTTGCCATACCACTGGATTCTCATCTGTGGCACGGCAAAGCACTTATTTCCTATCGCACGCTCTCTCTTTTGACAAGAGATTTAGAAAAGTCGAACTTCAATATCACCGTGTTAAGAAAGAGCACGGTATTTGGAGGATCCACTTCTTGAGATATTCGGACAATCTTTCTCTCAAAATATCTGATAAAAAATGACATTGATGAGAGTTTTAAACTATTTAAGTAAGGCTCAGATTTATATATTCACTAAAAGATCGGAAAAGGGGAAAATTCCGACCATATAATCTTCCCTCGGGTGAGGGAGCGAGAGAGTACACAAAAATGAAGAAATTATAGTTATACTGACAGAGAATCGTGGCATAAAATTTAACATTGTCGGGAAGTCGAGGTGAGAAACTGACAGCGTACGCAAAATAAGTACCCCAACTCCTTGATACAAATATTCGACCTTCGCGGTTGTGCGTGAAGCATACTCAAAACTTGAAGGCGTTTTGGATATGATGGCCCAAGGAGCATTTTATGAAACGGGTTTTTATGAGTCGCTGATAATATTTTTTGTTTCAATGAGAAAGATGCAGAAAGCTGTAGAGTGCTCTCTGACACAACAACGGCAAAACTCGTCCCCTTTGGGGGAAAAAACCAAAAACAAAAATACAATAGTTATGAAAAAGCATTAATTGCGCACAGAGGGGCCTCTCATAAGATTCCTATATGATTACCCTTTCCTATCAAAACATGCAACAGGAGCGCTTGGAAAACGGCATAGTCACTTCAAGCGTTACCCAAAACGCCTTCAATATTTCGGGTATGCAACGAGGACAAAAGTCAAGTATTGATAGTTGCAATGCCGCGCTTGTGGACTCGTCGGGTCTTTCGTGAACTGCAAAGACTTTTATCTTTGACGTACATTTTACGCACTTGACTTTCAAAAAAAAAAAACTTCAAAACCCTCTACACAACTTCAGTTTTTCCATCTAAATCCTGCAATTGAAAATCTATTTTTTCTGAGAGTGTAATCTCTAAGAGTAGTGAGGAGTCTCCACATAAGTACACAAGTTCAGTACGTAAGTTCGGCAAGACACTTTCTTCATGATCTTATGTCTCAGAGTAGCCCACGGTTTGGGTCGATTTTACACAAACTTGTGTTGAGCAACCAAGTCCTTTATCTTGACTTGACACAAAAAAGTAACACAGAGTGACGTCAAACACGGAAATTTTTAACTGTACACACATACTACTTATAACAGCAACAGTAAGTAGTGCTTACATAAACAGGTCATTTTCTAAACTTTGTGTTTAATTTGTGTGTATCGATTTGAATAAAAGATAGACTGTAACGATTAGAAAATTATAATTTAATTTTAGATTCCGAGGAAATCATGATGAGAGAAATCTTAGCTGGTTGGAGGTGCACCTCCAAACCCGTGAGATTTTTAGACCTAAATAATTCAACGTAAGTTTCACCGTGCACAAAGTGATTTGGTTCACATCGATCGGCGAGAGAAGTGGCAAAAAATGAAGTAAAAATGAAACCAAACAAGCAAACAAAACAGTCAAGGAATCGTGTAAAATCTGCTGAATCGTACCGATCAAATATTTAACAGCCACTTTTCGGGTCCGAAAAATTAGGGTGGTCTTTTACCTGCACTACTCCGGAAGTTCGCCGTTAGACCGGTGAAAGTCTTTGAATAACTTGAGAGGGATCGACTTGGAATAAAAATATTCGTATTGTGTTTGCTTTCTCGAGAAAAAAACCGGAGATACGAGAAGTGTTCGCCATGTATAATAGGAGAAGGAAGTACAAGTTTACGAAATAGAATCGTAAAAAAAAAGAGCTATCGATTTCACTTTCATCAATCGTGGAAAAAATGCGTATGCATCCTTCTCCACTGAGTTGCATCTCAGAATTAAAGGATCATATGCATATTCAACATTCACAATATAAAATAATAGTGAATATAAAGAATGATGTAAATGCTGTGATCCGCATTCTTCTATTTTAGGCTCTTATTCACAAGGAGGATTCATAAAGAAAAAAACACGAAACATACACACACGTTAAGTGTCTACACCTTGGCAGAGATATTGCTTAAAAATCAGTCAGGTAAAGTAGATTGTTGTATTTACGTCGCGTGGCAAAAAGGAAAGTCAGGCATTTTTTCAAATGCCTGGGCAAATAGTTGCAGGTATTCTAATTTATATTGAAATTCTGATTCTTTTTCTAATTTTAGACAGAAAACTTCATTGCTCCTGCAAGAAAGCATTCTCCGTAAAAGTATTGTATCAAACAATAGTATTTTAAACGATTTTTAGCTCCTTAACAAACATCTATCTTGAAATTTTCAGCATTTCATAAAATACAGAATTTTTAAAATTATAACACTTAAATATATGAAAAAGAATTTGTAAAAGGAGAAAAAAGATGAGCTTGTAGACTTGATGATTATTTTTCCCATTATACTGACAACTCGTAAAAATCTTTTACGTAAATTTATATTAAATATAATAAACCGTCAAAATTTGAATATGTTATATGCGTCAGAATTAACTAATTGCCTGCGACATTTANGCTGCCCGCCTGCCACGGCGCTTGAAGCAACTATTTCACACCAGAGGTATTGCACAGTATCATACGAAACTGAAGGCGCTCTAATATATTAGTAATGGCAGGCATCCATCAAAAGCACGGAACTTTCCTCGCAAAATAAATCAAGATACTACGTTCCAAAAAGAGAGCAGTATTCCAAAAAACTCACTGAGTCCTAGCATCCGTAATTAGTAACGTTTAGCATACACTTTATCGCCTGGCTGTTGCTTAATCGCCATCGGCTATAAAAGGCTGTAAGAAATTGTGTAGCCGGCTATAGAAGCTATTGGAAATCTTACAGCTGGCCGTAGGTTCATGGTATTTTGGAACACAGATTCTAATGCCAATTTTTACCAGGGTGGTTTTCTCACCTTTAACACTTTATTGTTTAAAAACAAAGCTCTTTCCAAAGCTCTTTTTAAACAATAATGTATTAAAGGTGAGAAAACCAGCGATGGGTCAATTGCGCTGGTCATAGAATCGTATTTTAATTCTTATTTCTTGTGGGTGAGCGAAAAATAATAAGATCCGTCCGAACAGCAACTTTCTACGTTCAATATTGACCGAGATATCGCACTTTGGAAAATTCGGTTTAAGACGTCATCCACCGTGGTAGTGACATCTTTGGTTTCTCCCACCTTGCTTTCATCCGAAATACACGTTGAGTAACCAGTGAAAATGCGGGTCTCCTTGCCAAATGAAAGCGAGAAGGAATAAACGAAGGGGTCACTGCCGCGGTGGATGGCATCGTTTAACGCATTTTTGAAGGCGTGATGTTCGCACTTTACTCAGAGAATTGCTGTTTGAACAGATTTTATTATTTATAGCTAATCTACAAGAATCAAGCATCAAAACACGATTCTGGGACCAGCGCGTCTATGACCCATTATTGGCAGATACATCTGAATGGATATGGTTGTAAAGAGTCCATTCATAACATGGATTAGTGAAAATTAGGGCTAAAATGCTCAATTCGTCGGCAGTTTTTCAAAAGCACCTTACGAGCGCATAGAGAAAAAAAAGGAGGTGTTTGCATTTCGGACATTTTGGAATTTTTCTGATGACGTAGGTTGGTACAGCGACGTTTATCTTCGATTTTCTTGGAAATGGTGTAATTTTTGGAAAGAAGTCATTCTATAAAAAGTGCTTGAAATTATTATCATGAGTTGATTTATGCAAAAAAATGGGACACTGTGGTCCGTATCTCATACTTTGAATTCCGGATTTCGCCGGCCAGGTTGTACCGACCTACGTCACAGGGTAAACAAACCTCAAGATGCAAACACCTCCTTTTTTTTCTCTATGATCTGCATGGATATGGTTGCAAAGAGTCCATTCATAATATGGATTACTAAAAATTAGGGCTAAAATGCATCACTTCGTCAGCAGTTTTCCGAAGCACCGTACGAGCGGTGGGCGTTGCACCGCCCGACAAGTCTTCTCATGAGGTCGTGTCGTCCCGTCTCCGAGATGAAATCAGGACCTAGGTCAGATTTTATCAGTCAAAGGTGCTGCAACTTCAACTTGCTGCTATTTGTGGAACAGGTGGCGAGCGAGCGCCGTGGGAAGGGACGGATCATTTCGCCGGCCAAAGCATCTCAGGGCTCCAAGTAGCGGTTCTCGAAGGCCTTTGGGGTGCCTTTGAACCCTCGATTCGCTGTAATTATTTTTTGCCGCATCATCACCGCCGCTTTCGGTACCCTGCCGGGTAACGGTGAATTGGTTTTTGAATGGCCCCATCCACTTAAAAACCCTTGAAACCCGATAACTGCCCGGCAATCAATATCATTTATTAATAACCAAAGCGGCGACTCCTAAGACTGCAGTGGCTAGTCCGGTGAAATTATTGCAAGGGGAGTGATGGATAATGGTTCTAACGGTACTGATCTGCTACCCTTACTCTCTTCAAATCAGTCGGTGGGTGGACGTAGAGTTTAAGAAGAGATATGATCCAAGTGAAAACCAAAATGTCTCAGGCACCCCGCACTGGATGCACAAGAAATTCAAAGATCTGGATGTTTGGTGCAAAAATCACTTACCTGCGAACAACGAGATTCAAAGATGGAGGATATTGATGAAGCTATACATATATGACACACAGCGAGTGTTCCGCATAAGCAGTTTGATAATGATTTCCAGGTTCATTTTTGCTGTATTTTATCTCGACTCTTTCCAAGTTCCCATTAATTGAATATTTTGCAACACTNTTAGTACACCAACCAAAAGTTGCCTACTTTCCTCTCACGTTTAACTATTTTCCAGGCTTACGAAACTACGTCCTGCTTGGAAATTCTGTGAGAATATTCCTCACACCTAAGGGTTTTGCAGACAGTTCCGCCGTGTGATGTTGTTTGGTTTACATATGGAAAAAAGAAAACATAAGAGGAAATCCCGCAGCAATATGAAATGCATACATTTCAGTCATTGACGTCATGGACGCAGTTAGGCTAAAAATTCGTCCAGTACATCCTCCGTGGGCTGATTACTAAAGTTGATACACAAAGTCCAAGAGGAAAAAAAAAGAAAATGGAGCGATCCTATTGGTGGAAGTTAGTGTTACAATGGAAAAAGGAAGTAATTAATAATAGATTAACTAAAAACAACCCACATAAGGCCCTAAAGTCGGTCCATCATTTCCCCCTGCTTAGTCAATTGCAACCACCCATTGCAACCAATAGGACCACTCAATTTTCCCCTAGTCTTTTCCACCCATCGTTGTGTCTATCAATTTCAATAATCAGGTCACAGTGTATCCTTTAAAAAGCGGGTAACAAGGCTAAAATTTCACGAAAACAACATTCTCGCTTTGAAAGGTACAACCAGGTACTATTTAAGATTTTTACCATTTTTCTTTTTACTATTTTATCTAACTGAGGAAGGCTGAGTTTTCAGCCAAAACGTTTCGGTTTTATTCGTGAAATTGTAGCCTTGTTGCCCACTTTTCAAATTTTTTTCTATCGCAGTCTATCCTTTGGCGCGCTTCTCAATACTGTCGTGCTAAAACTGCATGTTTCTCTTCAAATCTCGAGACTTTGTACTTCGAAAGTAAGTCACTCCTCACTCACGATCTGCCAACATCGTCTGAAGCGTTATCGAATTTGCCGCGACCGGCGCCTCCCCCCCCCCCCCCCCCCCCCCCCCNTCCTCCTAGGGCAAGTCGTATTTATTCAATATTCAAATGGGGGACGGGCTCCCGCTGCAGTTGAGTTCGTGACGTCTCAAGTTCACGGGCGATGCTCTGAAATATGTGTCTGATAATTACAATGGTCCAATATCCAAACACCAGACAGGACAAGGCGCATGCGCGTCTGGTCCGGACCGTGCACGACGTCGCTCTCCTGACATTAGGACGTAACTACACTTCGCGGTGAGCCCTGTCGCGCATATAACCCAATGCTTTTCCGGGCTCATCTCGTGTGTAGTTACGTTCTTTTGCCAGGTGATCGACGATGAGATCATTGTGATTAACTTGACGCAGCAGGGAGCCGCGATTGGGTTCCACGTTGGGAGTCGCCGCTACTCTCATAAAGTTTAACGACAGAGCCGACCGTTCGAGATAATTTTTCCGCCCAGTTGAAGTTGAAATGAAGTTGAAATGAAGTTGAATGAGTAACTGTACTTCCATTGAGGATTGAAAAGGGGTCCAGCCAATGCTGCCGTGCTAAGGAAGAACGCCGTATGAACATTCGAGAGTTGCACAATTTCCTTCGATAAACGTTAATTTTTGAGGAACATTATGAATATTTTTCCTTGAAATTTTCAGAAGTTTTAGATCAAATTACAAACAAAATTATTCGAGATTTGGTAGACAAATATTTAAACATTTTCTTGAGAATTAGTGATTTGCCAGGGAAAATTTGGCAACGCCTGAAGGCTCATACGGCGTTTTTCCTTAGCACGGCAAAATGGAGCTATTGCATATGTCAGGAGTTGGCGATTCAAATACTGATTCCTGTGTAAAATTTCGCGAGAAACACGATGGTCCGCTGGTTTTCTGTGGGATCAACTCCAAAAGCTCAAGAGAAGCTCTTAAAGTTGAGGCTATAACTAAGGGGATATCCCAAGACGCGTCTACAGTTGCTTTCTGATTGGACGCAACTAGTGTTGCGCCATACAGCATAACTCCAAGAGTTGAAATTATACTCAAACGTGTTTTTCCCTAAATGGTGAGAATGCACTGCGTAATGCGGTGTAATGGCTAGGATCATATGGATTACATTTTGCAATAAGGAACCACTATCTCTGGCTCTCCAATAAAAGCACATCTGATTAAACAAACCAATGACAAATATGTTGTTTTTAAAATGGGACAGAAATAGTGGTTCCTTATTGCAAAATGTAACCCATATGATTACTCCCTTGTGGAATCAAAATATGGACAAAGGGTTTTGGCAATTTTCAGGCTTGAAAATCGTGTATCATTTCTTCCCATGTTGTAAATCATAGAGGCTGTAAATTACTTAAAAAGCGAGGAAAATCGCCTCCTCGTTCCAAAGACTCGAAAATTATTTGCAAAGACGTCAAGACAGACAATGCGCCAAATTTATAGACGTTCGAAAGGGTCGACGCAGTCTGTCAATAACGTCTTCGAATGAAGAGAAGAAAGTAACAGCCCGGCCACGCCTAACCTTGACAAAACAACGGAGAAAGGTCCAACGGCCCCGCATTGTCCTTCGCGGAGACAATGAAAATCGAGTAGCGAAAAAAAGCGACATTTTTCAATCACGGCTATCGCCAGCCTTTTAATTTGGATTGCGACGAATCGCCGGCATGTCGTCAAAGACCGTTCCTGACATGACATCAGGGACAGTCGGGGTTGGTCTCCGGATCGGACAAAACTCAGGCACATTCGAGAAAAAAAGGAACTGATTTTCCAAGGAAACGGAGAATACGCTCGTTATACTGCCGTGCAGAGGAAAACCGCCGTATGAACATTCGGACATTGCCAAATTTCCTTTCATTTAGTACGAACTGTCAGGGAAACTCGTTAACATTCTCTTCCAATTTTTCAAAGATATCGTACTGGATTTAATTTTGGATTTCTTAAAATTTCAGGGAAAAATAATTACAGATTCCCTTGAATTTGACCTTCTCCGGGGCCTCTGTCTAGGAGAGCGATATTTCAGTGAAGGGATTTGGCCGAGATGGGGTTAAAATTTGATCGGATTTCTAAGGAAAAATCCCTGCAGCGTCCGAACAACTGTAATGAGGGTGGTTTAATTAATTTATTCTGGTAACCGAGGGCGGAAAATGTCTTATAAGTCCGGCAGTATTGTACTTAAAGATTATGGATTAGAATTTTAAATGACTTTTTCTCGACGTGACTTTTTTTAAACTGACAAGTTGAAATCATCATAACGCCAGATAGGTTTGAAATTTTCTGACGTTCATTGCCCCAAAATGTTCCTAAGACAATCCTCTATGATTTTAAGTGTGAGTTGCTCGATTATCAGTTTTTGTGGACTGAGGACCCTCCTCCTCCTGTAAACAGAGATTTTTCATGGCGGCAAATTTGGCAACGTGTTAATGATTTTAAGGTTTTTGTCTTTGGTGCGGCAGTTCCTAAGCAGTTGGCAGAACTATCCGAGAGAATCAAAATCGTACGCCGCGCCTTGCGCACTTCTTCGACGAGCGGACCTCTGTTCTTTTTTTCCGAGACTATAGTGTCATTCCGCTCTTGATACCGTTTAAATCAATCAGGTAGTCGGAAACACTTGTCAAGATATGCTTGCTGAAGCGGCATTTCGGATGGATTTTTTTATCCTTTTTCTCTAAGGGGCGGATATTGTGCACTGTTTCAACAGCCTTTGTGAGGACGCGAGGAACGAGGAGAGACGAAGAAAGGTTACTTTCCGGAAACGTGCAGTTGCACCAGAGAGGCCTCAATTAGGCCTTTCCTGGGTTCCGTTAGCCCCCCCTCTATACATCGGCTCGAATTGCGACGTCAGTGAAACCTGTAAAATCGATCGAGAAAGCAGTTCCCAGAAGGTACCACGTTCCCTTTTCGAAATACCCCGGCGAAAGGGAAAAAGGCATTCTTCCAGGTCATATTCCTGTCAACGATTGCGTCGCCCGGGTCGCGGGTCAGGTCGGGGGAGTCAGAAAAAACTCCCTCGCCCCTTTCCCTTTTGAAACAAAGCCGAGATTTCGATCAGCATCTGGATTCGGTACCGTATCCTGTCGGGTTAACGGGTCGAACACAAAAAAAAGGGAAATTTACTTTCTTCGGGACCTGTTATTTAATTTATCGGGAGGTGCGTATTCAAATGATACTATCGACGCACTTTTACCCACTCTCATTTTTTTTTTTTCACTCTTCATCTCGGTGCGTTCCCACAAGACAAAGCCCGGAGCCTGGAGCGGCAGGTACCCTTTGTTGGGGTCGGGAGGCCTTGAACTTACTTTCTTCGCATCCTTCCAGGGGTTGAGGTTTGAGGCGGAGGTTGTGATTTGCCTTTCCCGCGCTTCGAGGCTTCGACCCGGCCGGATCCCTGGGTCCGTTACGTGCACCACCTGTATCCTCTTCGGGCTTCGAGATCGCCTGCGACTTCCCTTTCATTCAATGGCCCAGATTTAATTCTAACTGCTCGTTTCCTGAGCGAGAGTGCACTGACATTAAAAAAACGTTACGGAGTGTGGTGTCCGTATGTTTTCCGAGATCACTCCATTAGTCCCTTCATTCATGCGTGCAAGTGAAGAGCCAGCGTAAAAGGCGCATTTTCAAACACATGTCGACGGTGAAACTACCAAACCACGTATCTCGTTTGCGGTGTTTAAAAATCTACGCTCGCATTTTATTTTTTTTCAAGTAGACCAAATCAATATCATTCCTTGAAATTTTCACAGAATTTTCTCCGCACGAAGAGGAAAAATCACAGAAATTTTCAAGACTGGACGTTAAGTAGTTTTTCATTTAAAAAATTGAAATATGGCAGGAAGTCTGCGACGTCGCAAACCGAGATACGTGGTTTGGTAGTTTCACCGTCGATATCATTCCCCCTGAACCAACTATACCTGATTTCATGACAGTTACATGAGAAAGAGAAGTTATTTCGAAATATCAGGAAAAACCGCGCGTCGGCCTTCCAATTTAATTTAAACCTCATGATTCAGAAGTGGCGCTAGGGTAAAAGGCTGAAAAACGTCTGCGCGCACGCTAAGAAACGCTAAACGCCTTCAGTCCAGTGGTTATGCAATCTCGGCTACTCGGAGGTTGATATAGTTGTATCACACATTTAGATCCGTCAGCCCTTAACATAGAGTCCATTCAAGTGAGAATACGAGCGATTAAGTGAGTTCGACTTCAGTCCAGTGGTTATGCAATCTCGGCTACTCGGAGGTTGATATAGTTGTATCACACATTTAGATACGTCAGCCTCAACATAGAGTCCATTCAAGTGAGAATACGAGCGACGAAGTGAGTTCGCCTTCAGTCCAGTGGTTATGCAATCTCGGCTACTTGGAGGTTGAAATAATTGTATCACATATTTTGGTCCATCAACCACGAATATTATAGTTGCATCGAATAAAAAAACAAGTGAGTAAATGAGTTTCAGCTGACTGGTTGTGCAATTTATGCGCCATTTAGTCGGCCTGCGTATTTTATCTCCTTTCAACAAATTTTGCTCACACTGGAAAAAAAACACATTGAATCTAGAGTCGAGACTCTTGAAAACATTGACATGAAAAAATACTCTTGATTCAATCAGATGTAAGCTTAAATCAAAAGGAAATCAGCTCAAATTAAGAGGCTTGGTTCTTGATTTAAGCTTAAATCTGATTTAATCAAGAGAATTTTTTCCTGTCGATGTTTTTAAGAGTCTGGACTCTAGATCCAATGTGTTTTTTTTTTCCAGTGTAGGGGCCAGGGGGCGGACCCACTAGTATTTTCGAAAATCTTTATGGACGGTTGGAATATGATGCTGTCATTGAAGCAACTAATGCGTCCAAAATTTAGCCTCTTGATCCCCGAAAACCTGTAGAGACATGACTGAAGACAGCTTACGAAAGTACTTATCTATACTATTAGCTCCAAGACCTCCTAATTTTGCGAAACTGGTAACGCTTAGTTCCAGTGTTCTACCGGGCCGATTTTTAAGATTTTTGCGGCTATCGACGGGCAATTTTCTCTAGATAAGCCAACTCTTTTCAGATTTTCAAAATATGGCCCAGGTTTTTTTATATTAAGTGGTAAAGTTGCGTATTCTCCCATTTAAACAATGTAAATTTATATATTTTGTCATAGTTCGTTTGAGCGTTCTAACGGGCCGATTTCCAAGTTTTTTGCGGTAATCGACGGGTAATTGGCCCTAGATGAGCCCGCTCTATTCAGATTTTGGAAATAGGACCCAGGTTTTTTTACAATCGCGTTATAAAAGTGAGTGAATTTTCAGAATGCTCCGAGACTGCTACCGCTATGCGCGGGAGGATGTGCAGTGGTCGAGGAGGTTGCGCAGTAGCTGTGTAGCCTGCGCATCAGCTCTGCACTTATATCTACACAAGATTCGCTCACCTTATCTCAAGACGAGCGGTGGCCGAGTCGTCAAAGACGTCGGAAGCAACCACTCCGTTCGTAGTGTGGGATCGATCCCCGTCTACCGATACACTTAAATATTACCTGATTATCAATAATAGTTGTTTTACTGCAATATTTCATCAAGTAGTCATTCCAAATCACGCCCCTCAGACTTCAAAAAAAAATGTTTGTTTCTTTATTCATCAAAAGCAAAAATTATTTCATTCTAAAAGAAAAGTATGCCTCATATCGTAATATTTTAGGGGAAAAACAAATAAAACTAACACCGATAGGAGGGTAAAAATAGGGCCGCGAGGCGGCCCATTGATGGCGCGGAGCGCCTTCAGGGGGTTGGGCCGCGTAGCGGCCACGGGGCGTAGCCCCCTAGTTTCCTCTATGCCCTCTAGTCCAGGAATCGAGCTTTCTTTCCCACACACACATACGGTTGCGTCGAGCGAGTCGGACCTGTTCCCCGGAATGATTAATTCCACTCGGGCGGAATAAATCATCTTATCTGCAGCCGATTGTTTTTCTCCGTCTCCGAGGTGACGTCAACAACACGTGATAATTATCGCTTCTGCTCCGTGGCGCGGCGCTAGCTTGCTCCTTGCTAGGGCACGGGCGGGCCCGAGGCGCGAGATGCAACCCACAACGCTGCCATTTTGAAATAGAAAATACCCGATTAATTTGAGCTGTTTCAATCTCGAGTGCATTGAGAGCAGAAGTGCAGTGTGACTCGATGTAATTTAAAGTTTAATCGGAGAGTAGCGTTTTCCGACTGAGAGAGAAGGAGCAGAATTAATTGACGCAAAGGAGTTATACGCACATTGCTATAACGCCTTCAATTTTTGAGATAGGCCAGAAAACTAGAATTTGCCTTACTTCTTGAAAATTAGCTCAGAGCAAGGTCAGAAATGGTAGTTAGGGGAGGGAGGGGGCAAAATTTTACGATGAGGGCAAAATTATAGGTAGAGTTGTGGGGTGTGATGACAAATTTTAAGAGTGACAGAATATTACTTCGGTTTCTCTAAAATCACCCAAAGGAAATTCGTTGATATTCCATAATCCATAGGAGACTCCGCCCACGAGGTCGCAGATTGGTCCAACCTTATTCAAATACCTTTAAAATGTTCCCATTAGAGATTTAATGTTGAAGGCTTCTTGAAGCTCTCATTAATGTCGATATAACACTATATATTATCACAAGATATTTCTAAAAAAGGTCCATTATCAAAATGAGCTTTACAATGTTAGTATTCATACGTAGCCCAGGGACTAACTAAAAAGTAGACCTGGTCCAATTCAGAGACAATCCGTTCACACGGGGCCTCCTTAAGAAAAAGCAACTTTGGAGAGCAACTCTGGGCAATAATAAATCGATTCAAAGATTATTGGACCTACGGGCTGATTATTGAAATTGATAGACAAGGCGATAGAAAAAGAAGACATGCGGGACATGGAGCAATCTTATTGAAGTAAACGGGTGATTATTATAGACTAAGGGGGTAAATGATAGACTAATTACCAGGTCTCTCTTGGGTTGCCGTTAGTTAGTCTATCGCTTACCTCCTTCGTCCATTGCAACCATCCGCTTCTATCAATAGAATCGCTTTATTTTCAGTTTGACCTCTTTGTCTATAGCTTTGTCTATCAATTTCAATAATCAGCCCGCTGATCAGTATCAACTCTCCATGAGTTGGCAACATTTTTTTTCCTCCATTTAAATCCATATAAACAATCGATTCTATTGCGGTAGCGTTCCTAGATACATATCGATTGTTTTGCATCTATTCAAATGAATGAAACCCGCGTTATCAACGGGAGAGAGATCCGGCAACAGGGGGTCGCGCTCCGGGTCTGACCCCGTAACTTCTAACGTGCCGCGGCGCACCGCAACGCGACCGACGCGCCGCGCCGCGACGCTCCGTGACCTTCACATTTCGTCTGGCACGTGCTTCCCAGGGGTACTCAACACCCGCCGCCGACGCCGCGACGCCGCGCACGTTGCTGATAACAGCTCGCGCCCGCGGCTACCCGCCCAACGCGCGCCGCGACGCTACGCTGATCAAGCGTCGGTCACGCATCTTCGCGCTACATCGCGCGCTGTTAGTAGTGACGTCACCGTAAGGATGCTCCGTTGGATCGAAATCGATCCAAACAGAGGCGGATCCAGCAAGTTGGTAACACCGGATTCCCTCCGTCTAAACGTGCGTTAAATAGTCGATTCTTGTCGGAGCACCTGGCCCCTCCAAGAATCGATATATTTCCACAGCTTTAAATGGAGAGAAAGAATGTTGCCAATTTGCTGGATCCTCCAATAGATCCAAATAATAACAATGTCATGTCATACGTCCCTGCTTCCAGCGATAATAAATCGATACATCGACAGTGAAATCCCTAAACCGCATATTTTGTTTTGCGGTGTTAAAAATCCCCTCTCCAATTTTATTTCTTTTCAACATATCAACATCATTCCTTGTACTTATCACAGAATTTTCCTTTCGCAGAGGAGAAAAATCCCAGAATTTTTTAAGAAGTTGCACAGAATAGTTTTTCATCCAAAAATTAAGAATGACACGAAGTTTGCCTCACCGCAAACCGAGATAAATGGTTAAGGAGTTTCATAATCGATATGTCGTTTTTCTGCGGGACTTAACGTCATGATGTCTATGCCGAGGAACAGTAAGGTAGGCGAAACGAATGTATTTTCTTCAGTTTCAGCCCTCAAAATCCACAAAATTTGCATAAGGGTGATGCCGGTTGATTCTAGGCGGAAAATTTCTAACAAGTTATCGGTTCCGTGAGATTCGATTCTAATTGCTCTGCTCATATCCTTGGCACGCTCATGGGTATAGGATTGGCGGCTGAGAAGCAATATTTACCAAGTATAAGAGGAGAACGCCCAAAAATAACTCATTTTTTGTCACCACTCAGGCGTAAGGGTGTATCTCGATACAGACGTGTGCGAGCCCTCTCTTGTGTATAATTTGCTTTCTGGGCTTCGACACATGCCCTTACATCAAAAGAGCGAATTTGACGTCGCTTTTAAAATTTAAACCAAAATTTTACCAAAATTATTTGATTTTATTAGTTCACCGGTCTAATTGCTCATCTGTTTAAAAATTTCAATCCGAAAAATGAACCCATAATAAAATGGATGTCATTTTACCGATTGTTTGTATTGAAAAAATCAAAGTGAACGAGTTGAACGTCTTTTGGCAACGTCAAATGCCCCAACGGAGTTTAACCCACTATCAGTTGGGATAACGACAGAATCGAGCCGGGGCCAGTNCAAAGCGGGAACTTTTCCTGTGTCTCAGTACGTGTCTCCGAATGTTATTTTAAGGGAATTTGTGCTCCTCTTCTGTCGCTTAATATTTCTCATAATTGTTCAAGTGACACTTGGCCGAAGTTGATTGTGAAAGCCAAAATGCCCTCGGAGACCCCTCGCACCTGGCTGCCACGAGGGACAAGCCCTTGTCCGTGCCTCGGGAGTGTCCCGCGTCGCACAAACGGCCGCTTTTTTAGAGACGTGTGGCGGGATGTGATAATCGACTATCGATATTATCCTATTCGAAGCTATGGTAAAGAATCGATTATTAACGAACGCCCTGATAATCGATCTTTTTCATAGGTTTAAATGGCATATCAATAGATACATCGCAAATCGCTGTAAAGGTACTCGCCTGTATGGAGTTACATTTGAAAATTAGTTCGCACATCAGAAAAATACAGTGTCACTTTTGAGGTTCATTGCGTGAAAAACTTCATATCACGTCCTAGACATGAATTTGCTAACAAATTCAATGAAAGCCAAGGTTAGTCGTCATAATTGACCGTAACTAACATTATGCACTCTCTGAAACCTTTTATAAAAATATCAATGATAAACCATTATAATTTTTTTTACATTTTCTTGCCGATTAGTCCAATAAGTACAATAGTAAAAGACTAAGGGGGCTCAGCCCAAGCAGATGCATTGCTTTTCTCCCTCAGTTTTGAACTGATACTCATTGGAACTCAAAATTGTTGACTATAATTGAAATTTTTGAACTTTTTGAGCTTGTTTTCCCCGCGAACTAGTGTGAACTTAGCACTATTTCACCACCTTGTCACAGAAAAAATTAATAAAAAAACAAGTTGAATGACCCTATTCTCATTTCATGCAAGAACCTGATAATTACAATTTGCGGAAACTCCCGCGCCGACGTTTATCTAATACCATGTTCCTACAAGTTTTTTTCTTTTTTTCCTCTAAAATCTGACTGCACTGAAAAAAAATTCTAGGCGTTTTTACCAAGGTCCGTTTGTACCTTTACCATCTCACTTTTTTTACCAATTATTGGTAATTTTACAAAGACAGACTGGTAAGCTTACCTAAAAACCGGTATTTTTACTGTTTTTTTTTCAGGTAAGAATACCACTTTTATTGGTAATCAATTCCCGGTAACTTTGCAATTTTATCTCGATAATTCTGCTATACAGTCGATAAAAAATATTGGCGTTTTTACCAAGGTCCAGTAAAATTACCGAGAAAGTTCATTAATTTTACCGAGATTTCTCGGTAAAATTACCAATTCCATAAATGATAATTTTACCAAGCAAAAACTGGGATCAAATAGAACCCTGAACTCCTGGTAATTTTACCCTTTTCTTAGTAAATACACCGAGATTTTTTTTTCAGTGTGGTTCGACTAGCTCACGAGCTGACAATCCCACTGTGCGCCTAGATTAGAGTCTCGTCCGGGCAACAATCAGTCAATTTTTGGTCGAAAGTCATCCCGGGCCTCCTTTTGTCCGGCGCGGTGGCCACACGCCTCATCTCGGGGGACCTTCGCGGGCGTGGGTCATAGGGGAGGGGGGCGGGAGGCTCCTTTATTCGGCCCTAAAATGCTTACTTCCTTCTTAAGGATGTGTGTTTGTTGTAGGGACTCCTCTCGGACGATACTCGGAATCTCGCGGGGGTATTTTAAAACGCCCGCGACACTTCGTCACTTACCTGACATAAGGACGTAACTACATTCGGCAATGAACCCTGTCGTCCATACAATTCAATGCTTTTCCGGGCTCATCTCAATGTGTAGTTACGCCCTTACGTCAGCCGAGCGACGGCCAGCCTCCGCTGCAACGCCCGCAGTCCGTGGTTGGTGTCACTCATCATCTCAACTGGATTGCCACACTGCAAAAAAAAATCTCGGTGTATTTACTAAGGAAAGGGTAAAATTACCAAGAATTCAGGGTTCTACTTGATCCCAGTTTTTTCTTGGTTAAATTACCATTTGTGGAATTGGTAATTTTACCGAGAAATCTCGGTGAAATTATTGACTTTCTCGGTCGTTTTACAGGACCCCGGTAAAAACGCCAATATTTTTTATCGACTGTGGTAGAATTACCGAGATAAAATGGCAAAGTTACCGGGAATTGATTGCCAATAAAAGTGGTATTCTTACCTGAAAAAAACAGTAAAAATACCGGTTTTTAGGTAAGCTTACCAGTCTGTCTTGGTAAAATTACCAATAATTGGTGAAAAAATTGAGATGGTAAAGGTACCAACGGACCTTGGTAAAAACGCCGAGAATTGTTTCTCAGTGCAGATCATTTGAAAAACTTGGATATTTAACATCGAGCTGCATGGCGAAATGTACTGGATTTTCAGCACAATCTAGCAACAGAGCGTCTCAGCGTCCGCCGCGTGAAGCCAGGTCGTCACAGCCAATCTAGTCACTAATAGATGGACGTATTTATGCTGAAAGGAACTATGTGCATGGGATATGCGTGCAACATAGTTCCTTTTAGCATGAATATGTCCAAATGCCGGTCGCTTGCTCCAATAGAGGTAGTGGGTTACGCCCCACTTCCGGTATAAATCCTTGATAGTGATAGTGATTCCAAATCGATTTTTTAACCCAGAGAAGCTGAGGAATCGAATCGATTTTTTAATCGATCGAAAATATCGAAATCGATTTTCTAAAGCCAAAAGATTTAACTCGATACACAATTGAGGTCGAAATATTTTCGTCAAATGATGGTCCAAGTTTTGAAATAATTCACAGAAAATTAGACGATTTCATTGTTAATCCCAAAAATCGATGTTTTTAGATCGATCTAACATTGAGATCGATTTCTGAGGAAACATTGGAAATCGCTAATCAAAAATCGACTTCATGCAAAAGATAACCATCAGTAATCATTTCTAGGTCGAGTGTTCGCGTTGTTGATCATATTTGTCAAAACGGAACCATATTAAACCAACGCAACATAGAAATAGAGCGAGGGAAAGGAAGCGCGTTGATGACGGCGCAGAGATACGACTATTCGTACTCGATGGCGATGTCCGTGTTGCGTCGCCAAAATTGACGGCGCGATGGAGTGAGACGTGAACTCACAATGATCCGCTCTATGCCGCCAATAAGGTTTCACTCAGAATCAGGGGAAAAAGTTAATATTACCTCTCTCCTATCTTCGGTTGTGTTGCTCACGCAGCCCTTGCAGCACCACTACCATTAAAACAAACGGAACCAGAGGACGGAAACGAAAACGGAACAACACAAAGAGGAGCAAGAAAAAGGGTGCGCGTTGACGAAGGCGCAGAGATACAACTATTCGTACTCGATGGGTGTCCGTGATGCGTCGCCAAAATTGAAGGCGCAATGGAGTGAGACGTGAACTCACAATGTTCCGCTCTTTGCTGCCAATAAGGTTTCACTCAGAATCGGGAAAAAAGTTTAGAAACGAGGCCCGATTACGTCTCTCCAATCTTCGGTTGAGTTGCTCACGCAGCCCTCGAAGCACCACTACCATTAAAACAAACGGAACCAACACAACATGAAAGAGGAGCAAGAAATAGGATGCGCGTTGACGAAGGCGCAGAGATACAACTATTCGTGCTTGGTGGATGTCCGTGTTGCGTCTGCAAAATTGAAGGCGCGATAGCGTGAGGCATAAACTCCGGTCAATGCTGTCTATGAAGTGTCAATCTGCTTCAGGAGATAATTTTGAAAAAAAACGAGGCTCGACTACGTCTCTCCGATCTTCTGCTGAGTTTCTCATGTAAGTATCCTTGAGGCGCCACTAATCAAATAAGATACACGGAAACAAACACAATTGGGGGAAAATATACGCCACTGCAACAATCATGCAAATCTACATTTTCGACTGTTATTTTTAAAGTAGTTAAAAATAAATGTTTCAAAATATTTTAATGATTTAAATTGAACGAAGCTGCGTGCACGGCGTGAGCAGCTTGTAAGCTTCATTGAGCATCTTATGCGACCAAAGTCAAATACAAGAGGCATCGACAAAACGCACTAACAATTAGAGGTTGTCGAGATAATTCTGAAAAGCTGCGGAGTGAAAGAGAGGAGGAACGCTGGCTTAAAATTCGCACTAGAGAAAAAAGAGAAAGAAAACGTATAATTAATCTTGACGGTGTTAGGTAATAATTTCCCCTACGCGTCATAAAGTTTCAATTGATTTACTCACGCGATGCAACATGAGATTCGAAAAAAATCACATTTTCATGACAGCGCGAACACGCGGACCACGTTTTTGCGGACATGGTTGCCATGATGTTGAAAAAATTAAGGACATTTTCGGAGAGTGCCGCAGAAGTAATGAGGTAACATTAGACCGAAAGTCAACAACGCTCTCGCTAAAAACCAAATCGGCGCAACATGTGTATCCCTTCGCGCCAGTACTCTACAAAACCGTCGGCAAAGGTCGAGTTTGGAACCGGACCACAAAACAGAGTAAAAAATAAAAAACCGCATGATATTTCTTGCCATCAACATTTAAAACGTGGAACTCGTTAAGTACACATAAAAAGTCTTAAAGTCGCTTATAAAATGAAAATGTAGGTGTTTTAGTGAACATTAAAATACTAACAATAATTGAATTCAAATTTTCCGCTCTTGGAAAAATCAAAATTAACTTATTTTTAGCTCAATCGATCGCAAAAACGACAAATAAATTGAGTTTAGTCTTACAATAATATTTGCTCCTTTAAAGTACATTACTTCTATAACACTCAAAAGAAATTCAGTATGCTTATGAATATTCATAAATTTTCTGGAAAATAAATATTTTATCGAAGGAAACTTGTCAACAGTCAAATACTCACACGGCGTTTTCCTTAACACGGTAGTAATTGAGAGTGACTCCATCGGGCACCTACACATTTGCAAGTCTGTGAATTCGCTGATTAGCTGTGTGACATCCTTTTCCGGTAGCGTGTGAAAATTTTCCTAATTTTTAGCCGCATATTGATGGCGAAAGTGAGAATCCGCGTACCTCGGTTTACGACACGATATCTCTCATTTTGATAATAGTCAACGTAATTTCTTAAAAACTTCCCTGATTTATCTTTTTTGTCAGCGGGTCATTCTATAAAAATCCAAGCTAGAAAATTGACCCGTTCCTCTTCAAAATTATAAAATAGGATCGGAAATTTTGAAAGATCCTCATGGAAATACGTGGTTTTGCACTTTGTCCATCCATAATAATGAAAAATCCAAAGAATTCCATACAAAAATTGTTATCGCGGCATGGTCATTGCCATGGTCCAAGTGATAAGGAGTCACCAAGCTGCTGATCAGGAAATAACTTAATCCAAAGCCTGGCGGAGTCCTTGTTATGCATCCCCACCCAGTGAGCTGCTATAAAAAGTCAGATGGTTAATGCTTTGTATCCTCATTGTTGTCTCTTGCTTGATCAGAAACTGTCCCTAATTGTGTTCACCCATTCAGTGTAGTTCGTGATGGTTCCATTATTTTCTCTGTCACCTCACCTGTGCTGAGTTCTCTTGTCGGACCCTTCATAGGTTAGTGCACCGTCTGTTTTTTAATTATCCATCAATTCATCGAAGAAAGTTGTGAGGATCACTTACAAATGCTACAGAATTGTGATTTCATATCAAAAAAGCTGCTTTTAAGAGGGGATGTTGAAAGTTTCGGATTTTTGGTGTCATCTGGACGCATCAGCAGCTTTTGTCTGCAACAAAAATCAAGAAAATCGGTCCGGCGGCGGTTCCTCAGAATTAAGGATCACGTGGTTTCAACCCTTACAGTTTTATTTATATCCATTAAAAAAAATATATTATTAGTAGGAGAGAGCCTTAGTCTATAGAGGCAAATTTTCAGGCGAGCGATTTTTTGCATGTAAGTTCAAAAAATCCAACTTGCTGTTTCCGACCTACAACATTTTATTTGTTTGTGCCAGTAAAAGGTGTGAGAGTGTTTTTTAGTTTAAAAAAGGTAAGCCTTAAAGATGACATATTACATCCTCAATTATTTTTTTCTCAGGCCCTACATATTTTGAAACGAGAACTTCATATTATAAACTCAACGTGAAACTCAAAACTTTGAATACAAATAATACTCTGCACCCCAAAACCCCCGAAAAGAGACGATCTTAAAATATAGTCTCGTTTGGAAGCACAGTAGAATCGGTCCGATAAGATAATGTAGTAATTCCATTCGTGTTTTAATCTCCGTAAGAGGAGATACAGGGGGCTTGGAGAAAAAATGCATACTAGAACCATACGTTGACTACCGGATGGTGCCTTTTGCCTAAATTGGTTCCTTTGCGAGGCATCAGTCTCTCAATTTGTGAATGATTCACCTCTTAACGCTTCCTGCCTCTCATCATAGTCCCTCCTGCCTCTCTCTCTCCTCTTCCACATGCACCCCCGCTAGATCGCGCCCGCGCAGTGAACCCGCGCTATTCGCGATGTTGCCAACAATAAAAAAAAAGTTCCACATTATCTGACACCATCAATCAATGGGTTGCCTGCACCTAAAAGATACAGCCAACAAAGTGACTTGCCCCAGGTGAAACGGTACGAGAAACACGTGGGGCACATCAAAAATGTGTAACATACACTCCAAAACACATAATTATCTGTGTCACGTACGTACGTACGTACGTACGTTCAAAATTTTCTTTTCAAACGAACAAACTCATGGACTGTTATCATACGTTCAACATTTACTTTTTAAACGAACAAACTCGTAAGCTGTTATCGATCATTTTAGCGTAAGATTTAAATTTTTGAAAGAAATTTTTTCTCTTTGTTTACAGGTGAGACAAAAACAAATGCTTTGAAACGTTCAACATCATACGCAAGAAAGATTGATGACAGTTTGCGAGATTTTTTGTCGTTGAGGTAAGGTTTTCTTCCATCTCTCCCCCCCCCCCTCTGGAAAAACCTGATTGCCGGCTATCAGTAGAGAAGTGCCTGCAAACGCGCCTCATTTGGAAATGGGTGATGCGAACCACGCGAATCTTGCTCCAAAGGGGGGGGGGGCATTTCTAATGTACTCGACTTGCTCTTTGTGCGAAATTTCTTGCTGTAATTAGATTAGGAACATTCTGCAATGAGGAGCCACTATTTGTGTTCACTGCTCATCCATAAAATCACTTATCCGCTTAGGGTAACGAATGTCACATACTGTCGTCTCTAAATTGAGCCAGCAATTGAAGTTCCTGATTGAAAAACGCAGTCAAATTGTACAGTCTACTCACTGACCAGTATCTTTTGTGTGCAACAGACCACTTTTGTTTTAATATATCTAAATACATGTGTCATGTGTCCAACTTGATATGGAGATCGCAAAAATGGCGTGACCAAATGCGCGATCTGACAGCCTCCCCGTGACCTCTGATATAGCTCGCGCGCCTGACTGACGGTCACGGTAGGTCCAATACAGTGTTACCGAATGTCAGAGCATTGACGGTTCGCAAAAGTTGACATTAGGCACTAGGTTTCGTTCTTTTAATGCATTTTAAACAGTTTGGAGGCGATATAATCGACTATTTATTAGGAAAAATAGTTGGCAAACTGGGATGATGATGAGTGACTGTTTTACTGCTGAATCTAATGATGAATTCACGATTAGTTCATTCTAATCGCGCTTATTTTTCCAAAAAAACTAGTTTCTTTGAGGAAACGCGTTTTGGTTAGAAACTGCTTCTCGTGAAAATCGGAACGTATGGCTAAATTTTTTTCGAAATTTCTCCCAAACTTACGATTGAAAATGTACGGAAATCAAAATATGTGACAGGATCTGTGTAAAAAGACCTTAACTTCCAAGGAAATAAGTTTCAAGAGAACCAAATTTTGTGGAATATTTCGAAATAATGGGCGATTTTGAATTCTAAACGGGAAACGCTCTTCAGAAGCCGTTGGCCCTATACACGTGCAACGCGCGGTTTTAGTTCACACCACAGTGGGCGCTAGCTGCTATCGTCTGTCTTCGTTCGTGTCAGAATTCTCAACCAAAGTTCAACCTGAAACTTGAGAATTTTTATCTGGAAACCTATGGACGTCATATTTCCCTCAATTTTTGGGCTATCAGAGTCAAACTTAGGCCAAAATTTCCAAGTTATCTTACCCCACGCAGTAGTATTAATAACTCAAATTTGAATTTTTGGAACATATAGGGTGATTGGAACTTAACAGAGATTCGGTCACACATATAATATTATCTCATAATATGGCAGGATCCAACGTTATCGGAAATGTGAGACTGAAATCCGGAGGGAATATTTTTAACGAGCATTAAAGTGCCTGTCTAAGGGACTGCATTTTGCAGTTAGAACTACAATTTATAGCTCACTTTAGAAACAACGTATGTACCATCAGTCTCCCTTTGCATTTAAGTGCTTCTACGGACGAGCCAGAAATTGTAGTTCTCTACTGCAAAATGTAGTCCAAATGATAGCGATGGCATCACTTCACAGAGAGAGTAGTCTCCACTTTGCGTTTCTATCTTTCGGACCGCATTTTGCAATAAGGAACCACTATTTCTGCCTCATCCATAAAATAACCTACCCTTATAGGAGAATTAAAAGCACATATGTGGTTTCTACAATGAGTCAGAAATTATTGCAAAATGTAGTTCACTTGGCTTGTTTCACGGTCCGACTCCTATTTGCAATCAAGAACTGCTACTGTTTCTGGCTCATTCAAAAAAGCATCTATCTGCGTTGGGAATCTATTGGCACTTAGGGTGTTTCGAAAATAGGAGTTCCGTAGATATTGCAAAATGTGATCCAGTTAGATACGCGCCGCGTGGAGTAAACTCCGATCCTCGTCGCTAACATTGAGAACATCATTTTTAACATTGAGAATTTGCGAGGCTGTGATATAGGCAACATCGTAAGAGCCCGATACAATTACCTTGTTTTTTACGCTCATGCGATGGGTAATTGAATTAAGGCTGCCCTCGACCAAAATTCGAGACGCGTCTAATGTCACCGCCGCCTTCGCGCCTTGCCTCGAGCTCGAGTTGTCGCGTCTAAACGCCGAGTTAAACCGTCTGGACTCCCAGTCAAACAGCGATTCCGCAGCCTAGTAGTATCATCATGGCTCATGGGTCATTGGCGTGAATGCAGATTGAAAACCAACGGGTTGATTTTTGAAATTGATGGATAAAGCTGTAAGCAAAGAAAACGAATGGAAACGGACCCGAATTTATATATGGGGCATAATGGGCAGCTGTCCCCAACGGCAAATTGCAGGGGCGGCAAAGTCCGAGTTCCAAGAAGCTGGAAGGGGGTGTTGGAGACCCCAAAGTTACGAAAAACATTGACATGAAATTCCAGTGCATATGTGAATAGACTACCGCTTTTCTATTCTACTACTACCTACGAAACATTTGATTAATACTAAAGGAGTACAGGAGTACAGCGTCTGGATATAGCTTTATCACCATCGGCTATAAAAGGCTATAAGAAATTATATATACGGCTATTAGAAGCTATAAGAAAACTTATAGCCGATCTATGGCATTTTGAAACACAGATCCTAGAGCCAATTCTTACCAGGGCTGCTCGGGATGAATTTGAAAAACTTCTTCAAACCCTCCTGTTACAAAACAGACGACCCTGGAGAAATCCCGTCTATTAACCCTCCCGGTTAAATCATGATTAGTTCCTGTTACAGGTGCAAAGGCTACGGTCCTATCGGAGCCCGATCTGGTCGAGCTCAAAGGATTCCGACGAGGCATTCGGAAAAGTGAGACAATAAACGGTGGAAGGGAAACCCGGGCACGCTTCCCGTATTATTCCGGTCTCATTGTGAGCTCGGAGGATAGTGGAAAAGTCGATAACTGCCCAGGTACGCGGGACAATACCGGGTCGTAAAAGAATAAAACGCGATGAAAGCTGAACAAAACTAAATTAAAGGTAGCCGGGGAAGACAGAGGAACGGTTTCACGCTACCTGCAAATCAAGGTATTCAAGGTGCGCGGCGGTCGCAAAGGCCGATCCGCGGCAGGTAGGCGCCGAAATTTCCCTAATGGGGTAGCGTTCACTCGCGCATTTTCTTCACAACGCTGATCGGTGACTACCGATCGCGCCCCGTCCATCGCTTTCCAAAAAAGAAACAAAGCGTCCGGGTATCCTCCGCTTTCACCGATTCGCCTTTCGGCCCGGCCTTTTCGCGCGGGTGCCCGGTCGCCCGCGCCCGGCCAGGCAGCGCGCGTCCGCACGCGCGCGCGCCGTTTTACACGGGGTAAGTTGTGTCGCTTCTGGCGTCACTCATAATGTAAAACGGAGCGGGCAGTGTTGCCATTTTGTGTACAGTCAATCGGTGTAGCATTGGGCCAGCCAGTACAACATTTGGCCACCTGGGGAAATCACTTCAAATGCCTGTTTCTTCTTCTTCCTTGGAAGTTTTGCCAACTTCTTCTTATTTTTGGAAGCCCTGTATCCTCTTGTTACTTTTTTGATCAACAGTTGGTAGTGCTACATGCTTTCCCCAGGTGGCCCAATGCTGTACTGGCTGGCCCAATGTTACACCGATTGACTGTACCTGAAGATTTCGAGGTTCCCGGAGTTAAATCCAGTTTCCCAATGTTCCGGAAAAATTCCGTTTTTTTCCAAACCCTCCGGGTACACTGGAAAAAAAGCACATTGGATCTTGAGTCCAGACTCTTGAAAACATTGACAAGAAAAAGTACTCTTGATTCAATCGGATTTAAGCTTAAATCAAAAGGAAATCCGCTCTAATTAAGAGGCTTGGTTCTTGATTCAAGCTTAAATCCGATTGAATCAAGAGTATTTTTTCTTGCCGATGTTTTTAAGAGTCTGGACTCTAGATCCAATGTGTTTTTTTTCCAGTGTATTTAGTCGGCCTGCGTATTTTATCTCCAATCAACAAATGCCCACCAAAGCCCGGTCCGAAATTTTCGCCACTTTTGTTGAACTGTGTCGTTTCGTCAAACTATTTTTTAGTTGGGATAAATTTGGTTTGTCGCAATAGTCTTGCAGGAATTCGATCTATGCGCGGGTCCGCTTCCTCTGAATTTGAAGTCAGAAAACGCTAATGCGTGCGCGGGCATGAGTGCCAACAATCGCGTCCCTCGCAAATGGGGATCCTTATTTTATTCGTGGATGCTGTTCAGCAAATCGATACACCGAAGTTGTCCGCGCCGAGATGATTCTACGTGTCCGTTACACCTGCACCGCGCGTTCCTTCATTTTTAGCGTTGCCGTCCCTATTTCCCAGGGCCCGTATCACAAATCTCGGCTACTCGGAGGTTGATATAGTTGTATCACACGTTTAGATCCGTCAGCCTTAACACAGAGCCCATTCAAGTGAGAATACGAGCGATCAAGTAAGTTTGCCTTCAGCCCAGTGGTTATGCAATCTCGGCTACTCGGAGGTTGATATAGTTGTATCACACGTTTAGATCCGTCAGCCTTAACACAGAGCCCTTTCAAGTGAGAATACGAGCAATGAAGTGAGTTCGCCTTCAGTCCAGTGGTTATGCAATTTCGGCTACTCGGAGGTTGATATAGTTGTATCACACGTTTAGATCCGTCAGCCTTAACATGGAGTCCATTCAAGGGAGAATACGAGCGATGAAGTGAGTTCGCCTTCAGTCCAGTAGTTATGCAATCTCGGCTACTCGGAGGTTGATATAGTTGTATCACACATTTAGATCCGTTAGCCTTAACAATTCTAATGTCTTTACTCCGAATATTTTAAAGGCACACAGGGTCGGATATATGTGAGGAGGAGGACACTGTTACAATCTGCACCTTTGTGCGACGGTCCTGGTTCATTCCTCGAATTCATATTCGCGGGCGGAGGTGACTGAACCATACTGCAATGCTAAGTCAAAATGCCGAATGGGTCACCAGGCGCTGCCAAATTTCATTTGTCAAATCACAAATTTCCGGAAAATGTGTGAATATTTCGCTCCCGATTTTTCAGAGGATATCGTTCGTAATTTGATCAAACCAGTCCAAAAATTGCGGGGATAAATATTCATAACTTTCTTCAAAAATACATGTTTTCTCAGAGGAAATTTGGCAACATTAGAATGCTCATACGGGGTTTTCACTTAGCACGACAGCACACCGAGCGGCGCGGCGGAAAGGCCCTTTGAGCGTTTCAACGGAACGGGCAACGGCTTGTCCCTCCGAGACAAAGGTTGGGACGAGGCTGCGATTTTTGATAATAAGTTTTCTACGTGCGGCTCCGCGCGTGCGTGAAAAGGGAAACCTTGTTTTTCTAAATGTACGAACTATTGTTTTCGTTTTTGATTTATGAAATGGCGAATGGTCCGGGGAAAATCGAGTTAGCTCCGAAGGATTACTCCGCAGATATATTTCTCAATTCATCGAGCTGTTCATTTTTGAACGAGAGGTTTGCGTTTCCATATATATACGCGTATGTACGCCATATGCATGGCGCGCTTAACTGCGGATGTAGTTCGTCGAGCACTCCTGCACGGATGCAGTAATACACATTTTTTCGTTCAAATTCTCCAATATTCCACCGAAATCCGCACAGATACTCGAACATGTAGGAGAAATGAGATGGAAAAAGTTGCTAATATATCTATTATTTAAGTGCGAATTTCCTTTCGAAGAGTTTTTGCGCCATTCATCTTAGGGAAAAAAGGCGTTATGCTACCGGGCTGGGGGAAACGCCGCAGGAGCAGGCGGATGTTGCCAAGTTGCCTCTCCGAAAATATTTATTTTTGAAGAACTTTATGAATATTTTTCCTTAAAATTCTAAGACGTTTTAGATCAAATTACGGACAAAACTCTCAAAAAAAGTGAGAAGAAAAATATTTATAAACTTTCCCGGAAATTCGTGATTTTTTGAAGGAAATTTGGCAACGCCTGAAGGTTCATATGGCGTTTTTTCTTAGCACGGCAGTATTCAAGTGCGCATCATGGCTCACGTGGATCCTACCGTCACCCGACCACTCAGGCAAAACATCAAAGCACTTATTATTCCAGACTCAGCCTGGATTCTTCAATGGGATATTTAAATTAATTTCTCAGTTCTTAACTACTATCATTTATGACGGCAGCAGCAAAGAGTGGCTAATCCTTACCACGCGTTTGGAGTGTGAGTCGGCCCCTGGCAACCACTCCAGACGCAAATATCATAAATCTGTTTTTTCTTCTTCTTTTTTCATTTTTAGCGCTCAGTTTGTAGCAGGAGCTCCTACTAAGTACTTTATCAGACTTTTTTTTCGTTTTTTTTTTTTTTTTTTTTTTTTTTTTTTTTTACACTAGATTGTCTCGATTCTTATTTTCATATTGTCAGGTGGAAGTTGAAAGTAGCATCTTAATTTAAAGCATATAAGATGGGAAAATATGATATCAGAAGCCACAAGTCTCGATTCACACCCCTGCTTTAACAGTTTTATTTCAATCGAACTGGACAGATTTTGAAAGAAAAATATGTTTATATAAAATTGGCTACATACTTTTTAACAAAAAGAAAGGAAAAAAACCTTATTCCTCCAATTGCAGCAGAGGGTCAGACAATTGTAAATACAAAAACAAAAAAAACTAATTTTTTGGAAATTGCGTGTACGTGAATACGTTAATACTCTTCCATGCCACTTGAAAGCAAAGTGTGTTCAATGGTTCAAAAATGTTGCACCGCACATGAAAAGTGTAAAAATAATTAAAGCAAAAATCCAAATAGTACATTTAAAGGTGCCCTTGTTGCCTGCAGGCCCTGTTTTTTTTAGAATCTTGGAGGTTGAGCAAGCACCGACGGAATCGCCCTAACCAGACATTTTCTTGTAACACTATAACACGTAGAATATTCGGCAAAATTCTTAAAACTATCCGCAAATTCGATGCCGTGTAATTGGAGTATAAATATTTTGGCTCAATGGCCGGCAACTTGTTTCTCCTTTTTCGGCCTCGAAACTCAATATAAGCCTTGACAAAAAATAAAAAAATAATTTCTTCCTTCATTTTACACGTAAATTTTGCATTCGCCAATTTGAACACTTCAAATGTCACAGTGCGTTTTGGGAAGCGTTTAGACACCACCCTCTTTTTCCTGCATTTTAGGATTGGCCTTTTTAGGGTCATTTTGATTAATTTTGATGAATAGTAGGGACATTTTCCCCACCAAGCAAATACCTCCTCTCAATAATTTTCGCCCCCTTCCGTGAGAGTTGTCTAAAAATGACGTTCCTAGAAAAGCTCGTTAGGGATGTCAACACCCAATGGAGAATTTGCATGCAAATTTTTTATTGATTTATCTGAAAGTGCTTAAAGAGCTGATTTCACAGTTCTTTTTATGATTTTTTTATTTGGGAAATAGTATAAAAATAGATTTAAAAGTGAGAAACTGCAGCGCCTAGTGACGTCATCTGGCGGCATTTCCCATTTAAACACACGTATTTTAGCAGATTAGATCATTTTGTTATATCTCCTTTAATAATCGTTCAATTCTTGAACCAAGGATATCCCCGTGTTCAGGTAACTCAGTAGTTTCCACTTGAACACGAAATTCATCAAATATCAGACACCTGCAAATTTTCTATTCATGCATGATACTGAGAGTGTTTATAACGTAGAAACACAAAATTAGAAATTTCAGAACGCATTCATCATCTGGCACATCAATCTATGGGTCTGCTGCTAAGTGTGAACATCGATAGCGCGAAAGTTAAAAAAACCTCAGGAGGGTCAATCATTCGCTCGGAGAGATAAAAGAGGCGGGCCTACTTTTGCACGAGCTTGAAGTGTGCGTGGACTTAAAATCTCGAGCAGTCAAGCATGTACAAATCACTTGAGTGCTCTCATGAGATCTTAATTACACAAGTGCCAACTAAAATAAACTAATCTCTGATGTTTGTTGTAAACACTTTGCACGTGCAATTATGCTTTCAACCTCTCGCCGTTGGGGGGGGGGGGGGGGGGGGGGNGGGGGGGAGAGGGGTTGCAACCTCCCCCGCCCCCTTTTTACTCGAATTAAATCTACCTAATGTTCAACGATCTCCGCTTGGTGGCCGATTTCAGAATATAAGATGCTATGAAACTTGTTCGAAAACGATCAAAATTCGGAAAATGCAAAAAATCGTCATACTACGGAAAAGTTGTTTTTAGACGAAGAAAGAAGAGAAAGTTAAAGAAATAAAAGAGGCAGAAAAGATTTTGGAGTCTTTTCGGTTGGCACCAGTGGTGTGGCGCGCTTTGCGATACCTGTATCGATTGATCTGCCATTTAAACCTGTGTAAAAAGATCAATAAACATGGTACCTATTCGCAACGAACACCCCAGTAATCGATTCTTTACCACAGTTTCAAATGGGGGAAATATCGATAATTGATCATTCACGCCTCGCCACTGGTTGGCGCCCCGCTCGATTGCCATGCTAAGGAGAAACACCTTATGAACATTCGCGCGTTGCCGAAGTTCCTCGGGTAGAATGTTCATTTTTGAGGTGTATCATGAATGTTTCCTTTTGAAAATCTCAGAGGATTAATATCCGATCGCGAATAAAATCCTCTGAAAATTTTGAAAAAAGTATCCCCAAATGTCCCTGAATATTCACATTTTATTGGGCACAATTTGGCAACGTTTGAAGGCTCATAAGGCGTTCTTCTGTAGCATGACAGCGTATCTCTCGTGATGGGCTTGATAAACTACACTGATCTCTGTCTCTTTGCGACGAAACAACATTCACCGAAAATATTTCCAGATGCTTGAAAACAATCAATCAGCTCCAATTCGATTTTGTCCTATCCTTTTTCGCATTTTTGCTACCGGGAGTGGAATGGGTCGTTTTACAACTTGACATAATATGTTATGTAGTTCCAGGAATTGTTGCGAGGCTTTGAACTAAATCCTGTGGCTCTTTGGCTTTTGCAATTACGATGATGAGAGGATAAATTCTAATTTAAGGGGCTTAGAGTATATGGCGCATTAGTGCGGTTTTTGGAAAAATTGATGAATTAATTATTTCAAATAAAAATATGTAGTCTTAATGCATATTCTGTAAAAAAAAATCCCTCCCCAATTCCAATTTTTACTTTTCAAAACGTCAGTTTGAACGTTTGTTTCGCCATAATAATCCAAGTAATTTCGAAACTTCGAACACGTATCTCTTGAAATGGCAATAACTGAACCTATGTGCCTTGTCCTCCAACCCCTCGTTTACACTTTTCTTAGGGGTTTTGCCCCTTTTCTAAGGGGTTCTTGGAGGGTATGCCTTGATGATACTAACGCCTCGAGTCTGTCTATGAGTGCGTGGTTTTCATTGAATCACATTTCGCGACAATGATAACAGCCATTCTGTTTACCGATGGCTCTTACCTGTGACGTTCATGAATTATAATACTTGAAATTGAAGATTAGCGAACTCATCTCAAGAGTACTTTGTTTTGTCAATTTTTAGATTTTTATTCTCATCATTTTTAGCTTCATCTTTATCTTCGCGACTGAATGTCAAGTGATAGAAATTGAACTTTCATCCAGAAGCGCTGATATGTGGAGGAGTGGAAGTTGATCTGCCTCCTACGGGTTGATTATTGAAATTCATAGACAAAGTTATAGATAAAGAAGACATAGGGAGCATGTAACAATCCTATTGGTTTAAATGGGTGGTTTCTATAGGCTGAGGGAGAAAATGATGGACTAACAATTTGGGTTGCCGTTAGTTAGTCTATTACCTACCTCATTTGTCCATTGCAACCACCCGCTTCCACCAATAGGATCTCTCCATATCCGTTTTGTTCTCTTTGCCTACAGCTTTGTCTATCAATTTCAATAATCGACCCGCTGGGATTTTATCCGTGCGGTAGCGGGCTTTTCCGGCATAATCAATACCTTCTGAATTTCCTGTATCAATATAGAACCAGGAATATTTCGAATATTAGATCGAATATCCGAATTAGAATCACCTTTAGAATTCACCAATCAAGTAGCACATTTTGAAAACTGATTTTAAGACATCTCAGGAGCAATGTTCAGTTGTTCTCGATGAAAAATATACTAAAATACAATTTCAAAGATGATAAAAATGTTCTGCAGTTATTTTGCACAATCTCAAAATCAAAATGATTTTGCAGGGGAGCAAGTGGAACAAGAAGGAAAGGGAAGGGATTGTGGATGTTTTTGAAAACAACATCAACACGTGTGATAAACAAGGTAGTAAAATGGTACTAGGTCCGCACCATTTCGTGGAGGGAGAACAGCCAAAAATTTCATTCAGAGTAAAACAATTTTTGAGCACTAATTTTGGACCCAGCACCATCTCACCACCCTTTTACTTACAGTTCGGGCCATTTCTTGTGTTTTTTAACGGATGAAAACTATGCCGACTCTTAGCCTACGAATCGACCCGATCTTTCGCTGAAAGGGTGGTTCCTTTTTTGCCGAATTCGGTCCAATTTTGGCCCACTGAGATCCGAGGAGCTACCAGCAAGGAAGATGCACCCGTTCAATGGACAGACTGCAGAACATGTGTCAAGCTCTAGGGGTCTAAATTACAGAAACAATAACAATATGTCCGGGTTCTGGACCGGCCACCGTGCGGGCTTCCTCCTGAAATCTGGGTCACGGATTTTCGGGTGAACGATATCATTTTGGGGTTTCGATTACCACCGCCAACGATGGACCACCCTTGTGCACGCGCGTGGCAGTGACGTCGCGTGCTGTACGATGAATCGATTAGTCCGTCGTTGAAACCTATGGGAAAGGATCGATAAATAAGGTGTTCGCAAGTAATCGATTCTTCACCATAACTTCAAATGGGGAAATATCAATAGTCGATCATTTACGCCTCGCCGCTGGCGCGTGGACTTCTGTCTAACGCATATCTTCTGTTCTTCTCGGAAGCCTCGTCTACCGTTTGGTCGTGTATACTTCTTTCTTTTTCTTTTTATGTACGTTCTCTTCAAAAAAAGTGGGATGCTTCCGTATTTCCTTAATGTTTTCTACAATTATTGAACGTATTTCTGCCAAACGAAACTATGTAGATTAAGACATGAGCTCCGAGACCCATAAGAATTTATGCATAACAGGGCTCACGTTCTGTTTGGCAGAAATGCGTCCAATTTGTCCACCGACGCATTGAGAATTTGTATTGTTGTATTGAAAACGCAAATTGTTTATTGCTTCATCTGGGAGTGGTCAAAGAGCTAATTTCACAGTTTTTTTTTTTTTTAATGTCTGAATTGGGGAAAATTATATCGGTAAAAAATGCTTTTCTTTGAAATTTTCACCTTTTTGGTAACACAGAAACACTTTATCCCCCCTTCCTCATCTGCCATGTGTCATTCTCTCTGAGGAAGTGGTACAGTCAATTTTTAGACGTGCGCCCTTTTGATCGCTTCAGAGACCTCTGACATTTTTTTCTCTTTTCAAAATGATAATATCGATTAGAGAACATCCTATCTTCGGCTGTGCTGAATTTTATCAACGCAACACTCGGACGTGCGGACGCTTTACGGGTAACGGCGCCTAGATACGACTATTACTGCTCGACGGATGTCCGCATTGCATACGCATCGAATTGAAGGCATTTTGACCCTTTTAATCTTGCAGCAATGCAGCGCGAGCGCGAGGGACGGGACTTAAGACTCAAAATTGTACCACATCACATTACAAGACCGCCAAAGTGTTGCATCGATGATACAGCAGAGCTGTGAAGGGGTAGCCCTTGAAGCACCACTACAAATGAGACAAACGAAACTAACACAATATGGAAATAGAGCAAATGGAGGGACGAGCTTTAACGACGGCGCAGAGATACAACTATTCGCACTTGAGGGGTGTCAGAGTTGCATCTGCAAAATTGAAGGCGCGATGGCGCGAGGTGTGAATTCGCGTTGTTCTGCACTCCGCTTTTTGATTCCAATGAGGTTTCGTGAGAAAAGTTAAGAAACGAGCTTCAATTTTTACGGCTCTCCTATTTACGGCTGTGTTTCTCATACGGCTGTGTTTCTCATACGGCCTCTAAAGCACCGCTACAAAAACAAATAAGACAAACTGAAACAAACACAGTATGGATTCAGAGCAAAGCAAAAGGAGGCGCGGTGATGACGGCGCAGAGATACAATTATTTGTACATGATGGATGTCCGCGCTGCATCTGCAATATTGAAGGCGCGATAGCGCTAAGCGTGAACTCGCAATGCTTCGTTCTATGCTGCCAGTGAGGTGTTGCTCAGATTTGCGAGAGAAATTTAAAAAACCACACCCGAATACGTCTCGACTCCGTTGTTCCTCAATTTTGTCTTCTTTTTTCAATTTGAAGTTTGATTCTTTTTTTAATGTATTTACAGACCTACATCTACGGTTCGTTTGTACCGATCTCTTACAACTCGCGTGGCACGTTTTTTAAACAAGTCTCCTGTCAATTTGACCGGGCTTCGGCATCTAAGAGTTAATGAAAATACCATTAAAATATGACTGCCAGTGCACCTTGTTCGCCGAAAACTCAGGATTCAAGAAGGGAGCCAAAAGAAGCCATTCACAATCAGTCAGTGATTTCAATATAATTTAGCGCTGACTCCGAGTTTGATGTTTCCCACCAAATCCACCCTGTGCATTTGCCAGAAAAGTCCAAATACCACCAATTATAACGTGTTTCTTTGCTACTCCGGCCATAAAAAGCGGAATTCTCGTCGGAACGGAAAATTAGTCTTATTGAATCCCTCGAAAGTTTTCACCTGTCGTCGAGGGGTTAGTCTCTCGTCTCTCCCTGCCTCTGCGTCAAGCGTGCCTAATATTGGCGGCAGACAGGAGACACATTAAATGATCATGAACAGGTCGTTGCTCTCAGATCCAGGAAGTGCACGGGAGGAATCCCAGGCAACCCAGGTTCTCTTTGTATCCGGGGAGCAACACTGCCGTGCTCAGGAAGAACACCGTATGAACTTTAGATGTTGCCAAATATTCACTGAAAAATCATGAATTTTAAGGGAAATGGGTCAGTTGCGCTGGTCACAGAATCTTGTTTTAATGCTTGATTCTCGCATATTAGCCAAAAATTATGAGATCTGGATAAACTGCTACTCTCTACGTTCAATATTGACCGAGATATAGCTCATTGAAAAGTCGGGTTTTTTATGTCATTCACCGCGGTAGTGACACCCGTGGTTTCTTCCACCTTGCTTTCATCAGTCAGTGACGCACTGGTTACTTAATGTGAAACTTGGATAAAAACAAGGTGTAAAGAGCCAAGGATGTCACTACCGTGGTGGATGACGTGAAAAACCCGACTTTTCAATGGGCGATATCTCGATTAATATTAAACGTAGAAAGATGCGGTTTGGATAGTTCCTATTATTTTTAGCTAATGTATAAGAATTAAGCATCAAAGCAAGATTTTGTGACCAGCGCAACTGACCCATTCATACTTATCCCCCCCCCCCCCCNCCCCCCCCGATTTTTTATAGAATTTGTTTCGTAATTTGATCTTCTAAAATGGACTGCATTTTGCAATTAGGAACTATAAACTCCGGCCCGATTGAAAAACAACGTATATGCTATTAGTTTCCCTATGTACATAAGTGTTTTTTCAGGTGAGCCAGAATTTTTTTTTTTTTTTTTTTTGTAGTTCTACCGGGAGAAAAAGTGGTGAATCTTCTCAAAGATATGACAATTTAAGCATCCTATTTCGCTGGCTGTGTTATACATAGTCAGGGATTTCGACTCTCATCTGTTCCGCGCAACCACCCCAACATGGGGTGGGTTTCGGCCAGATGATTGTCTGGATGGTTAAACTATCATATGTTGGTTTGGCTCTAAATTAGAAAATACTCTGATCAGGAGCTGGCTAGGGAGATCGGGGACCGAGGTCGAGCCGACCAACTAAACCAAACTCACGGCTGCATATCTGCCCGGATAGTGCCGGAATCATCCCTAGAGGGGGACTCTTGAAGTGTGTTGGGGTGTGGTTGGTAATTGAATTGTTGTTTAAGATTAAATACTGAGCCAGAATTTATAGTTACATATTGCAAAATGCGGTCCAAAATTCCAAATATCTTAAAATCCTAAGACAAATATGCATAACTTTCTTCCAAAAAAAAACTTATTGAGAGGAAATTTGGCAACATTCGAATGCTCATACGGCGTTTCTCCCCGGCACCGCAGAACAGGGAAATTGCGTTAGCGTCTGGCGCGGCGGGCAGACGTCTACCGACGACTGACGCGTCGCGACGTATCTCGCGGCCGGAATCACGCTTTTGCCGATCGACGTAGTCGCTTTTCGTGTCGTCGTGCATGCGAGTGAGTCACTCCGGAAAAGCGGGAAAACTCGCATACAAACCGGCGAGAAAAACACGTGCGAATCGTATCTACACGAGACTCGCACTCCGATGATGCCGCTGCCACGCGAGCTGAAGCACGATCAGAATTGAAAGCATCTTGAGCCGTGGTCACGCGCTCCTCAAATTGGCGGTCCAAGTAAAACATGCGCATCTCCAACGTTTAAAAATTGTAGTAATAACATAATCGTATACAACATAAATGAATTTTGCTAGAATTAATAGTTATCTAACAAAGAAGATAAGACAAAGGCTCGAATAAAATGAACAAAAAATTCAAAGACGAACAACCGCAATGGAGATGTTGCATGTGGGAGGGGTTTGCGATTTGACCATTGATTCTTATGTAAAAGTTCGGGAGATGATTTCAGAGAAAACCAGTGGCACCATCGTATTTCTCGCGAACTTTTACATAAGAATCAATGGTCAAATCGCAAATCCCTCACACATGCAAACATCTCCATTGAATTGGACCGCGTTTAGCAGAAAGGAACATCAGTCACATCAGCTATTGCCAAATTTAACGGGGCAATGTATTTAATTATAAGAAAACGTTCTTATGGTTTCTATTGAAAATGTTCAGGAATTTGCTTTGCACTATGCAGAACATTCACTGAAATTTGCAAAAAAATCCGCACAACCGTTTTCGTGTAAAAAATTGAATTGCCCAGTTAAATTTGGCAATAGCAAATGTGGCTTGGTTCCTTTCTGCTTAACGTAGTCCAATTAGAACTACATAAAAGCAGACTTGGTTATATTCTTATATTTTATTTCTTTGAATGGGAACAAACACAAATATCGCCTTGAAAATATCTGTGAAAATAGCTGGCCAGAGGTGTTTACTTTTACAATTCATAGGTAATTTTTCATTGGATGATTTGAAGCCATCTCACAAAAATGCATTCGAAATGACGATGTAGCTATTTCCGTGGATTTTGCGATAATTACGAGACATCACGATGAGATACTTTGAAAGTCTAGTTTCTTTTTAACCCCATCGGATGAAACACCGTGTGGATAGTACAAAGAAGAGCATATCTGCCGTCGAGTCAGGCTTGGAGTTTGATGAAAAGATTAGAGAGGAATCCGGAGACCAACAACTGCACTTGTTTTATTTTTATTGAGGCATTAATTGGATGGAAAACTCTTGTTTATATTGCGCTTATACGAGTTACATTTGCTCACTCGCTTTAATGAGTTCCGCCGCCGGGCATTATAATCAACGCGATTCTTGTGACTTTATTGCATGGCTCACCGATTCGTTTCATTGCCACTTGGTGGTGATTTTTATGGAATTACCCACCCTTCTACAAAGCTCCCATGCTAAGAAAGAACGCCGTATGAGCCTTCAGGAGTTGCAAAATTTCCTTTGAAAAATCACTAATTTTCAAGAAAATTTGTGGATATTTGTCTCCCAATTTCTCAGGTAATTTTTCTTGCAGTTTGATCTTAAAGTCTGCAAATTCCAAGGAGAAATATTGATAATTTTCCTTAAAAATAAATATTTTATCAGATGAAATTTGGCAACTTTCGAATGCTCATAAGGCGTTCTCCCTTAGCGCGGCAGAAAGTCAGCGCGGTGTTTTTTCGTTGTGAAATTGAATATTTTCAAAGAATTTAAAAGCCAATGGCTTCAATGTTATAGCATCTGTGGTTTCTACAGAATGTTAAATATCGATTGAAATCCAAAATTAATGGGTAATTCTTCTCCTTTTATTTGCCGAAGTCAAGCTTTTTTTAAGTAATTTAATTATTTTTAAGGAGAAGAATTTTTGAACGCGTATACATCCAAATAAATTTAAAACTTCGCGGCAGTAAAAAAAACTAATGACTCCATTTGTGATCGATTCGTAATATCTTTCCGTTGAACGATGATAACATAAGAATGGTGAAATTTCCCGTTGGGCATCAGAACTCGGCACACGAGTGACGGGGTTGGGCGGAAAGTTTCCATCCTTAAATTGTTGCCACTTTAGCCATCAATTTATCGTCAAATATCCTCCCAATATACTATGACTGTTTGAAGGATTGAGCGCAAATGAGAGAATGCACCTGTTTGCCTTCAGCAAGAACTCACCACAACCAATTTTTTTTTTTTTTTTTGTGTGTGTGTGTGTGTGTGTGTAACTTTAATATTTCACTCCTTGCCTGCATACCCGAAGTTTCTAAATAAAGCATTCACATTTTTTTAGTTTCTGAATTAAAAATCAAAATTTTTCCTCCTTCTTTTTTTCCCCCTAAAAAACGCACGTGAAAAAAGCAATTTCCACGCAAACTCTCGGGTCCTTAAATGAATGAAAAGCTAGTTCATTTTTTTCCTGCCTGAAATGGCAAAATTTCAGATAAAACTTGTAAGCTTCGAAAATTTCATACCAAAATTGGCAAGGCGTCATCTTCTCTCGCCGTATATTTGTCACAGCCCGTGACTTTCCATACTAATGCTAGATAATTCACTTAGGCCGGTAAAAATCCGCGGCTGTCTGGCAGAGTTGGAGTTTGGAAAGATCGGTATTTAATTCTTTTAGACAGAACCCGTCTATGAATTTCATCTGATGGAATTTTACTTTTACTCATTATGTAAAACTCCTCCTTAATTTTGAATGATAGGTTTGTAACCTGAGGCCGTTTGCGCGACTCGAATGGGTATGATTTCATGATTAGTGTCATGGATAATTTCTATTTTTTCGATTGATTGATTTCATTTATGAACTGTATTTAACGTCAGCATGAATCTGATATCAAACCAATTCCATTGCAGTATTTGCACTCTGTATGAAGTCAAAGCATTGAGACTGATCGAGTCAGTTTGACGTCGGATTGACTCATTTTTAACAGCGAGGCCACGGGCGTGTGAAGGGGGCGGTTCAGATGGGCCTCACCCCCCAGAATAGGGAATAGTATCAGCTGCTNCCCCCCCCCAGAAATTCTGGATAGTGCGAAGAAACTTTAGTCGAGGATGATTATATCTTTTAATGTAGCGTCTTAAATCGAAAACACACTGTATTTCTTCAATTAGCATCTTCTAAAATTGTCATCATAGAAGCCTCAAAACGCGTCCAACTAGAATTTGAAATTTCAAACATTTTCTAGGTGTGTTGATCGTAACAATTCGAACCTAGTCCTACCTGAGAGTAAAAAAGCATAATTTTTCTGCAGAAATGAATGAGAAATCTGCGTCATGCAGGCTCGGTTAAATCGATTTCTGAGGAAACATTGGAAATCGCTAATCAAAAATCGATTTCATGCAAAAGATCACCATCGGTAATCATTTCTAGGTCGAGCGTTCGCGTTGTTGATCATATCTGTCAAAACGGAACCATATTGAACCAACGCAACATAGAAATAGAGCGAGGGAAAGGAAGCGCGTTGATGACGGCGCAGAGATACAACTATTCGTACTCGATGGATGTCTGTGTTGCGTCGCCAAAATTGAAGGCGCGATGGCGTGAGACGTGAACTCACAATGCTCCGCTCTACGCTGTCAATAAGGTTTCATTCAGAATCGGAAAAAAGTTGATATTACGTCTCTCCTATCTTCGGTTGTGTTGCTCACGCAGCCCTCGAAGCACCACTACCACTAAAACAAACGGAACCAACACAACATGAAAGAGGAGCAAGAGAAAGGATGCGCGTTGACGAAGGCGCAGAGATACAACTATTCGTGCCTGATGGATGTCCGTGTTGCGTCTGCAAAATTGAAGGCGCGATGGCGTGAGACGTGAACTGACAATGCTCCGCTCTATGCTGCGAATCAGGTTTCACTCAGAATCGGAAAAAAAAGTTAAGAAACGAGGCCCGATTACGTCTCTCCAATCTTCGGTTGTGTTACTCACGCAGCCCTTGAAGCACCACTGCTATTAAAACAAACGGAACCAACACAACATGAAAGAGGAGCAAGAGAAAGGATGCGCGTTGACGAAGGCGCAGAGATACAACTATTCGTGCTTGATGGGTGTCCGTGTTGCGTCGCCAAAATTGAAGGCGCGATGGCGCGAAGCGTGAGCTCCCAATGCTCTGCTATATGCTGTCAATGAGGTGTCACTCAAATTCGGGAGAAAAGTTAAAAAAGAGGTCCGATCACGTCTTTCCTGTCCTCCTCTATTTTCATGCTCGTTCTTTCTTCTTTTTTCAGGTTCTTGTCCGATTTTTTTTTTTAGTAAGAATTTGCAGACCCACGTCTTAAACTCGTGTAAACCGCAGCAGTGACTCGGTTATTTTGGAAATAATGGTGCTTGGATGCGCGTCTAGTTTCTAGCAGCTTTAATTTTTTATGTTTCCTTTAATTTCAAAAGTCGGTCGGTTACTTCAGTACGTTCAATTTTGCAATTTGTACTCCGTACGAATAATAAACTTTGAACCTGAAAATAGCGTAAACTTGTGCTGCTTTTCTGAAGATTTTCAGAATCTCTCTCTGCGTGGGGGATGCCCTACCGGGAAATATCACATTACGCCCCCTTAACCAGCTAAAGGATTACGTTTTCAGATGCGAGCCAGTCCGACCCTGGCGTCATGGATGCCTCAAAATACGGCCAAATACATAGATTTAAAATTCAAAAATTTTCCGGGGCAGGCCCCCCTAGCAAAACGCCCTACGCACGTCTGTGGGAGGGGGGGGGAGGGCTTTAGCACCTGAATACTAAACATCGGCATATTGAGCAAGCGAGAACGTTATTTTTGTTTTAGATGCCGTCCAACTATTAATGGCAGCAGCAACAGCATGCCACCACCCATAGGATCAGAACGGAAGAACATGTCTATCTGCTCCGACCCATGCCACTCACCAACAGAGACGCAGCGCATCAATTGCTCGTCAACATCCCAACCAAGAGACCCCTTGAACTGGGGGTCGTCGGCGGACTCCTTGAGAGGCAGTCACCTGGATGACGTCAGGCGGATGGTGCGAGAGTACCGAAGGCCGATCGTCCATCTCCGCGGGGAAAACTTGACCGTGGCGCAGGTGGCCGCCGTCGCGTGTTCCAATGACGTCACGGTGGAGCTCTCTGACGCCGCTCGACCCGCGGTCGAAGCCAGCAAAGAGTGGGTCGTGCAGGCGACGAACAAGGGCACGGACACCTATGGGGTCACCACCGGGTTCGGTGCGACCTCGCACAGGAGGACGGAGAAAGGAGACGCTCTCCAGAAGGAGGCGATAAGGTAATTGTTCCGAGGTATTAAAGCGTTCCGATTCATTGATAAGACAAGGTGGTAGAATAAAAAGGGGGCTACACTGCTCTGCAGGGGAAGCAAAGACAAAAAAGATCCATAAGTTGCAATTTGAGTCAAAAATTTTAGCTCTAATGGTATTGCCGTGCTAAGGAAAAACGCCATTTATATGATTGATTATAATATAGCCAGGTATATGATTTTCTATCGCCTTCTACAGGTGGATATAAGAATTCTTATGGTTTTTTCGGACACAGATCCTAAAGCTATAATTTTTAACAGGAAAAAATTTGATTTTCAAGCCTTCTCCTGAGTATCTCGGGTCTAGAAATCCTATCCAAGCCCTCCTCGTCATTTCAGCGAGCCTTAAATCCAGCATCCCACATAATTACACTGCCGTGCTAAGGAAGAACGCCGTATGAAACTTCAGACGCTGCCGAATTTCCCTCAATAAAACCATAATTTACTGGAAAAATCTTGAAATTTTTTCTTCAATATTTCTAGGCAATTTTATTCACAATTTTGTTTAAAATTTCTGAACGTACCAAGGAAAAATACGCATAACTGTTCTCAAGAATACATGTTTTATACGGGGCAATTTGGCAGCTCTCGATTGTTCATACGGCGTTCTTCCTTAGCACGACAGTACACCAATTCAATGGAGATGTTACATGTGTGAGGAATTTGCGATTTGACTGTTGATTCTTGTATAAAAGTTCGCGAGAAACACGATGGTGCCACTGGTTTTCTCTGAAATCAACTCTCAAGCTCAAAAAAAGCTCTCAAGTTGAGGTCAAAATGGAGGGGATATCCCACGGTATCCTGAAAGTCCACCTCTACATCAGGACAATAACTCTCCGTGCAAAGATAGGGAGCTGTGTCGCCGTGTTTTCAATTTTTGAGTCCTCAAATAAGTGGCAACCCTGTCAATGTATTTGCTCCCTATCTTTGCATGGAGAGTTTGTCCTGATGTAAAGGTGGACTCTCAGGATAGCGTGGGATATCCCCTCCATTTTGACCTCAACTTGAGAGCTTTTTTTGCGCTTGGGAGTTCATTTCAGAGAAAACCAGTGGCACCATCGTGTTTCTCGCGAACTTTTACATAAGAATCAACAGTCAAATAGCAAATTCCTCACACATGCAACATCTCCATTACGCCTCTAACTTTATTTGTTGGTGAATGAAACGAATTGAACAGGCACTTGAACGCAGGTGTCTTCGGGCCGGGATCGGAGTATTGTCACTCACTACCACGTAAGGCGACAAGGGCGGCCATCCTGGTGAGGGCCAACACTCTCCTGCGAGGCTACTCCGGCGTCAGGTTCGAGATCATCGAAGCCCTTGCCAAGCTCCTCAACACCAATGTCACGCCCTGCGTCCCGCTGAGGGGCTCTGTGACGGCGTCCGGCGATCTCATGCCGCTCTCCTACATCACAAGCCTTCTCATTGGCAGGTAAGAGGAAATTTAGAGTGCTTATAGGCAAATTTCCGCAAGTTTATTCGGACATTTTTTCGATTAGATCCGCAGGGTTGGGACCCCGCTGGGACCCTCCCTGCTGAGGTCCAGAACCAGAGACAAGAGACCCTCCAATGGCCTCTTGGCGACAGGTGGGAGCTTTTACTTTCGAGGATTCAACAATTCCTTATGAACAATTATAAGGGAGCAACAGTCATCACCCTAATTTCGGCTGTTGACCCACCTACATGCTGGATAATGAGCTTCCGGTGACGTCATGAGCCAAACAAGTTACTCAAACTTCGGCCGTCTTCGGCTTGTTTCCAAACAAAACTGCCAGCACGTTGTTGAACATAAACCATGTAGGTAAGTCAACAGTAAAATGATGAAGTCCCGAAAGTAAAAGCTGAAAGAAGTAAAAACAAGAAGATGATTGAAACACAAATAAAAAAGGAGGCTTTAAAATAACAGAATTGTAAGAAAATGAACGAAAGGAATAAATGAAAAGAATAAATAAATTAATGGATTGATTTGGAACATTGTCACAGGTACAATGCGAAAGCTCTCGGACCCGACAATGAGGTGTTGGGGCCCAGCGAAGCCCTAAACCGAGCCGGGATTGAGAGGCCGGTGCAGTTGCAGCTGAAAGAAGGGTTGGCCCTGGTCAACGGGACAGCAGTCGGGGCTGGTCTGGCCGCGTCGGTCCTCTACGAAGCGAACCTACTCGCGGTTCTGTCTGTCGTTCTGTCGGCCATCTTCGCCGAGGTTATGCACGGCAAGTCCGAATTTACCGATCACTTGACGCACAAACTCAAGCATCATCCCGGGCAAATCGAAGCTGCAGCCATCATGGAGCACATTTTGGACGGTAGTTTTGCACTTTTTTGTTGAATTTTCCACCAAAATGAAAAAAACGAACAAAGCATAGCTTTAGACCGCCGCACAGTGGATCGAGTCAAAAAGAGAAGTCGGATATGAAAATTTCGCTGAACTGCAAAATTTGATGTTTATTTCGTCACAATTTAAATTTGAACTGGTGCTTCTACGAAAAAATTTCACAAGGAAACCAATGGAACTACTTTTGGTACATCAAAATGCTGTTTAAACGGAGTTATAAGCTTTTAATGTTTCCGAATTTTATCCGACCTCTCCTATTGACTCGATCCATTGGGCGCCGGATGGGGAGGGGGGGGGATGCTGTCCCCAAGAAATTTACTTGGACCCTTTCAAGAAATGCAACGAATTTTGCGAAGTAAGTGCCTGACATATCGCGCCGTTTCGCGGACGAAGGAATTGAATTCCATTCCAAGATTTCAAGACTGACGCAAACAAGCAATTTTTCAAAATATTACTGAAATGTTTGTCCACAATTGTTCTGATTTTCGCATGAGATAAGAAAAAAAAATTGTTACATTCCAAGGTAGAAATGCCCAAAACGTTCCTGGTAAAAATGCAATTTGCAGGGGAAAATATGGCAATATTGAAATGTAGTTACCCTCTCTCGTGAGGGAACCGACGACTACTATCATTTTTAAAATTGTTTTTCGAACAATTTTTGGGCGAGAACAGCTCAAACTTGCTCCTTATACATTTCAAATTTTCAAAATACAATAAGGGAGCCCAGACCTCTCCTTTGAGTCAAAGCAACTCCCCTGAACCATCCTTTGGAGCTAGGGAAATCCCACAGATCTTCCCAGCGGGCTGATCGTTGAAACTTATAGACAAATCGATAGACAAAGAAGACATAGGACGTATCGAGCGATCCTAATGATAGAAGTGGATGGTTCCCATAGACTAAGGGGGACTAACTAAAGGGTCTCTCGTAGGTTGCCGTTCCGTTAGTCAGTCTATCACCTACCCTCTTTGTCCATTGCAACCACCCGTTTCCACCAATAGGATCCCTCTTTTGTCTATTTTGTCCACAGCTTTGTCTATCAATTTCATCAGCTAGTGGAGTGTCTTCCAGTGCCCCCCCCCCTTTCAGCCTCCTAGTAATTGTTTTTCTTTTCGCCTCGTAGGTAGCTCCTTCATGAAGGTAGCCGAGGAACTCCACGCCTTGGACCCTGACCAAAAACAAAAACAAGACAGGTACGCTCTGCGAACATCCCCTCAGTGGCTGGGGCCCCAGATGGAGGTAATCAGGGCGGCGACGACGATGATCGAACGAGAAATCAACTCTGTGAGCGACAACCCGTTGATCGACGTCACGCGGGACAAGGCAGTGCACGGCGGGAACTTCCAAGGCACACCGATCGGGGTCTCCATGGACAACGCTCGTCTCGCCGTCGCCGCCATCGGCAGACTCATGTTCGCCCAGTTCTCCGAGCTCGTCAACAACTACTACAACAACGGGCTGCCCTCCAACCTCTGCGGCGGGCGCAATCCCTGCCTGGACTTCGGCCTCAAAGGGGCCGAGACGGCCATGGCCTCCTATTGCTCCGAACTCCAGTTCATGGGGAACCCCGTCACGACTCACGTCCAAAGCGCCGAGCAGCATAACCAAGACGTCAACTCCCTCGGCCTGGTATCGGCCAGAAAGACAGACGAGGCCCTCGAGATTTTGAAAATCATGTCCTCGACCTTCCTGATCGCTCTGTGCCAGGCTGTAGACTTGCGACATTTGGAGGACAATTTCAAACACACCGTTAAGAAGACGATCGATCGTGCGGCGGCGAAAGTATTAAAATCAGGGTTGAATGGCGAGGCGCGTTCGGTCGATTCCTGCGTCGAGGATCTACTGAGGGTGGTCGATCGCGAGTATGTTTACGCCTACATAGACGAGCCCTGCAACCCGCACTACCCTCTGATGCAACGCTTGCGGCAGACGTTGGTGGACCACGCCTTGAAGAGTGACGAGACAAATTCTGTTTTCCAACAGATCGGGGCTTTTGAAGAGGAGATGAGATCGGTTTTGCCGAGAGAGGTCGAGAACACTAGGATAGAATTCGAAAGTGGGAAGCCGAAGATTCCTAACAGAATAATGGAATGTAGGTCTTACCCGATGTATAAATTCGTGCGGGAAGTTCTAGGCACGAGTTTTCTTACTGCTGAGAGGGATGTGGCGCCAGGGGAGGATATTGATAAGGTTTTCGGCTCGTTGTGCTCGGGGGCGCTGATGGACCCTTTGCTCGAGTGCTTGAAAGAGTGGAATGGTGAACCATTGCGAATATCTTAAACTGGCTTCAAGTTTGTTTGTCTTTAATTTTTCTATTGCGGTTTCTGCGAATTACGTGATCTTCTGTAAATATTAGTTCATTGTAATCTAAAGGATTTGCCTTTCCGTTCAAAATGTTGAAATTTTAAATGATTAGCATCGATCAAGATTTTCCTGAAGAGTTTTCATCAAGAGATGAAGGCTTCAAGTTTGTTATTCTTTCATTTTTCTATCGCAGTTGCTGCAAATTCACGTGATCTTCTGTAAATATTAGTTTATTGTAATCTAAAGGATTTGCCTTACCGTTCAAAATTTTGGAATATGAAATGGTTCTTATCGATCAAGATTTTCCTGAAGAGATTTTCATCAAGAGTTGAGGGCTTCAAGTTTGTTTTCCTTCCATTTTTCCATTGCAGTTGTTGCAAATTACGTGATATTTTGTAAATTTTAGTTTGTTATAATTTTGAAAGATTTGCCATTCCGTTCAAAAATTTTAATATGAAATGGTTTTTATCGATCAAGATGTTCCTGTGAGAAACTTTCAGTAAAATGTTTTATATTAAGGAGAGGGGAAATTTTTTATAACGGGTAAATGTACATTATATTTATGATTATTATTTATTAATTTGTATTAATTTTAAATTATGTTAAGATTAGGTGTTTTCACGTATCATCTTATCACTTGTTTGATTCATTGTTTGAAGCGTAGTTTTATCATTAAAGTTCTCTGGTTTTTGGCAAAAAACTTACAATAAATTCCCTCAAATCTTAGATGCACCTTCATTTTATCCCTATATGCAATACGGTCGGTTGTTAAGCACGTGTAGTTATATCCAGGCGCTGCATCAATACGAGTTTGGTGACTTGCATTACTGTTTCTTATTTCTATCCGTTGTAAATAAGACACTTTTATCTTTTTTAATGGAAATATCAAAGCGTGATAATTTCAAGAATCTAACCATACTTATAATTTAACAAAATAATCGAAATCCGTTTGAAAATATACGTAATGCGTTTATCTCTGAAAGATATAAGTTCAATAATACTTATTTTCTGTTTGGACCATTCAATGGGCAAATAACATAGTTTTCAGAAATTAAAGTCGGTCCCCTACAGTTGCATGCTGTTAGCAATTTAGCATTTGCACGCACAACGCAACGCCATGTTTACTATTATACTTTTTTACAAATCTGCACTAACAGCGTTCACAAAAATTCAGAAAACTCATAGTTTTAGGTTTCATTCAGCTTTCGGAGAAAAAGAAAGTAGGAGCGGAGAAAAGGCTCGTTTCCACTCCCAGAACTCGAACATCTTAAAAAGATTCGCTAATAAGTCCCTGAGAATCAGTTTTTCACCGAAAATTATTTCATTCCCGCCATGACAATCAGCTTTTCCATTAACCAATATAAAACTTCCCGATTGACAAATGGGGTGCCAGCACGATTAAATCGTCGCCTACTTGACATAAGGGCGTAACCACACTCTTCAATGAGCCCAATCTTCCATACATTTCAATGCTACCCCGGGCACATTTAATGTGCACACGGAAAGAATTAAATTGCTGATTTAACAATTAAATTGCTAAAAAAAAAAAAGTGACTGCAATATTTCAACGTAGATTTCACAACACAAAAAGGCTACTTTAACCACTATTGTAGGCTAATTTAACAACGGGGGTGGTTAAATTAGTATTTTTGTGTTGTGAAATCTACTTTGAAATATTGCAGCCACTTTTTTCAGCAATTTAATCGTTAAATCAGCAATTTAATTTTTTCGTGAGTTACGCCCTCATGTTAGCCAAGCGACGAAATGCTTCACAAAGCTGTCCCTGATATGGCAAGCACCTTCCAATACAATAAGTCCTGAGGGACACGCCAAGGGTCCGAGATGTTCGGACACTTACAATTAGGTCATCACTTAGTAACTTCGACTCGCTCAAAACCTTGGAAAGCGGAAGGCTGGAACAGTCGAGAGGAGCCAGAACCTATAAAACCCCTGGACAATCAGATCACCCACCCGTGAACCGAAACCACGGACAATAGTTAGGTTCACCTATAATTCGACTTTGATATATTTCTTTGGGTCCTCAGACCACAGCCATTCAAGATTGTCGAGCTTAACGATGAAACCAGTATCGTTCCTACAGATGAGGATTGACAGAACGGCTGGTTTGACATCGGTGCGCGTGGTCCAGCGCACCCCGTGAGACAGTTTCACAAGTTTGTTTTGACTTTCTGCGAACATCTGCTTGTTTTGTTGGTCAAATTCCTCCACAAACCCCACTTAAAGAAAGGGCTAATTGTCCTCGATGGGGTCATTGTAGGGGTAAGTAGACGTTTCCCACCGATTTGAGATATTGTTGACCGCACCAAGGGGTGAGAGTTTTGGCGTGCTTAGCGATGAATCGATAAAATGACATTTAAAACCTTGGAAAAGGATCGATTATCAAGGTATACCTCATTAATCGATTCTTTGCCATAGAATCAAATGAGAAAATATCGATAGTCCGTCGTTCACACCTCGCCACTAGTTGTGGCGTTCCGTGTTTTTATAGCCATGTCCACGCACACATTCAATATGCCCACCTCTTTCATACAAGATTGACCCCTGCAGGTTTGAGTCGGACCCAATGAAAAATTCAGCCTCCATTTCGTGCAAGTGTCAAAATCTTTTGAGCCGCTAAGCCCTCTGCTTGTAAGGAACCTGAGGCTCACAAAATGTTGGTACTCCCGTGGATCGAGACTCAATCGGTTCAATTGGATCTTTAAAGGTGACTGATTAGGTATCATTCAATTACTGCTATACATCTTCTTTTCTCTCCATTTTTAAAAATGACCAGAGAGGTGACATAACTGGCCGGACCTTTTCCTCGTATTTAACTGGAGTTGTCCAGTTACTGGACAATCCAATCGAATCTATGAAAAGGACGGCGGTCTCAAGTTTCTGCCAACAGTCGAGAGGGTTCATTAAGCGAGTTATGTGTCTTTGTGGCTAAACACAGTGCCCACGGAACTCTACGGACAGCTTTGTTTCTTTATTAAAATTTGCTTCCGTTTTCTCTGTTCATCCATATGTTCTTGTTTCGTCTCTAAAATTTCTTTTAATAATGTGAAATTACTTCTTTAAACAAGAACTGTATAATCTCAGCATAAAGGCAGAGTATTATGAATAAATTATTTTATCGCGTTTGGTTTTATTAAAATTTTTTAAGACTCGTAAAACGTATATCATGGACTTAGAATCAAAGCTATTACTTTTCCATTTATGCAGATTGTTCAAAGGAAGAGGTCCCTTGTGACCCTATCCAAAAGAACTCAGAGTCGTTGAGATATTAAGTTTTATGGACATTTTCGCTATGCACACAAAAAATGTACATTTGCAGGTGCATGATACTTCGAAATTCGCAGTTCAAAAAGCGTGCTTAGTATCGAGAGGCAGCGATTTGAGGTGTAAATGGAACGTAACATTTTTAAGTAAAAATACTCATCACACTCTTTCTTGGCGCAAAAATGGGCACTTTCCATCTCAACTGGAAAAAAAAATCGCTCCTCTGTGAAGTTTATCACCGTGGACTTTTGTCCCTTTTCCCGCATGACCATATATCCTTAAATGTTCGCTTTTCATATCATAAGATAAAATTATTGATGATTTCGGTGTCATTACGAACGCATTTTTCTTTTTCGCAAGAAATTTAGAACTAATTAAAATGAAAAGTCTTGCTTTACACGCTTGTCGATTTATTTATATTATTGCAGTATACAGGGTATGCAATTCGGAACACACGAGTCCATCCTCAGCACTTTTATCACAAAAACTCACAAAAAGTTCACCACCTAGTTCGTATGAGTGTCATCATCCATCGGGTTGCACTAGATGTAATCCGTTCAGGTGAACAAAGATTTCTAACGTTTTAACTACGCACTTTGACGATTTTTAAAAACAAGTGCACTTTCAACTTTCTCTTAAAATTTGTATACATATGATTGTTCTCTTTCCTTTTTCTTGCGCGTAACAGCCCAAACGCATTGTCATACTATGACATTTAGTGAACTTTTTGTGAGTTTTTGTGATGAAAATGCTGTGGATGGACTCGTTTGGTTCAAAATGTATATCTACTAGACTGCAATAATATAAAATAATCAACAAGCTTGTAAGGCAAGACTTTTTATTTTAATTATCTATTAATAACACGCAAAATGCGCTACTCTACCCATTTAAAATGGACCTCGTTTAGCAGAAAGGAACCAAGCAACATTAGCTATTGCCAAATTTAACCGGCAATTTAATTTTTCACATGAGAACGTTTGGGCGGATTCCTTTGAAAATTTTAAGGAATTTGCTTCTCTTTCCTGAAGATTATGGAAAAAATCACTGTTTGCGAGAAACCGTTGCGACCGTTTTCATGTAAAAAATCAAATTGCTCGATTAAATTTGGCAACGGCTGACGTGGCTTGGTTCCTTTCTATACTAAACGCGGTCCAAATAAGAGTGTTTCTTTACGTATCATAGCATTAATGAACCATCCATCTCTCGGATAGCAAGCGAGTTTTTCCTCTTAACCTTGCGTTCAAGTCTCCAGGTATAGTATGACCAACTCCACGAGGGAGTCACCAGGGGCCCGAACTGAACAAAATTTGGACTATTCATGGTAAAAAGATCCGTCTTCGGATTAATAATTAAATCATAAGGAGTCATAAGGCATGCAAAACCTATAAACACAGTTCATGCCTTTCGATTCACATCATCTGTCATACTTTTCAGCCTGTTGGTATAGATACGTCTTTTACGAACTGTCTGGGCCAGTGATTCGATGTCTAGGGCTTTATTCCTATAGACCTAGGGATCTAGGGATTTTTCAGACAACCTAGGACATTTTTTGATGGGGTGCAAGTAAATAAAAATCGACTATTTTATCCTCAATTTTAGGTTCAAATCAGTAGAAAAATTTTTTCATCTACATTTTGTATAGGTATTACTGGCAATACTATTTTTCCCGTAAATAAGCCAGAACATAAACGAATGCGTCACTCGATATACTTGATAGTTCAACAGTAAAAAAAAAAAAAATCCTGGACGATCCTGTATTATTCTTACATTTTATTGGTCTGTTTTAGCACTGCTTGGCACTGCTTTCAAAGAGCGGCAAAATTCAAACGAGCCACTCACATTTAAAAATTTCAAATCGATACATCGAATGACATCATAATTCTACGTTGAAGGATGGCTGGTTTTTCAAAATTCAGGGATTTTTGTGGACATTTGAGCAAACCTGGGGATTAAGGAATTTTTAGCGAAATCTTGGGATTTTTTGTCAGATCACTACTCCGGGCCAACTTTTACAAAATACCTCAAGGAAACGGTTGACAGGCTATAGTGCAAAGGGGAAAACCCCTCTGCAGTCAGGACCGAGAGCAAAGGTCAACCCCGCGTCTGGAACTCAACAACCCCCGTCAGTCTGGAGGGCACAAAAATTACCAAAAAAACTCCGGATTGCTGAACAGCCACTTCCTCCGACAACACGGTCATTATCACCGGAATGTGGTCGTGTGTAGGACTCCTTTCGCTTCTCCTCGTCTAGCCCCCTACCCCACCCCCTCTTCATCACCCACAACTTACAGCCCCCTCCCCCTTCTCTGCGGGTGTTATTCTCTCACACGCATCGCTTTGTTTGAACTAAGAACCCCTCAAAAGTCACCCCTAGACCAAGTCACACACGTGTTGAACGCTGAGCTCTTAGAGGTTTTACGTGTCGGCTGCCGGGTATTTATGAGGCCTCGTATATCCGTCAGTGGGTCGGGAGGTCGAGCATCTTGTGCAATATTTTCAAGAAAAAAAAAAGAGAAAAAACCGCCCCTTCTCACTTAGCTGAATAATTAATTCATTATCTTATTTGAGGGCGTAGTTTATTCCTTCCGTCAATTCCACGTAATGGGCCGACAAATTCGTGTCTGGTTCTCGGAGCTCACCCCTTTGACTGTGAGCTACACTGACATAATAATCCGTTCCTCTTTTTTGAAGGGCTTATATCCTTAATCTCGGAGAGCCCTTCAAGCAAGATGAAGTTTGAATGAGAGGAGACAACCCTTAATTTCAAGCGGTAAGGCTTTCATGGGAAATTTGTAGTGAAGCATCAAAACCGTACAAAGTTATCACCATGTATATGGTATTACAAGGTTTTCAGAGAAAAAACTTAAGTCACCTTGGTATACCAAAATTTTCGGTGCATGTATCCGAAATTTTCAGTCTCAAAAACTAAAATTCGATTGAATTACCGAAGCCTGCGGTGGAAAACTGAAATTCAAAATCCTAGTGTGGTTAGCAAAAACTTCGGTTTCCTAAACCGAAGATTGGTTACTTGAATCAAGAACTTGGATGTTTCATACAAATCTAATTTTTTTTCTCCACGCTGCGTGCTATAAAAGTCATGGTCCAACTTTCGAAAGTATAAAATGGAGCCTTTGAAAGCGGGTACATAAAATGTAAGAGTAAACTAACAACATTTGCGGTTAAAACATCCAAAATATTGGTATCGTGATACGATGCACAAAATTTGCGCGCTCTGAATGCCGGTTTCGATTTGGAAATAATTTTGTGACATATTCGGTAACCTATTCGTTTTTAAATATGGATTGGATCATTTTTGTGAAATAAAAATTGAGTAGTTAGACTACCTGCTCCGAAGTCTGTAGTTTGGAGTTGTACACTAGTATCTTTAACAGCAAACGTAGGAATTCCTTCTCGTCTCAATAGGCACAAATGGATAATTTTTGAAGTAGAAAAAATGTTCATCAGAATTGATGCAAATCATCAGAAGCTCAATATAATCAAACTTCGTTCATACCGATTTTGAATATATATTTTATCTGACACAGTTTTTTACAGATGACTTGGGTCGTGTCGCCCATGAAAATTGTAGATCATCGCTCGGATTCTATTATTCAAAAGTTAAACTATAAGACGGATTTAAAAAAAAAAAAAAAAAAAAATCTGTGAATTTTCTTCACTTACCCAAAAATATTCACAGCAACGGTGACTTAATTCGGAGATATAATCGGAGAGTTTAAACGTTACGTTGAAGGAACGCATTTTTTCGGTCTAAGGTATGGATGTTGATTATTAATTTTGGTTTGCCCTATTTTCTCAAGGGAGTGAAACTCAATCCTTACGCTGCCATGCTAAGGAAGAACGCCGTATGAACATTCGAAAGTTGCCAAATATCTTTCTATAAAATGCGTATTTTTTAGGAAAGCTATTCATATTTTCCCTTAAAATTTTCAAGAACTTTTAAGTGAAATTGCGAACAAAATTATCCGAAAAATTGGAAGAAAATTTTTATAAATTTTACCGAAAATTCGTGATTTACCGAAGGAAATCTGGCAGCGCCTTGAGGCTCATACGGCATTTTTCCTTAGCACGGCCCACGGCAGTACATCTTACCGATTACCTACCAAAGGTGGGAAAGAGAGGAATCGGATATCTTATGGAATGAGAGAACATTTTCACAGCAATAAGTCACTCTACAAATAGCATAGATGCATTTCGAGACAGTCCGAGACGGCGTAAAAAATCGCATGTTATGTGGTCCAGATAGATGGGCCATGTGTTTTGCTTTCCTCTTCCTCCCTTCCGATCTCGAATGCCAACTCGTCGCGATCAGTGGCACGTGCTTTGCAATACATCGAATTTTCTGCCATTTAAACCTATCGAAAAAGATCGATAGACAGGGTGTTCGCAACGAACACTTTAATAATCGATTCTTTACCACAGCTTCAAATGGGGAAATAACGATAATCGATCACTCACGCCTCGCCACAGGTCGCAATTCCTTCATCGAGGACGACGCACAGTGCGAGTGCGGCCCTCTGTGGACAAAAATGAAAAATTCACAACTCGACATCTGAATATTTTTTTTTGGAGTTTGTCATCTTAAAGATATTTTTGACTCACAATGGTAGTTCATTTTCAAATTTTGCGCTTAAAACTACCTCTTTGGGTAGAAAGTGGACGGAAAATGGGTCGAGAATCACTGATCCATAAGAAATACGCGGAGAAAATATGTCAACTTCAAATGAAGATTTCTCGTTTGAAACGCAAAATGCTCTGGATGGTTGACATTTTCTTAATCCTCAGATATCCAACTTTAATGAAATAGATCTTGCGAATGTTTGCGAAAATCAGAGATATTTGAAGTTAAAGTTTGGGTGTTTCACGTTACATTGTAAATAGGGCTAATTGAATTACATTTTGCAATAAGGAACCACTATTTCTGGCCCATTTTAGAAACAACATATTTGCCATTGGTTTCCCTATGCAGATACGTGCTTTTATGGGAGAGCCAAAGATTGTGGCTCCTTTTTGAAAAATGTAATCCAATTCGAGGTTGCCAACTTCAAATGAACTTTTCTCGTAAAATATGCAAAAAAAAAAAAAAAAATCCTGAGATATAACATTTTCTTATTATGAAAGTGTCATGTCAGTGCTAGGTACTATCTTCATTAGGTATTTAAAGTTAAGTGTCTTTTTCCGATTTTCGTCCGCATCGTCCAGAAGGATGCCGCACTGTGCGACGGTAAGAAGACCAATTCTCACGGGGAGAGTAGCAAAAATGGCCCCAGGGCCGCCAGGGCCTTCGCTCCCGAACATGTGTCGGTGACACATCTGGTTCCAGCTTTTTGACACATTTTTTTTCGACCATGTCCGTTTTCGGGGATCCTCTTTTACCCTCGAATCGATCAACCTAGACTGAGAAACGAGATCCGACCGGCAGAGAGTCGACTGTTGAATCGTTATCGAATGAAATCCCTATCCTGACAATGCTATTTATCGAAGGCTATTCGATAACGAGTTAATAATCGACCCACAGCTGGACACTGGAAACACTGGCGCCGGGCGTCTGGGAATCCGAACCACAGGAATCATTTTTTTGACACCGAGCTGGGCAGTCAGCTGGCAGTGATCTAAACATCCGAGATAGGGAAATGGGAATGTTTTAAACAGGGGCAAAGTATTTTAGAGAACCTACAGCAGCGGCTCTACGTGAAGTTTGTTTCCTCTTTTTTCTTTGTTACGACTAGTCATATCGAAATTAGCGACCTGTCAAGAAATCCATCAAACAAAACCCAGTTTGAAAAACTTAATCTTCCAACTGCAAAACGCATTACTCATTAGTTGTCGTTCGGAGGAAAGGAATGTAGAGACCCTGAGTCCTGAAAAATATTTTTCTGTGTTTTGGACACATCGCTGCAAATTAAATTCGGCAGTTACATATTCTCAGAAATATCGCTGCATTCAACGTTTGCGTTGTTGATCATATCTGTCAAAACGGAACCAAATGATACTGCCGCAACGTGGAAATAGAGCCAGGGAAAGGACGCGCGTTGATGACGGCGTAGAGATACACCTATTCGTGCTTGACGGATGTCCGTGTTGCGTCTGCAAAATTTAAGGCGCGATGCCGTGAGACGTGAACTCACAATGATCCGCTCCATGCTGCCAATAAGGTTTCACTCAGAATCGGGAAAAAGTAAATACTACGTCTCTTCTATCTTCAGTTGTGTCGCTCACCTAGCCCTTGAAGCACCACTACCATTGAAACAAACGGAACCAACACAACAAGAAAAAGGAGCAAGAGAAAGGATGCGCGTCGACTAAGGCGCAGAGATACAACTATTCGTGCTTGATGGATGTCCGTGTTGCGTCTGCAAAATTGAAGGCGCGATGCCGTGAGACGTGAACTCACAATGCTCCGCTCTATGCTGCCAATAAGGTTTCACTTAGAATCACAATACACTCTGCAGCGCTCATTTCTCAAAAAAATGTATCATGTTTCTGAAAAATCACAATTTTCCTCCGAATAATGCCCTCCGTAAAAAGATTCAAATATCCTAGAAATTGGCACTTTATGGGAAAAACTGTGCTCAGTCTTGGACTCGTCAGGGAATATTATCTAGTAATTGCTTAATGTATGTACGCGAATTTTGCCCTTTTGATGGCTAATTTCTTCAGGTAAAGTGTCTGGCACACAGGGAACCTGACGGCATAATTGACGGCAACCTATAGGTGTTTTCACTAAATTAATTACATACATATATGCCGCCGGCAAGTAGTATAATATTTTAATTTCAATCGAAATTCTAATTTTAATTAAAATAATTCATTGCTATTGTAAAAAAGAATGCTCGGTAAAAAATCGTATCATGGAAAAGTATATCAGACAGTGTTAAGCCCCTAACCAAAAATTTACCTTAAAATTTGCAGTATGTCGTGAAACACAGCACTTTTAAAATGTTAACATTTGAATATATAAGGAACATTTGAAGAGGAAGGAAGAAGGAGAGTCAGGAGATTTGATGAGTTATTTTTTCCAAAATATTGAAAACTCGTAGTTCTTTCGTCATAAATTAAGAAAATACTTTAAACTTTCAAAATTTGCCTCTCTGCCTAGGCATTTGATAAAATGCCTGCAACATATACACGACATGTCTAATTTCATTGCACGTTTTATTTTCGCGATTTCTTTATCGATTTGAGCCATATCTCATTTTCAACCCATTTTTTTTGGTGAACAGTCCGCTAGGACTTTGCCGCACTTTCCAAATCAAAAGAGAAAAGTTTTTTTGTTCACAGTGATGGACGTCCTGCACTGGGAGCGTCCGCTTGAAGACATTACTGCCGTGCTAAGGAAGAACGCCGTATGAACATTCGAGAGTTGTCAAATTTCCTTCACTGAAATGTCCATCTTTGAGGAAATTTATGAATACTTTTCTCTGAAATTTTCAGGAACTTTGGGTGAAATTGCGAGCAAAATTATCTGAAAAATTGGAGGAAAAATATTCATAAGTTTACCGGGAAAGTCGTGTTTTATCAAAGGGTATTTGGCAACGCCTGAAGGCTCATATGGCGTTTTTCCTTAGCACGGCAGATTAGGTCACAGCAGCAGTAAGTACTCCTTGTAAGTCCCCAATTCACCGTGTCCGAGAGCTGTCGTTCGTCTTATCATACACATCAGTCCACTGACCGGAGTCTCACAGGAGTGCATAAAATTTGCACAGAAACAGGAAGGGGGAGGGGGTCCAGCAGATCACTCAATAATTCTCACAGTGCGCGCCCATCCAATATCCGTCCTTAACTCTCAAGAACAGGTATTTTATTTCGTTGTTTGGTACTTTCCAGTAATTGGCTGGACATCCTTTATTTTATTTTTTTGTGTGTGTAAGGCATAACACTGCATCAACATTGCCGGTCGCTCCCCGCGAAACGCAGTGGCCAGAATTTAGATTCTCAGTGGCCAAAAACTGTACGGTTGATGTGGAGGCACCGGCTTTTACGGCCTTTAAGGCCATAGTCAGCGGCAAGGTCTCAGGAAAATTTCCGGTTGATAATTGAGTTTTAGAACATTTTAAACTTCTTCGGCATCAATTTTTCGTGAAAAATTTGTCTTGTGGTGATTCAATTCGCGCCCTATTCAGTAACTTATTTGTTTGTTGGAGATATTTATTTGAAAGTTCATTTTTATGCAAAGATATAATTTTCTCAGTGATTTTTCCAAGAGACATTGCCACGGACGGCAACCGCTGCTGCCTTTTGAACGAGTTTTCTTCCAAAATAAATGTTGCTTCAACCATACTTACATTGCCTCGACGACTTGCCACTATGGTTACATGCGAAGCACTATCTACGGTGGATCATCAGCTCCTGGGAAATGCATTCTGGGTGCGATCTATAAATTTCAAATGTAACATCTTATTTTTTACGTTATATTTAAAGCTATAAAATGAGACCCGATTAGGTGTCTCTTATCTTCGGCTGTGTTGCTCTTTCAGCCGTTGAAGCACCACTTCAAATAAGACAAACGGAAGCAACACAACGTGAAAAAGGAGCAAGAAAAAGGATGCGCGTTGACGAAGGCGCAGAGATACAACTATTCGTGCTTGATGGGTGTCCGTGTTGCGTCTGCAAAATTGAAGGCGCGATGCCGTGAGACGTGAACTCACAATGATCCGCTCGATGCTGTCAATAAGGTTTCACTCGGGAAAAAGTTAATATTACGTCTCTCCTATCTTCGGTCTCACGCAGCCCTTGAAGCACCACTACCAATAAAACAAACGGAACCAACACAATATGGAAATAGAGTGAAGGAGAGGACGCGTCGTGATGACGGTGTAGAGATACAACTATTTCTACTTGATGGATGTCCGTGTTGCATTTGCAAAATTGAAGGCGCGATGGCGAAGGCGTGAACTCTCAATGCCTCTGTTTTTCTTGCCAATGAGGCGTATCTCAGATTCGGGAGAAAAAATAAACAACGAGTTCTGAATACGTCTCTCCTATCTTCGGCTGTGTTGACATTCAATTTACAATTTTGGAGGATGATAATTGGCACTTAGAGTTTCCTTAATGATTTGATCTAGGGACTGAAATTTTGATTTTTCGAACTCAATCCCCTTAATGATTATAATTTGAAATATATACGTAGAATGTATTGCGTAAAATCTAAGGATCTACTCTGCCGTGCTAAGAAAAAACACCATACGAGCTTTTGAATATTGCAAAATTGCCTTCCAGAATTGTTTTCTTTTTTTAAATGAAATAAAAAAAAATAAATAAAAAAAACTTGATGAATGTTTTTCTTTGGAATTTTTAGACACGCTGATTAAAACAAAATTCTTCAAAAAATCTGGAGAAAAATATTAACAAATTTTCCAGATAATCCATGATTGTGGCAGATGCGGCAACGCCTGAAGGCTCATATGGCGTTTTGCCTTACCACAGCAGTACATTGGGGAAAAAAAACATTGGATCTAGAATCCAGACTCTTGAAAACATTGACAAGAAAAAATACTCTTGATTCAATCACATTTTTGCTTAAATCAAAAGGAAATCCGCTCAGATTAAGAGGCTTTGTTCTTTATTTAAGCAAAAATCCGATTGGATCAAGAGTATTTTTCCTTGTCAATGTTTTCAAGAGTCTGGACTCTAGATCCAATGTGTTTTTTTTTCCCAGTGTACTCTGAAGAACCATTCAATCGTTCTCATTTTCAGCCACTGCAAGATCAATTTCCGTCCACTGAGTGCCGACAGCGCATACTCCAGTGGTCAGTTCATTAAACAAGGAGGTACGTCCATAAAAATCCTGACCATTAGCCGAGCCCAACACGACAATCGCGAGTCAACGTATCGAGCGGCGAGGTATTCCGCTTCGGCCAATGGGCTCGACTCATCAAAAGACTGACTTTCCAGGTCGTCCGGCAAGACATAAGTTTCCCCAATCACTGCATCTGCCACCGTCTTTCGAGGGCGAACTAAAGTGTAGAATTTATTGTGTCTCCAAAACCGAGTCCTTTCCTTCTCCTGACCCCGCGGTGCGTATTAGAGAAGGACAGCGAGCGGACACCACGCCTTTGCAGCACCATTGTCACGCAGAGATCACTCCCGAGGAGAGAGAGAGAGACAGAAATCGCGGATTACGCCACTGGATTTCACGTGGGACCGGAATAAATAACCACTAACTGCACCGCGAAGAGTCAAAAATTTATTGAGAGAGTCGCGCCCAGCGCAAATCGTCTGGACCGGTACTGAATCGCCGGACCAGGTGAGATGGCACGATAAGTGCTAAAAATAAGGAATAAATAAAACAGAATAAGGACCAAGGATGAGTGTGTGCTCGTGGAGAGTGCGGTCAAAAATACGGACCATGTGGCGTTGCCTTTTTTTATAGGCTCGGGTGTTTTGACCAACGAAACTGCGATGAAACATGACATTTTATGAAATTTCGAAAATTTCTAAAACAGTAAAAAAAATTAGACCTCAAAATGTAAAATCTAGCAACATATTTACAATAATTTAAAATCATTCTCTCACAACGTCTGCCATTCTTTTGGGTCCTATGCAGTCCAGTGAAGTTCAGGCCTGAGGCCTGCCTTTCTACAGCAACTTACCCCCATTACAATTTTCTTACTTTACCTGCTATCCAAGCAGCACAGATTGCAATTCTTACATTGCGATTGCATTCGAAATCATGAGATACCGTTTATATCTTTAATTGTCTCGCAAGCCTTGATGATAGGAGTTTTGATTCTTGGAAAGGCCTCTCCGTCATTTGGAAATTTGAAGGGCCTCTCTAATACCACTGAATTTTTTAAATTTGAATCCTTTTCAGAGGACCCACACGTACTGCTGAATGTTTTCATTTTGAGACCGCGAGACCTCTTTCATTCCCTCCGATGTCTCGCAAACCACATTGACAAATCTAAATGTTGCAATTGTTGCATTATTGATGTCGCCTTTGAGGCTCCAAGGATACCGCACCGACACTTCTACAGATGAGTCAGTTGCGTTGGTCACGGAATTGTATTTTGATGCTTGAATCTTGTAGATTATCTAAAAATAAAAAGATCCGCCCAAGCAGCAATTTTCTACGTTGAATATTAACCGAGATATAGCACTTTGAAAGACGGTTTACGGTGTCATCCGACTTTAAAGCGGGATATCTCGGTTAATATTGAACGTAGGAAGTTGCTGTTTTGGATGGATCCAATTAACCGGATCTATGAATTATTTGAATTAATAGATTGGCTGCCTTTTTGGACCCTAAGGGACCCATCATCTAACCTCAATTTTTTTTTTTTTTTTTTTTTTTTTTTTTTTTTTTTTTTTTGCAGTTTATTTGACTTCTTTTCCAGTTTAGGGACCTACAGCCATCTATAGACATGAGATTATTTTTTTTTATTGTCGGTAGAAAGTAGACATCAGGAGGATTTTGGCACATCCGTGCTCCGGTTTTCAAATTTTCAGGATTAAGGCGAGTAGAATCTGTTTCTGCTGATCCACTGCACTCGTCAGTTTCGTGAAAATTTGTCATAACCACCGGGATTCGAACCAGGGACCTATTGGTCTACGGTCAAACGCGCTGACCGCTAGGCCAACCAGGCCGGCTTACCTCGAAATTTCCGACATTTCAGTACTCTCCCTACGTAAAAACTCTAGCTCATCCGCCTCAGCATGAAATTCAAAATTTGAAAATCCGACAAAGAGTCTGGATAAGAAAGATGAATATGATTCACTTGTTAAAGCACTATTTGGACGTATTTCTGCCAAACGGAACTAAGTGCATTATGACGTGAGCCCTGTTATGCATATATTCTTATGGGTCTCAGGGCTCATATCTTCATGCACATGGTTCTGTTTGCCAGAAATACGTCCATTTAAAAACCAGTTTCAACCATGCTCATGGTCGTGAGGGAGAGATAAGAGACTAGACGTTGGAACGGCAACCGTGAGAGGACCTCTTGAGTGAAGCGTGTTATCTGATGGAGACATCGGTGATGCTCGAGTGTCACCAGTCACCGGTGCGACGCGCTCCGCGTCTGGGGCGCATGCTCGAGCGCTCGCCTCCCTCGCCCCGGGAGACAACCGCGGTGGCTCAAACTGAACTTTTCCCCAAATTAATGTGGCTGACTTGGCGTTTCGAAGAAAACGCCCCGGGTCCAACGGGTCCTCGAACTACGTGAATGACCGAGATCCATTGTGATAAGGGAGGTGTAAGTACGCAATGCTTGCCAGACCGCTAAAAAAACATGCATCAATTGGACTTCATTTTGAAATTAAGAACCATAAATTTCGGCCCGGTTTAAAAACAGCGTATGCGCCATTAGTTTTCCTATGCACAGAAGTGTTTTTTCAGATGAGTTAGAATTTATAGCTCCAGATTGCAAAATGCAGTCCAATTCGTCGTTCCCCAGACGAAAGAGAGTAACTCCATTCAAACCTTGCAAAATTGTTGCAAACAATTACATTTTTTCGATACAAATTGAAAAAAATTCAAAAAACCGATTATGCCAATTTTACCGATTACTTATATTACATTACTTACGGCCATCGTGTGTAAAGATTAAAAGCAAATCATTCGATTATAATCGGTATTTTGAAAACACTTTAATTTGTACCTAACGAAAAAAGTGTTCATCAGAGTGCCGATAAAGTGTTAGAAAAATTTTACAGTATGTTACAACACAGGAAATTAAATTTTTCATGAGCCTGTGAATTTTTTGTCAAAAATGGTACTGGTTAATGCATGAGATCAGACGAATAATCAGTACAATTTTTAGTTAAAACTGTCCAAGATTCTCCCGGTAAAAATACAAATTTCAAGGGGAAATTTGGCAACATTGAAATGTTGTTACGTTCTTTCATGAGGGAATTCCAGTGCTAGATAAAAATCGAAAACCTACACGAAGTCATTATTGTAGTTACGTTGTTTTTACCATGCTCGTAACTGCAACTAACAAAAACCGGTTATAAGCAACTAAAAGTGACAACAGAGACAGAGGCTGGGTATCTTTCCTCTGTTGATTTTCTCTCTCGTTGTTCTTTTTCTTAATTTCCTTCTTCTTCTTCTGCTTATTAAAATCTTCATCTTTAGCTTCACTTTTTCGTTGCGACCATTTAAAGCCCAGTAGTGCGTTCCGTTCAGATCCTTGATCTGTCTCAATCCCCGAAGTGGTGCCCGGCGCCACATTTTTCTGAGTGGTTGAAGCCTTCCCTCCCCTCCCTTTATTTATTCATGAATTATTCTTATTTTTCTTTTTTTCTGGCTGGACTCGGTTCAGTTTTGAGTTACCGCTCGTCCCATTACGCTGTCGTAAATCCTCTCCTGCTATCCCCTTTTCGGGCGACGTCGGATTCAAAGCGAAAAGGCCGCTCTGTAAAACAGAACCCTATCTGTTTATATAATAATCTTCCAGCACGCTTTCTTCACTGAGGGCTGTTAGTGATAATTGACTTCCGTATTCGAAGCAGCTAAATAGTGATGTTTTGTCAAGGCTCTCGAATGAACTCGTAGAAAACGCTGTGTAAGTGTCATGTCGTCGGGTCTTGAAACAAGAAACGAAAAATTAGAAAAAGAGGAAAGGAGGACGTGTCACTATACTTAAAATCAGTGGCGAAGCGTGAACAGTGAACACCCTGATGTTTATCGATCCTTTTCCACAGGTTCAAGTGGCAGACCAATCGATATATCGCAAAGCACGCTACGTCACTGTTTAAAATACAAAGTGATTGAAAACTCACACTACTATCAGTGAATTCATACAACTCGGAAACATATAATTTTTCAAACTTAAAAAGTTATCATAATGGTTGTATACTATCCATTTTTTAAAGATTTTTTCAAGAGAAGTGAAAGATTGTCTTGGAAAAAGTGACACTTTCCAAAGTCATCCGACCAGACATTCTGAAAATTAAATTTACTGGTTGTCCATGGGAGAATAATGAGGAGGTCTTTCACGGATGAAACATTAATTTTCGTAACCGTCATTAGATAAAGCAACATAGGGTGATTATCGTAGGTTAGTAAAACTGGGTTTGGTCTACTTGCATGTATGTGGAACACTAAGTGGATCGCATTTAGCAAAGCACTAGAATGATTTCCATGTTCTTAAAATAGTGCATTTTTTTCTTTTCTCTTAAAAATACTTAATACTTGCACATGATTAAAAGTAACAAGATTATTTTTCTTCAACACTACAATTTTTTGGTGAGATGCCAAAACTATTTGCATTCTGAGAGATTTTTCAGATAATCATGAAGAGGCAACATTTTAAGAACTCTGTGGTTGCGCTGGTTCCTTTTTGCTACATGCGATCCATATATAAATCGAGGAGGTAGGCGCCCAACCTGGTACACTAGAAAAAAAAAACACATTGGATCTGGAGTCTAGACTCTTGAAAACATTTACAAGAAAAAATACTCTTGATTCAATCGGATTTTTGCTTGAATCAAAACGAAATCCGCTTAAATTAAGAGGCTTGGTTCTTGATTTAAGCTAGATTCTGATTGAATCCAGAGTACTTTTTCTTGCCGATTTTTTCAAGAGTCTGGACTCCAGATCCAATGTGTTTTTTTCAGTGTATCGATTAATAACCATGTATTTAAATGGAGTGAAACTCTCAGCAACTTGAAAGAGCGTGTACAATAACGCCGGTCGGAGTGCACCGCAGGCAGGCGTCGCGTGCCGCAACGCGTGGCTTATATCCACGTGCTCGTGCTCCGTCAGGATCGGGAAGAGGTGATTCTCAACATCGACACCGTAAAATTCTGAGGACGTTGCGCTCCTTGAGTAGGCAATCGCTGTGTCTGAATGTCATGATGACGTCAATTTTCTCGTCCTGAGCATCATAGAATTCCATATACTTACAGAAGAGAGGAGAAAGGGCTTTATCCGACTTCTAAACGCTCAACCGAGGGGCTTGGAGGACAAGGCGCATCCTAAGTGCAATTTTTGCTATTTTAAAAAATATATGTTTAAAGTTTCAAAATTACATCCACCGCAAAAATTACAACTAAAGAAAAAAAATCTGTGATATTGCCATACTTTATGGTAAGGGCAAAGCTACCTTAAAATTTACATAACTCGCAAGACATAATTCTCTGAGAAAAATTTGCAATAATCTTTTTAATCATCGCGCTGACGCATCATAAGTCATAAGCTGTCTTGAGAGTAATCTATAGCTCAAAATCTAACGATTAGTTTGAGAGTATTATTTGATCAACCATGAAAATTTGAGCAAAATTTTATGATAAATAAATATATAATGAACACAACTTTTAGCCGCATGTTCCTTCACAATTCACAGGTTTCCCTTTTCTTATTTCCTCTTTTAATAATTTCCAACATGCGAATTCCATACTTTTTTCTTGTAAGACGTTCCTCAATTTTTCAACGGTGACGAGGCGTGAACGATTGATTATCGTTTTATCCCCACATGAGGCCATGGTGAAGAATCGATTATCAAGGTGTTCGTTGCGAACACCCCATGTATCGATCATTCCATAGGTTTAAATGGCAAATAATAAATATATCGATTTATCGCAAAGCTTGCCACGCCACTGTTTGTGAGTTAAGTTGGGCGAAAGATCAGAAAATTCAAGAAATGAGTAAGGAAAGCAAAAAAAAAGAAATATTCATCGTTTGTATGAATGCATTGAAGAAGCACACATCTACTGCCAACATCAGTTTTACTCAGATTTTATGTTAAAACGATCGCAACGTTTCCTTTTCCAGGATGACCGTGATATTAGTTCCACTTTCATCCTCGCACGGAATGAAGAATAAGAATAAATGCTCGCGTGCGCGCGTGTTTCTGCTTTATTTACTAATTTGTCAAATCCATTAAAGGTTTATAATTCCTCACATATTTGGAAACTTCGATCCGGTTCATTTGCTCCCAGCGTCGTGCTAATGAAATTCAATCCCAGCCCAGAGTGAGGAATTGAGGAGTCGTGGTACCAAAAAGGTAAAATCCTGTGTAGAAGATGGAAATGCGGGGTCTTCGCTGGAATTCATATTTTACTCAAAGCCTATTATCATTCGGCCACCCAGGTTAGTCCAGATTTCGGTGATAAAGTATGCCTAAAAATAGAGCCGTTGGCCGTTAGTGAGGAAAAAGTGGTTCAGTTTTGTTTCCCTGTTTCTTTTTTTCCCTACTCCCGCTCATGATCTTGGTACGTGAAAACTGTATTCCTCAGTCTTTTATCTTTCTTTCGTCACTTTCCTTACGGACGTTTACTGATATTAGACACATGATTTTCTAAACGCTGGGAATGATATCTAACTCTAGTATGAGTGATCTCAAAATTCTCTGTTTCACTTGTCATTAAAACTGTGTGAACTTAGTCTTTCTTGTATGTTTCTTAAAATTTTGAAATGTTAAGCTTATTCCATTACGGTAAGAATTTAAATTTGTGTGCCTGTTCTCGCCCTCTATAACTCATCTTCAAGGTAGTTCTATTTTGCATAATCTCCGTCATACCTTTTTTGCTTATTAATTTTTCACTGACCAGGGTATTTTTTTCTCCGACTTAGACGACTAGATTAAAATCTCCTTTAACATTTTGCAGGTGAATTGCATCAACTTTAAATCTTAATTGTCATGTTTTGTACAGAGTAGATGATTTTCTCACTAGATTTACGTACTTGAGATACAACTATTCGTACTGGATGAACGTTCGTGCTGTAACTGAAAAATTGAAGGCGCGATGACGCGAAGCGCGAGTTCTTAATACCGTGAAGTATACTGTCAATGAGGTATCATGTCGCTCAGATTCAGGAGAAAATTTTAAAAGACAAGGCTTGAATACATCTCTCCTATCTTCTGATGTGTGACTAACGTAGCGCTCGAAGCACAACTACTAACAAAACAAACACAATATGGAAATAGAGCCAGAGAAAGGATGCGCATTTACGACGGCGCGGAGATACAACTATTCGTACGTGATGGACGTCCGTGCTGTATCTGGAAAATTGAAGGCGCGATGACGCGAAGCGCGAATTCTCGATGCCAAAAGCACGATGCCAAAATTACAGTTATCATTGCCCAAAGTTGGCAAAAACAACTAGAATTCTGGCAAGAAGAAACAGGTGTGAGACCAGTGTACGGATTTCTTACACGGGAGCCAGAAATGAATGTGTATTAAAAACATAACATTATTAACATAGAATATATTCTGCGCTCTCTATCCTTCTCCTCTCGGATGCTTGTAACGGGTCAGGTCGTGAAACTGCAAGATAATCGAAAAAGTAAGTTTATACGATCAATACAGTCAAATTGATTCAGATCAAATGTCATACCTTTTTCATGCATGTTTCGATTCTAATTGAAGTTTGAGAGAGGGCCGCCTTTGAATTCGCCTCCAAGTTAACCGTTTGCAAAAGTCTCCTCTGCGTATAAACATTGATCAGAGGCGGACTAGCTCCCATCTGAGGGCGTAGACCCTTCGAATCTGAAAGACTAATCATTGACAGCATACAGCACAGTATTGAGAACTCCCGCTTTGCGTCATCGCGCCTTCAATTTCCCAGATACAGCACAGACGTCTATCAAGTACGAATAGTTGTATCTCTGCGCCGTCGTAAATGCGCATCCTTTCCCTAGCTCTATTTCCATATTGTGTTTGTTTCCGTTTGTCTTGTTAGTAGTTGTGCTTCGATCGCTACGTTAGTAACACAGCAGAAGATAGGAGAGATGTATTCAGGCCTTGTGTTTTAAAATTTTCTCCCGAATGTGAGCGACATGACACCTCATTGACAGACGAGTGACAATCTTTTTTTTCAGTGCATGACGCTTTATGAATGGCTCATTGATCGACCAATTAGAACAGAGATAGCGACGATTCTTTTACTTTAGTGATATAATCTATAGAAAATTTCAAATTTGTTTGGCAGTAGACTATGCATGGTGGCATAAACGTGACGCTCCCTGTCACTGTGACACTCTTGAACAATCGCATAGAATCCTGCTAATTTTGGCAGCGCAGGATCGGGGGTGCCAAGCGTAAACGCAGCACGCGTTGCAGGGGCAAATCAGCCGAACAATTAGTAAATAATAGACTTTTAATTTAAGTTTAATGCTCAAACGCGCCGCCGCAGCGCGGGACGAGGCGAGGTCATAAATCAGATCCGATGGGCCAGCGCGCTCTGCCGTAGAACAATGAATCTTGTCTCCCTGGACAAGCGTTGACCGCTCCCTCCCGGAGTCCCGATCCTCCAGCTCATGGTCAGTGCCCCGGATTTCGGCATTCGTCATGTCCAGTTTCCGAGAACAAAAGCCTGCTCGAATTCGAACCGGGAACCTTCCGATCAGTTTTTTTCTCGTTTTTTTGTCTTTGCTTCTGCAGGGGCTCATTAGTATCATTCCGCGAGGACACCTAATTGTTCTCGGTTCCAGACAGATGACACACGTGCGGACGAAAGCGGCCGCTACTGTTCCGCTAATGCCAGCGTGAGCGTGGACAGCCGCGTTCTGCCGTCCTAAGGAGGAACGACGTATGTGCCTTCCGACGTTGCCAAATTTCCGACGATAAAATACGGATTTTCTGAGAAACTTAGAGCCTCGTCTCCACGGGCCGTTTCACGGGATTTGTCCCAGGGAAAAATCCCACTTACGAAGTTGGGAAAAATATTGAGTTAATCAATGTTTTTCCCAGTACCAAGTATGGTCCTTGTACCCGTAGGACCCACTGAGAGAGGAAGAAGAAGAGGAAGCGAATTGTGCAATATTTTGTTGATTACTCCATTGTTCATGTTTGGTCAGTTTAAATAATGTGTCTAATTGTCAATTGACTGCAATTATTATTTTAATCCCGGTTAAATGCTTGACTTTATCTAATTTATCTTCCCGCGCAAACTAGTCGCAAGACCGTATGAGCCTTGTCCCGTGGAGACGGTAACTGGGAAACATCCCAAAAACTTCATTCCTGCGATTAGAACTTGGGACAAATCCCATGAAAACGTCCCGTGGAGGCAAGGCCTTAGAGTGCTTTTCTATCAGTTTGTCAGAAAATTTTATTCGCGAGTTGATATAAAGTATTCAAACATATCAAGTAAAAATATTCGTGGATGTTCTCAAGATAATGATTCTACAGCAAGAAACATGGCAACAGTTGAAGGTTCATACGACGTTTTTCCTTTCCACGGCTTCGCTGACGAAGTCTGTTCGGGAGGAGAAATATGGGGGAAAGAGGAGGAAAGTTAACTGAACATCGTATTCTTTGTTTCGATGAAATTCGCCCAAAAAATGGAAATTAGCATGTGGAAGGTTAACCGTTCAGCATTATGACGTTGGCGTCGGCATTTTATTCTCTGATGTTCGTCACGAGACTGCTGCTAAAGACTGCAAAATGGGTCGGGATCAAGCAAGCGGGACGTATTTTCATTGAGAGTTTCGGGAAAATACGAGAAGGTATGCAAATAGTTAGGCATTTGTAACACTACTTAAATAAGGACACCTCGGATTCACAAGGCTCTTTGATACGACTATTCGTGCTTCATGGATGTGCTTGAAGTATCATCAAAATTGAAGGCGAAATGAGACACTTACTTCTAACTCCGATTTCGTGCAGCGCCTAAAGACGACGTTTTTCTGCTTTTTTCTATCGAATCGAGACGACTATCCCCAAAATTTTGCAAACTTTATCTTATTAGTTTTTCTCAATTTCACGACATTATCGAACCAAGACACTTGAGTGCAAAACACCGTTGAGAGGTGAAAAATCAAGAGATGACAACAGAGGGAGGCTCTTGAACTCTTTGATACGACTATTCGTGCCTTATAAATGTGCCTGCAGTATCATCAAAATTGAAGGCGAAATGAGACATCTGATCTTGACTCCGATTTCAAAGAAACTTCCGGTCACCAATTGAGTTATGATTTATCAATGGCATCTAGGTAATGAGCGAATACAATAAATACTAAACACAGAGTATATACTTAAGAGTTATCTTCCACTGTCAACACTAGAACTATCAAACATCGATACATTCATCGATAGGTCTACATCACAGGATTGATATAACCGATAGTAGAGTGCCTATATAAGGAGAGTATGGACATGTCGTTAATTTTGAGGTTCGGTGATGGAGCTCTTGCGGCCTAAAAGGGCTAATCTATGAATTCAAATTATCCAGAGTAATTTATTATTGAAATTGTTATGTAACGTCGTCGGTAAAGCACAAATTTGACTTAGTTTTTGCAGAAAAATCATTTCTGTGGAAGAACGCTCATTTATGAACATTCTTGGCTATTTTGGTTTGATTTGGGCGGACTATCTTTTCCGCACAAAGTACATTTGTGGTAATTTTACCGATTATCGTTGCCGCAGAAAATCATTATCCCACAGATAATTCTCTGTAGTATGTAGCAACGTCGAGAAGAATATGAGGCATATTGAAGAAAAATGAGTGAAGAAAGATTGAAAAAAAAATATTCCTTACCTTACTCAGAAGTCCAACAGGGATCGTCAGAGTCCAGATTTTCGACCGCGAATTTTCCATTTGAGCTGATTTGTGCGAGAATGATTTTGTGCCGCAACGATAATTGGAAAAATTACCACGAATGTACTTTATGCGAAAGAGATATTCTGCCTGATTTTGGAATCTGAAAATTGGTAATGACCTATTTTTGTTTTCAAAGGTTGGCTGTTCTTTTGGGCCCTAAGAGCCCCATACTTCGACATGTCCGTATACTCTCCCTTCATGGGTACTTTCAGCCCATAAATCATACTATTGGTGCGAAGACTGGCATCAGCCCACCTCCTCAGGGGGCATGACTGTATCCCTTTGTCCAGAAATCCCGCTCAAGTCACGATCCACGTCTCCGCACGCAAAAAGCGTTTTGTGCCGTGCAGCCCGGCGGATCGGGGGCCCATAAAAACTCACCAGTGGCGTGGCGTGAACTGCGATATATCGATTGTTACGCCATTTAAACCTATGGAAAAGGATCGATAAACGGGGTGTTCGCAGCGAACACCTCAATAATCGATTCTTTATCATGGGTTTAAATGGCATAACAATCGATACATCGCAATGTTCGCCACGCCACTGAAACTCACTCAATATTCCGCCCTCGCCGAGGCGGTTCACGCGCGTAATTAAAATTTAATGGCCGTTTTATTACGATGAAACACAAGATGCAACGGTTGACACTATTTCGGCGGCGTAAAAAGATGCTTTTGGGGCCTCAAACACGACCCTAACGTGAAAGAGCACATGCTCTGGAGGTGGTTTTCGAAATTTGACCGCTTCCGCCCTCCAATGGGAGAACTGAAATGCTGGCCATAAAATCATGGGAGTCAGGCCCACTTTTTTTGGTGGTAGGATTCTGAGATGCTTTTGAGGCGGGATCGCACAACCATAGGCGTTTCAAAAATGAAATTAAAATGGCGTTATTGAAATAAATATCGTCGAAGATGAATAGAACTTCGGCGCGATATACTTTCTGGTTTGAAACTAGTATAAGTAATGCTAGGAGGGCCATCCCTTGATAGCAAGTACCAAGGGATTTAGAGGGTGTTCATAAAAAAGGAATTATTTTTCAGGTATATTTTGAAATAACAACATCGACATCCTTGGTATTGATTTACTGTTACGATTAGGTGCTTTTAAAAACATTTTCGACTCTTTGCACTCCACTGATACGAGTTTTTCGCGTGAAATCTGGTTTTCATGTTACATACATAAAGTCGCTTTTATAGCGCCGCCTCGCGCTCTGCGACGCCCAATCGCCATTGCCCCCTATCCTCCCAGAGATCATCAGGCAATTGGCACCTTCTGATCTCCTCCTCCACCCCTTGTCGCCAACCTTTCACAGGACGTCCACGCCGTCGCCTTCCGGGAGGAACCCAATCGAAGACCTGCTTGGGCAACCGGTCGTCTGCCATCCTTCGCACATGTCCATACCAGACCAACTGCTTGGACCTGATATCGTGCACGATGTCCTTCTCTACACCCATGATCTCGCGTACTTTTACATTGCGGATACGCTCTCTTCTTGAGATGCCAGCAGACCTCCATGTTAATTTCATGGTATTCATGGTTTTCATGTTAATTTATCAAATCAGATGGATGTATTTCTGCTAAAAGGAGCTACAGGCGAGTGAGGAAGATGGGGTGTGCTCTAGAAAGCATGAATAAGAAAAAATGTAAAAGTGGGTGTGATTCCCTTTCGGGAAATTGAAAAGCGGGATTTTACATTCTACCAAATGGAACAAAGGGCTAACTGTATGAGGGACGCATGAGCCATGGGCATGGCAAAAGAGCGTTGTGGACAGGGCTCAGGACTCATGAGTTTAAGATTCAGATCCGCGGATCGTCGTCCGTCGTCGTCGCTGACGTCACTGGCGCTTTATAATTCCCATCCATTCTTCCGGCCATCGACTAAAAAAAGAGCACACTCCTTCTTTCCCACCTGTCGGTTCCGTTTGGCAGAAATACGTCCAAATGTGAAAATAAACCACGGAATACTTTGAACTTCTACCTTGCGATTAGGAACTAAAATGCCTAGCTCAGCTTAGAAACAAAATAGGTACCGTTAGTTTCCCTATAAGCATGAGTATTTTTTACGGAAATATCAATTCCTAAAGTCCGGAAGTCTAATCAGCAATTCTTGCTGAAAGGGCTAGAGAGTTCCCCAGTAAAGCGAAGTTAGATAACTAACGCAAGAAAAAATGCTATCCTGAGAATATAAAACAATTAAAGAGCATCTCGTTGGGCTCGCTTATATAACGTTCTAAAAATCTTTCCTGGTGCATCAAAAAATAACTTCACGGGGTAGCGCATCAAATCTAATGGTTGCACATTAAATAAAATACAAATAAGGGTGGAAAGAAAAATGGGAAAAATTAAGGGTGAAACATAAAATAATGCACGCATTTTGTCTATTTCAAGGTAGGATTTCACGTGATTCGTCAGGGAGGAGCCGTTAGCAAGTCAAATTTTGAAAGTCCCCCGCTGATGGCGCTGTCGGCTCCTAGATGAATAATTCAGAATCGACGCAGTAAGTGGTAAGCGCGGGTGAAAACAAAACTTGGTTGATTAACTCCTCCGTCAGAAATACCCCGATCAGCCGGATCTTTGTGGATGTGGATTAACACCACTTATTCCCATTCAAGCAATGTGGAAGCAACGAGTCTCTCATGCAATGTCACAACAGCGGACAAACCATCAGTGCCAGATGAGTTTGAGAAATTACCCACATCCCCCCAATGTAATCAGCTAAAATAGTAGGGTTTTATTCACAACGGGCAACTTCGATAGCACCCTCGCAACCATCCACCAGAATGTGATTTTTAATCTTTTTGTATCTCCTCTCGAATGTAAATAATCTCTGCGGTGTCCTATCGACTTGTTGGTTTTTTTTGAGGGGAGGGGGGGATTTCGGGTGCATAAATTGTTATTCCGAATGCAGCGGCTGATGAGTACACGTGTGATTGAAAAATGATATCAACACCGGGAACGGCGCGTTATTATTTTAAGTGTTGAAGATTCGGCTCTCCCGCTGAGCGGACTTGTCTTCCTTTTTGTTTTCTTTCGCAGGCAGCCAACCCCAAATAATTCATCTTCCTTCGTATGTAGCGCTTCGGGACGGAATTTCGAGTGTCGTTTCATCCGCCAGTTTCATCACATCTCAGCCACCCAGACGCGAGGGTGGCGCTAACCGACCGAGAATTATTCAGTGGCGTAACTAGAAATCTTCGCGCGCCCCCGCCGATCTGAGGCTGCGCCCTTTCATATCAGAAGTTTTGAGGGGCGTAGCCCCTGGTAATCAGAACGAATGGTAGTAAAATAATGTAATAGATCGTAGTTTTAAGACTAATAATTTTTGAAGACTGATAAAAAAGTTATTCTTAAGTTGATAAAAAGCTTTTCTTCGATCATAAAATATTTAATTCATGAAATGACGTATGAAAGTCAATAATCGGACTCAGTAACGGTAACGGGTTTCGCGTAAAAATGAATTACATCAAGAGAACTTTGTTGCACCCAAATCGTCCGGAAGTTGTTCTTTTTATTTATTTCATTTTTACGAGGTTCTTTTTAGCGTAAATGCGTCCAATTTAAATACAATACCTATGTAATTCTGTGTCTAACTTTTTATTCATTTTTCACGTGGGAAAAAAAAACAGGTGGTATATTAAATTGACTAATCGGAGAAAAATCACCCTCTCCCAGCCCGCCCCATCATAGTAAATAATGAATTTTGTCAACGCAACACTCGGACGTGCGGACGCTATACGGGTAACGGCGCCTAGATACAACTATTACTGCTCGGCGGATGTCCGCATTGCATACGCATCGAATTGAAGGCGTTTTGACCCTTTTAATCTTGTAGCAATGCGGCGCGAGCGCGAGGGACGGGACTTAAGACTCAAAATTGTACCACATCACATTACAAGACCGCCAAAGTGTTGCATCGATGGCACAGCATGCAGAGCTGTGAAGGGGTAGCCCTTGAAGCACCACTACAAATGAGACAAACGAAACTAACACAATATGGAAATAGAGAATATACGAGTAGCGAGTAGGTGCGCGTTGACGACGGCGTAGAGATACAACTATTCGTACTCGATGGATGTCCGTGTTGCGTCTGCAAAATTGAAGGCGCGATGGCGCTAGGCATGACCTCGCAATGCTTCGTTCTATGCTGCCAGTGAGCGGTTGTTCAGATTTGGGAGAAAAATTTAAAAAAATAAAAAAACTATTTTGCCCGATTACGTATCGACTCTGTTGTACCTCAATTTTTTCTTATTTTTCCAATTTTTTTATTTTTTTTTTTTTTATGTATTTACAGGCCTACAGCTACTGCTCGTATGTGCTGGTCCCTTACAACTCGCGTGGCACGTTTTTTTAAACTAGTCTCCTGTCAATTTGACCGGGTTTCAGCAAAGGGTTGATTTTGAAAATACCATTAAAATATGACTGCACTTTGTTCGCCGAAAACTCAGCATTCAAGAGAACGCTCCTTAGCCGGCTAAAGGTCTCTACGCCCTGAGATGTGAACCAGTCCGACCCTGAATTACAACTGACATTCGAGTGAATATTTCAACAATACGTATAACCATTCAAGCGGGCTGATTATTGATGTTGATGATAGACAAAGCGATGGACAAAAAAAGACGAACTGAAAATAAAGCGATGCTAATAGTAGAAGCGGGTGGTTGCGAATGGACCAAGAGGGTAAATAATAGACAAACTAACGACAAACCGCTATAGGGATCCTACAGTTAGTCCATCATTTTCCCATTTGAGGGGCTTGGACAAGGCGCGTAAGTGCAGCTGTTGCTCTTTCGAGAAATACGTGTTTGAAGTCTCTAAATTACATGGATCCTAAATGGCGGGAAGAAAATTCAAACTGACTTTTTGATGCTTAAAAATTGGAATTCGGGAGCGAATTGTTCACAAAATATGCACTTAGACTAGTTTTACTGAGAATCGCATTAATATTCCATTTTTTTTCAAAGTGCACTTATACTAAGGAGCCTTGTCCTCCAAGCCTCTTTAGTCTATAAAAACCGCGCGCTTCAACTAACAGGATCTCACCATGTCCCGTGTGTCTTCTTTGTCTATCGCTTTGTCTATCAATTCCAATAATCAGCCCGCTGGGCCATCACTTTATCCGTGATATTTTTTCATATTTTTCCCGTCGTATACATAATCGAGGAGGTGCACGGTGCTCAACGCGTCCCTCCTCCTCATTTAGTTCGCCTTATTGTCAGCGCGGGCAGACAAGATTGTAAGAGGTCTCATCGTCCCGGTAAATCATACTTTCAAATCGCGAGATTCCTCCAGCCAGACGCAACCGGTCCCGTCAATCCAGCAACATCGAGGGAAAAAACACTCCTGCGAGTTTCAGTGAGACCCCTAAATCGCCTCAAACCCCGTTATCAGCCAGGCTCAAGTTGAGAGAATCACGGCTTCTTTCTGGATTCTTTCCTTTTCAGCCCTTTCATCGGCCATTCCCAGCCACCCGATCGATGAGCCCCCGACTCTATCCAAAGTCCTCCGCCCCTTTTCATCTCTCATCCCTACCCCTCCCTCCGTCCTCCCTCCCCCCCCGCCTGTTTAAGGCAGTCGAAACGTAGAACGTGACTAAGCAATGATTAATATATTTTCTCGCTGCAGCTGATAAAGGCACGGCTAGTGCTAACGTCGCACTTGTTACCTGCACCCCGGACAGGTGTTACGGCGTTGCCTCAATTCGACGGATTCCCCGGTTTCATTCGCGAGATGGCGGATTTAAAGGGCTTTATGGCAACACTGGAGAGACGCATCATATCTCGGACCTGATTTGAAAATATTAGGGCCTAAATGGCCAGACAAACCATTTTTTCCGCCCTGGAAACGCTCTGCAGAGCGATTAGGGGCTCCCCTGGACGCATGGCTGCCACTCCTCGATCGAATTTCAATTTGTAACCGAGGGTTGTACCGCTGCGCTAAGGAAAAACGCCGTATGAATATTTGAGAGTTGTCAAATTTCCCCGAATAAAATATGCATTTTTGAGGGTGTTATGCATATTTCCCCTTGAAATTCTCAGATATTTTAGATTAAATTGCGTACAAAATTGTCCGAAAATTTGAAGGATAAATATTCACATATTCTCTTACAGATTCGTATATTATCTAAAGAAAATTGGCAACGAAGGAAGGTTTATACGGCGTTTTTCCTTAGCTCGGCAGTGCAGTGCTATGTGGGATTTTCGGTCGGCTGACAACGTAGGTCAAACGGCTACTATACTTTTTAAGCTCCGCTTGGAGCGTAATGTAAGGCACGCCCTGGGTCGTATGAATAGTAAACGGGCGAGTCTGTACCGCAAGATGATCTCTCTGGGTACAGTGGTGCCGAAGAATCCGGCTAGAATCGCTTTATCGTTGGGGTTGATGCTTAATAATTAGATGGTATTGAGAACATCACACTGAAAAAAAAGTAGCTTGGATCAAGCAGGATGATTCTTGAATTTGCCGCCAAGAATTTTTTTTTTCTTGCTTTAAGCTGACTTTTTCTTGATACAAGAAAAATAATGCTTGGGTTAAGCAAAAAAGTAGCTTATATTAACCAGAAAAATTCTTGCTTCAAGAAGAAATACTTCTTTTCGGCAAATTTAAGATTCTTTTTTTTCCAGTGCAGAACCAAAAAGATTTGAGGGCAGCTAGTGAATAGTGGTTGCTGGTCGTAGTTCTCTGATTAGTTTTGATGTTATGTTTTTCTGGGAAAAGTTGACTTTTATACCAGAAACTAGTAGAATCTTAAGTACTTTTCTTGGAAATAGTAAGCAAACTACATCCAAAATACTTAAGGGGGGGGGGCTTTGTATGCGCGAAAAAATCTGGGGGTGCTCCATCGCCAAACGCAAGAGGAAAAATTAAAAGACTGCTGATCACATTGCAAACAATTACAATAAGGCTGCCTTCTCCTCACCATATCTCGAGACAAAAATTTTTAGTTACGGCCCTAATGCTTTAAACGACTAATGTTTTACTCCCATTTCAGGACTCACTGATCACACTATTTCATAATGAACACTTAAAGTAAATCATGCAATCAAAAATAAAATCATGGCTATAAAATTTAAACATCAAAAATGTATTGTGCAAGGCAAAGAACAATAATGCATTTAAATTGAACTTTTCAAAGAGTCGAGGAACGAAGTGGAAACTTCACAGATGTTTCTATGCTTTACTTTTTCAATTAAAACTAATCTCAAGTTTGATTTACAAGTGAATTAGCCTTAAAAATAAGTTCCACTAATTCAAAAGCAAGACAAATTGTTGGCATCTTGCTTCATACTATACCTATGCGATCCGAAGTTAATCGCAAATAATTCCTAACACGATATTTTATTGCATGGTCGCCGCATAGATCTAACAAGAATCAGATTAAATATATTTTACGTTGTCTAATTTTTTCTCATATTCTATTTTCTCAGTGGGTGACTAAAAAACGTTGCACCACGGAATTTTCTGTTGATTTTTCCTAGGTTATAAGGAATCTAATGACAAAGATTCGAGTCCGAATATTGCATTGCCGTTGATCAAATGCAATCAAACCAGAAACTCTTATGGTCACCACCGATATTGTCTATTTGACTTAACCAACATTTCGAACATTTGTTGCTCACTCTTGCAATAGTGCTACCATTGAACCCTTCAATACATATCCAGCCACCCCTCTAACTCCCCCATAATAAGGCTTAAACCCTTACAATCGCCAAGCCCCAACGCACCGTCAAGGACAAGCGGCTCGTTTAAGGTAATCAATCTCGGAAGTCCTGTAAAAAGAACTCACCATTTTGGTCAATTTTTACTGATTGTGTGGCTAACTCATGTACATTATGAATCAACTCAGGCGTATTCATGAGATCCTTCCCTTCGGATGAAAAGAGGAGGATAAATGATCTAAGTCAGCATTACATCAATGCAGCATCTACTGTCCACGTAAGATGTGTCCTTTTTTATTAAATTGCTTCACCATCTAACTTTTTCATAAGGTGAAATATAACGTTCCACCTACTGCCGCCTAGAATCCTCCTCACACCCTTATGAAGAATCATTATGGCCTATTAAGAATTATAAGGCCGCCGATTATTGAAATTGATAGAAAAATCGATAGACAAAGAAGACACAGGAAGTATGGAGCGATGGAGAATGATCCCATTGGTTGAAATGCATGACTTCTATAGAGTAAGGGAGAAAATGATGGACTAACTTTAGGGTCTCTCGTGGGTTACCATTAGTTAGTCTATTACCTACCTCTTATGTCTATTGCAACACCCGCTTCCACCAAAAGGATCCCTCCTTATCCCTTTTGCCTTCTTTGTCTATAGCTATGTCTATCAATTCCAATAATCGGCCGCATCCAGCCTAAATTTTAGCTGACCCGGAACTCGGAAAACTTAGAAAAAGATGAAGAAATGACAAGGAGCTACTTCAGAGAAGCATTCATTTCTAATTATAGTGGACCCAATCTCGCCGGAGCTGAAAATTATTTGATACGAAAAGAATCCATTTATCTAATAATCTATCACAGTTCCCACTGTTTCAAACCCGCCCCCTTTTCTGCAGTTCCACACCAAGAATCGCACGTTCACAATGAAATATTAATAACGCTTTTGTGAATTGAGGCTTGGGTGTGTGCGTGGGACGCGTTATCATTTCACGCCCCCGTTATAGGAGTCCGTTCGTTTGTGATCGAACTAATGCTCCTTTTGCTCACCTTTCAAAACCCCATCCATATTAAAAGAGAGATTAATGATTTCATAGAGCCGATTTTGGGTTCGAAACAAAAAGAAGGAGAAGGAAAGAAGACGCTGCTATCAATCGCTTTGATTTCATTAGAATTCTTACCCAGCACATTATTCTGGGACCCCACGTGGCTTATTCGTAAAGATTTTTATAAGGCCCTAGTGATATTACCAATAGGCTAATGATAGTGACTAAAAGTAAGGCATTTTTTCCGCAATTCGTTTTTAAATTTGTATTATAGAGAAAAAGAGAAAGAAAGTAGTAGTAGTAGTTGAATGCAATCATTTTTTAGAGGTGACTTAACATCTAGTTTGGCGTGAAAAAGTTATGATAATCATACACCAGAATGTCCTTTCCCTATACCCCCCTTTCGTCAAACGAACGTTCAAGACACTGTCACGTCAAAATTAAAGTAAATATATTGAGGATAGGGGGGGAGGGATCAGTGGCATGGCGTGAATGATCGATTATCGATTCGACCATTTGAAGCTATGGTGAAGAATCGATTGTTAAAGTGTTCGCTGCGAACACCCTCTTTATCGATCCTTTTCCATAGGTTTAAATGGCAGATCAATCGATATATCGCAAAGCGCGCCTCCACCCTTAACCGGACGTGAACGCGGAACCTTCGAACTTCCAACCAGATGCGCTAGCCTTTGGACCACATAGATCGTGTTTTAAACAACTTCCTACTTTACCCTTTACTGATCTGCGCGAAAAAAAATACAGGGTGTCCCAAAAGTCCCTTCCACCCCCTCTAAAATTTTACCTAATTGATATTTTGAAACGAAACTTTTGGGATGCTTATCGATCAATGTTAGCTACTTTTGGGGCCCCCAAAAATTTTCGGGCCCCCCCGTGGGGAGGGGCTGCGGACCCCAACTTTTTTTTTTCAAATAGCAACCCCTATCTTGTGATACCTCATTCGAAAGAGCATAAAAAACTAAGAATTTTGGCGCAAACCGCAGATCAATATCTTAATTTTTGACCGAGTTATGATAGGTCAAAGGTCAAATTTGACCTATTTTCAAAAAATCATAACTCCGGTTCAAATTATCGTAATAAAAAAAATGAAACGGGAAAATTTACCAAATTGTAAGCACTTTTAAGTAAAAATCACAGAAATTACTTCAAACTAATTTTAAGGGGGGTTTCGGACCCCCAAATACGTCAATTCAAAGGCCATTAAATTTTCCCGCGAAATAAGCCAATTTCCCCCAGATTTGCCTCCACGTTAGTTCAGTAAGATCAAAATCAGTTCAACATTACGTTGGCAAGTCCCCAAATTTCGAGCAAAGTAAAAAAAAAAAATTAAACGGTCAAATTTAATCACCTTAAATTTCGTTTTTTTAAACTTTTTCCGAAATTTGGGGACTTGCCAACGTAATGTTGAACTGATTTTGACCTTACTGAACTAACGTGGAGGCAAATCTGGGGGAAATTGGCTTATTTCGCGGGAAAATTTAATGACCTTTGAATTGACGTATTTGGGGGTCCGAAACCCCCCTTAAAATTAGTTTGAAGTAATTTCTGTGATTTTTACTTAAAAGTGCTTACAATTTGGTAAATTTTCCCGTTTCATTTTTTTTATTACGATAATTTGAACCGAAGTTATGATTTTTTGAAAATAGGTCAAATTTGACCTTTGACCTATCATAACTCGGTCAAAAATTAAGATATTGATCTGCGGTTTGCGCCAAAATTCTTAGTTTTTTATGCTCTTTCGAATGAGGTATCACAAGATAGGGGTTGCTATTTGAAAAAAAAAAGTTGGGGTCCGCAGCCCCTCCCCACGGGGGGGCCCGAAAATTTTTGGGGGCCCCAAAAGTAGCTAACATTGATCGATGAGCATCCCAAAAGTTTCGTTTCAAAATATCAATTAGGTAAAATTTTAGAGGGGGTGGAAGGGACTTTTGGGACACCCTGTATAAACAGAACTTGGGTAACACATGGGCCGGCTGCATACGACTGGTATTCCGCGTGAAGAATATACCATGCCGACAGGGAATATCGTAAACCTCATTCCCAGAGTCCAAAACTCCTATTTAAAAAGAAACGCATCGTTGGAAAACGATTCTGAAGAATAAAATATGATCTCAATTCATGTACAGGGCAGGATTTTCCTACTTGCCGCCCATGGGCCGCCTGTATTTTGCCGCCCCCTTCTCATTCGTTTTGAAACATTAATAAAAGCCATCAAGTAAACGTGCCGGAGGGGGAGAGGCGTATAAGACGCGTTTACTCGTGTTGGTAAAATTTCTTGTGAAAGCCCTGTCAAGGTCAACACTACTAGCAAAAGTTCACGGAACTTGGCGCGAAAGTTAAGTTCCGTAAACCTATCGCTGTATGAACAAGGCCCTCCATTTATAAGAAATGAACCAAAAAATTATGAAAGAACAAACACAAAATTTGGTTTAATGATTTTAACTTCCGCCGCCGCGCCGCGCCGACCTTACCGTGTCTGGCGCAATGCGTGAAGTATTCACGCAGTCTTGTAAGCACTATGCGTTTCGCGCTGACCACAGTGTGTTTGATGCAATGCGTGAAGTATTCGTGTAGTCTTGTAGGCGCTAATATGTGTTACATGCCGATTGCCACGCCGAGGGCTCCTCATTTTCATCTCAAGTCCTCGTCATCATTTCTCCCTAAGTCGCGCCGTTCCAAGCCAAATTGCTTGTTCGGTCTGTTTCTTAACTCGACTAATTAAAGGTGCTGTCTCTTGTATCACTGAAAGATGACAAAATTAGAAATTACTATACTCTCAGCAAATGAGAGATTTTGTAGCATTTTCTCGTTTGTAATTTTTATTTCTAAATCCAATTTTTTTGATTCCTACATTTAAAAAATTGCAAAATTTGCCACCCTCTAGATTTGCCGCGATGGGCCGCGGCCCATGTGGCCACCCCCTTAATCCGGCCCTGTTCATGTAGAAAGATACAAAAATGATCATTCGTTTTTACGTCAATTGCAAATCGGTGGTGAGACTGCCAAAGCACATACCGTTTACGACGTTGCAGCAAATCTCTTGTAGCATTTCTTGAGCTTGATCATAATATTTTCACAAAATTCCAAGGATATTCTGTTTGTTCCTCCGAAAATAATCTCTAGAAATTCGTCCCGAAAATGTCGAGCAGCATTCTTTTGGAAAATTATATAACATATGAACAGAAATTATGAGACATCGGAATCGAGATCCATGATATGATGGTTTCACCATGGTTAAATTTCCTAATTCAGCAAACGGAAAAGCATAACATGGAATATAGGAGGATTAGTACGGAGAAAATGTGTGAAGAAGCTGCCACTGGATGCATCGCAGTCGCATCATCTTTTCTTTGAATCAGATATAAACGATTACACCTTAGTGGCAAGCTTGTGTGATATCATCTGATTACGAGCCATTGTGAATTTAATATTTCTCTGTCATACTTTTGGCTTGGGGAGGGCCAGTCTTGGAGAAGTGGGTCTTGGAGTGTCAGGTGATTTAATCGGAGCTGAACCCTCTGGATCTCTGAGGGTTCTTGACACCGAATATCTAGGATCAGTGAGGTAATACGCGAATAAACACATATTCAGGTAAAAAAACGGTGACCGCTGGAATATGATGCCCTAAGTTTGAATTAAAGTATTTTTTGCATTTTTTTTCTAAAATTTTGCGCGTGAAATGTTCCATGCAACAAGCAACTTAATTGCCATTAACGCTTTTAATAATTGAAGGTAATAATTGAAGATTATCAAGATGAGTCTGTGAGAATATTTTAAAAAAACTCCAAGAAATAACGTATGTACAGGGAAAAAAGAAAAGTAAGATTTTCCACACTTTTACTTGATTTTCGACGCAGTGAATAATTATTGTTTCACACAAAGTTTTGTCACAAACAATGAGAGCTAGTTGAAATATCTAACGTTTTAACTGAGTATTAGCCATTGTTCATTGCGATTTAAATTAAGGTCTTGTTACTGTTAGTACTGTAACAATAGTTTGGGTGGAAATTTCAATAATGTTTGGGCCAAATGTCAAGCGCGAGTAATCGGATGATAAATTCTGTCTATCCCTTTTTTATCGACGTAGTTTTATTATGGTACTTGGATAGAATTAAGTTTTCCTCTTTTCGTTTTCCACTCTTTCATTTAACTCGTGTGAGTTATTGTGGTCAATTCCTTTTACGATGAACTACGTTTTGAAGAGAAAATCTGAAAATAATACTCCCCATGGATTTGAAGTATCCTTCTACAGAAACAAGTGAACAGAGGAGTGATATTTGGACATATTTCTGCCAAACGGAACTATGTGCAATAAGACATGAGCCCTGAGACCCATAAGAATATATGCATAAAAGAGCTCACATCAATGCATATAGTTCCGTTTGGCAGAAATACGTCCATTTCAAACATGCAATCTTTCCCGGCCGCCCGCTCATAACAAAAAATGCGGATTTAGAAGTTGTTAATTATGACATAGTTACGGAGTCACAACCAGGAACTGCAATCAGCTAATTGGTGTCAGATGCTGCCTGACACCCACAACCCCGCACCCAAATCAGAGGATAACCCTCCTCCCCTTCCACCATGTCCACCCAAAGCTGAGTGTTGGCAATTGTACAATAAAAAGACAATCTGCTCAACGAAGAAATGAAAACATTTTTCTCGGGTTGACAACGTGTCTCGAGGACCAACCTTTTTAAGTCAGTCCCCCAATGACGCTCACCTATCACTCACAATCGAAGATTATTTATGCGGGTCATGACCTTTGCGCTGAAAATAGGGCCCATTTTTGCGAGGGTAAGGGGGGCCTTCGAGTCTGGCCTCAATTAACGCGGTCGCAAATTGGTGTGCGGGTCGCTGGATTTAAGTCCTAGAGAGTGATATACTGCCCTTGTGGTAGTCTCCCGAATGTCGCTCAGTTGTAAATTCAGTTCCCAGCAAAGAATAAAACCAAAGGAATCAGACAAAATCCGTTAGACTATTTTAAAAAATACTTCATTTCGACCCCAGAATAGTTCCTAGGATTTTATTTAAATTAAACTTTTTATAGTGAGAAATTAAAATTCTTGATTAGGGTATAGAAGAGAAGTTGCTGTGTATCCTAAAGGTTTGATTTTTTAATGCCCAGTGCGCCAGGAAGAGGGCTGCCTGACTTCTGCAATATATCTTGAGCCAATTTTAGCTGGTGTTGAATAATGCTGTTATTGTGCAAAATCTGCTTGTGGGGTCCGGAAAATCTGCGGTGGCCTCATTAAAAATACGTTAGTCATAACCTGTACGTTATCCTCTGGTTTTATATTTTTAAGAACTAAACTTCTTAACTAATTTCAACAACACATACTTTAAAAGCCTATAGTATTTTCTTCATTTTTTTCTCGTTGTTCTTTCCTATTTAAGATTTATGCTATGAAATCATGACTTAATGAAATAAGTTTCATCCCCTACCCCCGCAAAAAAAAAATTGTGCAAACATCCATGCTCTGCGAGTTGCCTATCACGCAACGGTAAGACCATCACGTTCCTGGCACCTCTACCGGGATTCGAACCCAGAACCTCAGGGTCACCACACGGTTATGGTAACCACTAGACCACTGAGGTCGGCGATGAACGCACCCCTAATCTTTCCCTCAGTCTCAGTCTCATGTATACCCAATGATATTCAACCGGTTTTCAAACTATGGCCATGCAGGCGTCAGCGTCAGTGCTACCCTCGAAGAAAGCCATGGTTTTTTCCCCATTCATTCCACAAGAACTCTTACAAACGGTCCACCCTTATGGTATGGTGACGCACAAAAATGGAAACCACCCCAGGAACCATTAAATTTGAGGTTTTCCCAACTTGTGTCTATCGAGCTTGAGCGCAATAATAAAAAAGTTAGTGAGATTTTTCGATGGGATTTCCACGTTTCTCGATTTGAAACGTTGCGAATTTTTCTTTTTCAACCCTGGAGAGTCTATTTTTACTCGAATTTAATTTATTGTTATTTTTTACCGTCATTTAAAATCAGCTTCAAATTTATTCTGGGTTTTTTTTGTTCCAAATAATGAGTTCCCGGTGCGAAATTGAAATGCAAATCTCGGAGATTTTAACGCAAGGTTCCGAAAAACTCGCTCACTTTCACTGGTTCACTATAGGCATGCTGTCACTCATTATTTTACGCTTTAAATTCTGTGTTTCCGACGTGAAGTTGCAATGTAAATCCTGGAGACTTTAACGCAAGGCTAGGAAAAAAATTCGCTTGCTATGCATGAGGGGGATGCCTCACTGATGCCATATGCTATTACTTTTTTTTTTCCTGGCACAAATTCTTCGTTTCCGATGCAAAGTTGCCATGTGAATCCTGGAGACTTTAATTGTTAATCCAATAATTTTTACTCGTATTTAATTTATTGTTATTTTTTACTGCCATTTAAAACCAGCTTCCAATTTATTCTGGGGTTTTTTTTTGTTCCAAATAATGAGTTCCCGGTGCGAAATTGCAATGCAAATCTCGGATATTTCCACGCAAGGTTCAGATATACTCGCTCACTCTCACTGGTTCACTAGTGGCATGCTATCACTCATTATTTTTCGCTTAAAATTCTGTTTCTGACGCGAAGTTGCAATGTAAATCCTGGAGACTTTAACGCAAGGCTAGGAAAAAAATTCGCTTGCTATGCATGAGAGGGATGGCTCACTGATGCCATGTTATTACTTTTTCTTTTTCCTGTCACAAATTCTTCGTTTCCGATGCAAAGTTGCCATGTGAATCCTGGAGACTTTAACGCAAGGTTAAGAAAAAAAATTAGTTCACTCCCAAATTCCCAATGGAAACAAATTCAATTCTTTGTCTGAACACTAAAAAAAAAGTACTTGACTCAAGCATAATGATTCTTGAAATTGCCCCCTAAAGTTTCTTAATCTTAAATCAAGCTGAATTTCTCTTGGAACAAGAGAAACCATACTTGGATTGAGTACGAAAGTGGCTTAAACTAAACAACATTATTCTTGGTACAAGAAAAAGTATTTCTCGGTAACAAATTTAAGTATCGTGATGCTGGTGTCAAGCACATGCTTTTTCCCTGAATGTTTTGCCATCCAACCATGTTAATTATGAATACTCCTAATACTTTCTCAAAAAGTCGATTTGTAAAATTCTCGTCTTGTGAATCATTTATTGCGTTAAACTTTAAGAGTTAATACATACTGAACTATTTTAGTCCGTAGCTTCCCTAGTGTCCCTTTCTTACTCCATTTTTCGCTGGTTTCGATCCATCGGTTCAAGGAAGAGCCCACATCTAGACTTCCATGCTAAGCAAGAACACCGTATGAGCCCTCACCCGTTGCCAGGCCTCATTTGACAAATCTCGAATTTTCCGGAAAATTTGTGGATACTTTTCCTTCAAATTTTCAGAGAATTTCGTTCGTACTTTGGACTACATTTTGCAATTTGGACCTATAGATTCTAGCCCGGTTTAAAAGCAACGTATGTGACATTAGTTTCCCTATGCACAGAAGCGTTTTTCCAGAGGAGCCAGAATTTATAGTTCACTGAAAAAAAATTCTCGGCGTTTTTACCAAGGTCTGTTGGTACCTTAACCATTTCACTTTTTTTACCAATTATTAGTAATTTTACCATGACAAACTGGTAAGCTTACCTAAAAACCGGTATTTTTACTGTTTTTTTTTCAGGTAAGAATACCACTTTTATTGGTAATCAATTCCCGGTAACTTTGCCATTTTATCTCGGTAATTCTACCACAGTCGATAAAAAATATTGGCGTTTTTACCGGGGTCCAGTAAAATTACCGAGAAAGTCAATATTATTACCGAGATTTCTCGGTAAAATTACCAATACCATAAATGGTAATTTTACCAAGAAAAAACTGGGATCAAATAGAACCCTGAATTCTTGGTAATTTTACCCTTTTCTTCGTAAATACACCGAGATTTTTTTTTCAGTGTTCTAAATTGCAGAATGCGGTCCATTTGATCTATGGTGTCTAAAAGTTTCAATGAGAAATATGCATGATTATCCTCAAGAATAAGTCTTTTTAGAGTAAATTTGGCAACATTCGAATGTTCTTACGGCGTTCTTCCTCTAACACGGCAGTAGACAACTCTATAATCGCCGGTGAGTCGCGTGGCGGCACGCCTGGCGTCAGTGCCATAATCAATGGAGCCTCCGGTGGGAAAGAAACAAAGCACTCGAGATATTCGTCGACTCATTGCGCAAAATCATCAGAGTTCTAATTGGCAGCGAAAGGAAGGAGGTGAGAAGTGGTCGGAGCTGCTGGAGGCTGTTGAGTGTTGAGCGATGGAGTAGTTACACTCGGGGCATTAGTTTGACAAATAGGCACTGAAAGATTAGCCCAAGATCCTCCTGACCCATCATAGCAACTTAGCTGCCACCCCGAGAGACTTCCCGGTAAAATCGCTTTTAAGGTTGAGGATGCAGGAATGCAGAAAATTCAGCGATTGGCCTCCTCTTGGGCCTTCCACCTTTCTTTGCAATAAACCGGCTACTGCGCTTCAATATTTCATGGACTGTAAAATATTCCACCAATAATTTTTTTTTTTTTTTTTTTTTTTTTTTTTTTTTTTTTTTTTTTTTTTTTTTTNTTTTTTTTTTTTTTTTTTTTTAAACTTGTGATTCTGCACAAATCAACTAATTCTATCAAAATAATGAAACTAAATTCAGACCAAAAATATTTTTAGTTTTAGATTTAAAATGTGACTGGAAATTTTAGACACACTGGAAAAAAAACACATAGGATCCAGAGTCTAGACTTTTGAAAACATTGACAAGAAAAAATACTCTTGATTCAATCAGATTTTTGCTTAAATCAAAAGGAAATCCGCTCACATTAAGAGGCTTGGTTCTTGATTTAAGCAAAAACCGATTGAATCAAGAGTATTTTTTCTTGTCGATGTTTTTAAGAGTTTGGACTCTAGATCCAATGTGTTTTTTTCCAGTGCATGAATTTTCGACTAAAATTGCAGTTTTTAACAAAAGGAAATATCAAAAAAACTATAACAAAAATAGATAAATGGCTGTTAATTCCTCAAACAGCGTGATCGCCGTAGCCTTATCGTTATAATTGGTGTATTGAACTAAACATTCTTGCATTCAACCCCTTAATTTAAGGACTGAATATTGCATTATGGTTCAAGCATTATTTCATGAAGTTAATGTCTCGAATTTTGGTCAGAATTATAGTAACCTCTCCATTAATCTTTACATTATAATGTAACGAACCTTAAGAAATACTATCAATTGGGGGAATGGACGGGGTGTGTACATAGCTCGTATCTGTTTTTTTTCTTTCTCAGTGAAGATATTTGTGGACGTCTCGGCAACATTGGCAGTGATAGTGAAGACAACACAAGACCAAGACAAGACAGACCCAGAGATCATCTCTCAGTTCTCGAGTATGAACAGAGGCTCTAATTATTATTAATCTAGGTGGCACGGCTAACGCGCGGGCAAAACAAACTCGTCTGCAATCAAAAACCAACAAGACGCCCCTCCTCCTACCTCCCTCCGGCCCCCCTGCCCCCCTCGGTCGGGCTTTTTAATTTTGTTTGCTCGCTGGCGCAGAAACAAAAGGCGGAAAACCAATTATTTGTTCGGCTGATGATAAGGTGGCTGCTAGGAAGAGTCCCAGGCGATGAGCCCTGTAATTACATTATTGGTTTTGAGAAACACGAACTTCACACAGATACCCTACAAGAGTAACACCTATCATGTTATAAGTGCCCGCAACCGGACACCTGCCTTTTTTCGACGCAGGGCTTGCAGGATTAGACGCGAATCGCTTCAAATTGATTGCCTCAAATTGCCCGCCGCCCGCCGCTAAGGAGTCAGAAGACTGGAAAAATGGATCTTTGGAAGATCAAAATTAGTGGCAAAAGCAACGTATTGTTGTCAAATTAATGTTGGCAACATTAATCTGACATCGATCTACCATATTTAAGAGGCTCGGAGGACATAGCGCATGAGTGCAATTTTTGCTATTTCAAGAAATACCTGTTGAAAGTTACAAAATTACATGGAACCTTATGGCGGAAAGAAAGTTCAAACTGACTTATTAATGCCAAAAAATTGGAATTTAAGCAATTTTGTCTCCAACAAAATGGAGCTGGGTGGCCATTTTCCTCTGATACCAATTCTAAGAGAAAAACATTTAGTTGCGTTCTCTCTATGAGACATTGCAACATAGTCTGATACTCACAGCCATGAATTCTATGTAAAGGTTTTAATAAAAAAATCATTCGACGAATGCGTATTGATGTCTGCGTGCAAATAAGATTAACAAAGAATCCATGTACTCCTTACTTTTTGGTGTTTCCTTTTTGGAACCTCCCATTCTGGCTGTTGAAGCGTCAAGCGATACCTACTGTGGGTCAGCTGGTTTTATTTGCTTAAACAAGTCTGTTGAACGCAGCCGCCAAGTTCCCTCAATTTTAATAACACACCGTGTAAAACTAAGCGAAATTAGCCAGACGATGAAATTAATAGAGGTCAGCTTCTTGCACCTTTCTTTACCGACAACGCTTTCTCTCCCTTTTCCGCGTGTAAGTCCTTGCGTTCTCTGGTAGTAAGATGAAATTATATCGTATTGTATAACGGAATATTCAGCTGTTCAACAATTTTTAGGGCACCACTGAGCCTTATTCACGTTACTCTTTAATAATAATTAAGTTTGTATTTAAGTATACCTGCATCAATTAAATTATTCTGTCCAAAATTTGTAAAATGTGAATTTTGATTTAGCATAATTGTTCAAAAATAATATCTGTTTTTTTTGTTTATAAACATATTGAAGGCTCTTTTAAAGGTTGGTGTGCTGGTTCCAAGATTGTTCCAGAAAAATGAATAGATGAATAAACGAGAGGATCTCTCACAAAATGAAAGGAGCTCAAAAGCTTGCTTTGAAAACATGTTTGGCAAATAACTTGAAAAGGACTATTCCTCTTATTATCAGTGTTTAGACCCGGAAACGAGAGTATTGACGAGAGTATTGGGGGTGTGCATGGGGTCTGCCTACAACTTAGAAACATGTTCATGTAGTTTCGCTGTCCACGATTGAGGTATTTCTTGGTAAAAGGGCGTAAAAAAACTTCCGATAATGCTGCTGAGATTGTGCAATGTAGTTCTCTGGTTGAGAGTGCCTTATCCGACAGTTCCGCCATGAATATTTCCCTGATCTGCTCCGATTTTTTCCTCACTATTGTGATGAATTATGGGTTGACTGTGAATACATTTCATCCGCTGCAAACGCTATGAAAAATTACTCAATCTTAGCAGCACTGCAACCCTCATAAGCCTTTTCATCGAAAAATGCCTCAACTTCATCGACAAAGATCAATCCTTGAGCCCGATCAAAGTATTCGCACGGAATTTTAGCTAAATTTATGACCTCCCTCTTCCCTTGTAGGGCACCCTTCACATAACCTCTAACACAGCTCCCCCCTTTTTTAATAGCTCGAGCCCTCCTCCCCTTTCGAGAAAAAAAACGGCGAAAGCCTGAGAAGTAATTTGGAAAAAGTACTGTTATAAAGAAACATTGTTTTCTTCTTTAAGTATGAGGCTTACTATGCCGTCAGTCTCTCCCTCAAAAGACCCAGTAAGATAAGCTTCCTACTTAAGTGGCAACACTGGCAACACTGGAACGTAAAATTTCAATACTAGAGAAAGGAAAGTACCACGCCTAAAATGATACTAGAAAAACAATTGGATTACATTATGCAATAAGGAGCCACTCTCTCTGGCTCTCCCATAAAATCACATATCTGCATAGGGAAACCAATGGCATGTGCGTTGTTTCTAAAATGGGCTAGAAATAGTGGTTCCTAATTGCAAAATGTAATCCAATTCATCTTTCCAAGAGGACGAATTCAGTCATTTGAGAATGAATCCAAGGTTTTTCTATGCGGATTGAGTTCGAGATTTTTTTTTATTATTATTATTATTCTATAAGCGGGGAAAGAGAAACAAACTTGATTGGTGCTGTCGCTTACAACAACAATACATCAAATCGCTAGAATAACTGATTTTAAATTTCCTTCTCAGCCTTTCGTTCCATCCGCGCCGCGGGAGCACTCAGCTGGCGATAGCAAGTGTGCGAAAGTCGTAAAATCTACCGCAAACTGTGCGCGTTAGATTAAGTGATACAAATTTTTTCATCCGAATTTTAGAGCGCATCATTAAGCCCAGATATCACCCATCTGATGTATAGTGCTCTGGCCGATCGCCACTATAATTTGTTATCAGCAACATCGTCGGTTAAAAGGAAACCAACCGCGCGCAAGAACTTTCGGCACAGCTCGGCCGTAGTGCCGCACAATGGATCGAGTCGATTAGGAGAGGTCGGAAAAAATTTGGAAACTTCAAACGCTTATAACTCCGCTTATACAAAACTTTGAGGTTCTAAAAGTGGCTCCATTGGTTTCCTCGTTAAATTTCCTTCCAAGAGCACCCCTTGAAATTTAAATTGTGCCAAAATAAACATGAAAATTTGCAGTTTTGGTCGAAAAAACCATGTCCGACCTCTATAATTGACTCGATCCACTGTACGCCGTGCCGTGTAAACATTTGAATGAGGCCAAATTCACACATTTAACATTTCGATTCACTTCGATATAATTTTTTTTTTTTTAGGAAAGCCATGAATAGATTACCTACACTGAAAAAAAAATGTCGGTGTATTTACTAAGAAGAGGGTAAAATTACCAAGAATTCAGGGTTCTATTTGATCCCAGTTTTTTCTTGGTAAAATAACCATTTATGGAATTGGTAATTTTACCGAGAAATTTCGGTAAAATTATTGAACTTTCTTGGTAATTTTACTGGACCTTGGTAAAAACGCCAATATTTTTTACCGACTGTGGTAGAATTACCGAGATTAAACGGCAAAGTTACCGGGAATTGATTACCAATAAAAGTGGTATTCTTACCTGGAAAAAACAGTAAAAATACCGGTTTTTAGGTAAGCTTACCAGTCTGTCTTGGTAAAATTACCAATAATTGGTAAAAAAAAGTGAGATGGTAAAGGTACCGACGGACCTTGGTAAAAACGCCGAGAATTTTTTTTCAGTGTATATATAGGGAGAGTATGGACATGTCGAAGTATGGAGCTCTTAGGGCCCAAAAGAACAGCCAACCTTTGGAACTTCTGATTTTAATGGAGAAAATTTGGCCACATGTGGATGCTCTAACGGCCTTCTTTCTTCCTCGCACGGCACAGCTGGACTCGGATTTTTGTATTTTTACAACTGTGCTTCAACGACACAACCGATCGAATTTCAAAGCGACACCGCGCCGGGCGGCGGCGGCGTCGGTTCGTGGTCGTCGTGTGCCAGAACCGTCACAAGTCCCTCTCTAGCAAAATTTTGTGGCCTTTTAAGGCAACCCTCACCGCCCCGAATCGAATCGGCCACGAAATGGCCACCATCTTTCCGGCCTCCGCCACGCGCACCCATTAGAAATATTCCTCCGAGTTTTTTTTATCCGCCAGCTTCTCCGCTACTTATTTAAACGCGCTTCTCCCCCCCCCTCCCCCACCCCCTTTACTCTCTATTTTTCTGTTTAGTTCCATAAGAGGTAAATAGCGCTAAAAGATTTTATCTCTCGACTCAATCCTCTTAGATCGCCGTAGTATATGCAAAATTCGTTGGGGCCCTCTTTAAAAGGTAGCAAAACTATTCGGCAGACATTCTGTGGGGCATCTGGTGGGCATTCGATCAGAATTCGAAAAGTAAAAATAGAAAGAGGCTCAGGAATGGGAATGTTTACAATTTTATGACTCGTCGCGGGATAATCCGCGATTTCGTCCAAAATTAGGTAAACTTGCCACTTTTTTCGCCTAATGCTGATTTATGAGCAAAAGGATTAACAAAAAAGACCTAGTTTGACGAACTTATGTAGCACCTGTTCAACGTGTGACGCTCATCAATCATCACTTGTCAAAAGTGAATTTCCCTGCGTGTAAGAAAATGTACGCCCTAGAAGACTGCCATCCTAAGGAAGAACGCCGTATGAACATTTGAGAGTTGCCAAATTTCCCCGAGTAAAACATGTATTTTTGAAGAAAGTTATGCGTATTTTTCCTTGAAATTTTCCGATATTTTAGATTAAATTGGGAACAAAATTGTCTGAAAAATTGGAAGAAAAATATTCAGAATTTTCCAGTAAACTTGTTGGTTATTATAGGAAATATGGCAACGCCTGAAGGCTCATACAGTGTTTTCCCTTAGCAAGGCAGAAGAAGCGTCTGTCGCACCTTTACACGGATTTTTTTTAATATTTTGTCTCCAAAGCCAAAACGTACTTCTTCTTCATTGATGTGTCTCATACACTATTTACACTTAATACACTATATTTTTTTTGTTCCAAATACTGAGTTCCCGATGCGAAATTGCAATGCAAATCTCGGAGATTTCAACGCAAGGTCCAGAAAAACTCGCTCACTATCGCTGGTTCACTATGGGCATGCTATCACTCATTATTTTTCGCTCAAAATTCTGTGTTTCCGACGCGAAGTTGCAAAGCAAATCCTGGAGACTTTAACGCAAGGCTAGGAAAAAAAAATTCGCTTGCTATGCATGAAGGGGATGGCTCACTGGTGCCATGCTATTACTTTTTTTTTTCCTGTCACAAATTCTTCGTTTCCGATGCAAAGTTGCCACGAATCCTGGAGACTTTAACGCAAGGTTAAGAAAAAAAAAATGGTTCACTCCCAAATTCCCAACGGAAACAAATCCAATTCTTTGTCTGAACATTAAAAAAAAGTACTTGACTCAAGCATGATAATTCTTGAAATGGCCTCCTAGAGCAATGTTTCGTCGTCGCTCCTCTGGCGTAAGGGCGTATCTCCAATTCCACTTGAGCCTTGAAAAGCATGGAGTTATATGGAGAAGAGGGCTCACGTTGAAATCAAGATACTCCCTTACGCCAGGGTAGCGACGACATCGTCGTTTATCCCACGAAAGAACGTCACTACATTTGAGAGGCCTAAAGAAGAAGTGCAGTTTTCGAAATAAATTGAGATATGAATGATTGCAGGTAAATCTAGTCTTCATGCAAATTCTGTGAAAAATTCACTACCAAATTTCAACTTAAGGCATCAAAAATTGAGTTTGAAATTTTTTTCCGCCACAACGAACCATGCAATTTCGACACATCAAACACTTTTTTCTAGAAATAGCAAGAACTGCACTTCTGCGCCTTGTCCTCCAAGCCCCTCGTTTCAATGTTGCCAGATTTATCCCCTGCAAATTGCATTCTTACCGGGAGAATTTTGAGAATTTCTGACTGGAATTTTCACCAATTTATCCTCTGATCTTTCGCAAAAATCATATAAATTTTCGACAAAAATTATGCAGGTTTACTCACGTAAAAAATTGATTTGTTTGAGTCAATTTTGCAACCTTAAAATAGAGCTGTGTTTCTCCGTGCAGGAAACGACAATGCAAATAGGTCTTTTATTCAACTCGGGTGTATCACGTTCCTATGCCCCGGCAAATGCACCGTTTTCCAATAGAAAAAATTCCCATCCTTCAGATGAACTTCAACATGTTAGTACATTTTTATGCAGCTCCCAGCTCTTGAAAGAAACGACATGCTCTAGAGGGAACTCGTGGTGTTAAGAACGCATGGAGAAATGAGACATTTCATTGTATGACTTCTTGACGACTGAGTTAGGAGCTTAGTGAAAAGATGTTGAAAACATCACTTAAGCAACAAAATTTTCATTATCCAGTGGTTCCTAGCAACTCTTGCCTGCAGCTGACCAAACTCGCCCAAGAAATACTGATGATTCTTGAATTGAGAGGTTGGAATTATTTGTTAAAGAAGCTCCGACAGTCAAAAATCGCGTATTTCTATGTGTTTTCATGTTAACGTGATGTCAAGTTCCTCCAACTGTAGAATCTAGAAGTTTACACTTCAATATGTAGTGTCTGTGTGTTTACACTACTCCTTCCTTGGATTCTGAAGTGGGCAAAGCCAGGAAAGGGGTGAGAATGCGTGTCATTTGTTTGTCCGATTCCATTAACCGAGTGATTTGGAGCCGGACAGATCTTACCTGTGTTATTTCAGGATGCCACACTGTCTCAACAAGGAGTATCAGGACTGTCTACCAAAATTCGCAGATTGGCATTCATCGAGAATCGATTTGGAACCCAAGTATCAAGAGAACGAACAGAAAATCTCAAATTTTTCTATCTCTGATCCAGTCAAGTTGGATCAAGTCAAGATATTTTGAAGTATGTTTTTTTTCCATGATACTCCTTACAAGATTAATAAGGAGTAAAATGACCATCTTGACTGGATTTAAAACAAGCATGTTGCTTCCTCAGACAACCGTGCTTGAGGCAAAATACCAATGCAAATACTCAAACTACACGATACAAAATTGAAATCAGAAAGAGAAAAAGGAAAAGCATGGGTAAACCCAGCACCGAAAAAAGTATGATGATTTCAATTAAACTCTTGGCTGATTTTGATGATGGCTAAGATTGTGGTCTCATTAGCCTGAAGTATGGTTGAGAGAGCAGAAATGTGGTTAATGAATTCATCGCTCCAGCTTTTCTGTTATATTTTAATTTTTATTAGAAAATAAATTGAAGTTATTTTAAAAAATCTTCACTGACTTTTATTCTATCTACTCACACACTAACCAAAGAAAATTTTGAAAAATTGCTACCAGTCGTTTCTCATAAGAAGGTAACACAGTTCCCAATATTTTCAAACGTCGCAATCGAGGCACACACATAATCTTTGACCTTCTCCATCGATATACATACATGTTTGGTAAGTTCTATTTAACCATCAGTTCCTCTTTTTCACATCCTTTGGTGAAAAAACTTCCGATATCATAAGTCATGCAGGCATAACTTATAGGGTGGAAGCGAGAGACGCTCTGCCGTGCTTAGGAAAAACACCGTATGAGCATTCAAATGTTGCCAAATCGCCTACCATGAAATATTCAATTTGAGGAACTTGCAGTGCATATTTTTCCTTTATATTTTCAAACATTTTAAAGCAAATCACGGACGAAATTCTTCGCAAAATTTGAACAAAAATATTTACAAATTATCCGGAAAATTCATGTTTTATCGAAGGAGATTTGGCAACGCTTAACGGCTCATACGGCGTTTTTCCTTAGCACGGCAGGGCTGCCCTCCTCACTTCCTTCAAATAACCTGAACACGCTCGTGAACGTGGAAAGATTCCTCTGCCGTGCTAAGGAAAAACGCCGTATGAGCCTCCAGGCGTTGCCAAAATTTCCTTCGATAAAACACGAATTTCCTGGTAAACTTATGAATATTTTTCTTCCAATTTTTAAGATTATTTTGTTCGCAATTTCACCTAAAGTCCCTGAAAATTTCAAGGAATGATACTCATATCTAATCTCAAAAATTAACATTTTACTAAAGGAAACTTGGCAACTCTCGAATGTTCATACGGCGTTCTTCTTTAGCACGGCAGTCCTCCAATCTTAACAAACCTGTCAAAAACGTAGTTTTTTTATGGCTCTCTCGAGGCGGGGCTACACAGTTCAGAACTTAGCTGTAAATGGCTTCATAAAAATTCACGACTCAAATTCGATTAAAACTCAATCGGTGTCCGAAGAGTTACGGTTTGCGGGAGATGAGCGGGCCCGCAAAAAGGTTTTAAATCATCTCGCCCCAGTAATCTCAAATCGTCAAAACAAGAGTAGATTTCATTGAGTGGCGGAGTAGGTTCAGCGAATTTGAAGATAACGTAATTGCGCGGTTCGCCTTTAAATCAAAGTGCAGTTTGAAATTAAAAGATAGGATGCATTGATGGTTGGGACGGGTGGAGGGATAATTTTGAGAATAATGTTCTTTAACACTTTAGAGACACCCGTTCCCTTTTTAGAGAGCGGTAGGCGAATAAGCTCGGCATAATAACCTACATTAATATTCAGTAGTCTTGCTGTGAGATACGTTTTTATTTGTTTAACTATTTATCACTTTATTTTCAGTTAGCTGATCATGCGAAATATACACTGCGAGTATAATTTCTGAGTGAGTATAGCTCTTTCTCCAAAACCGTCTCGGGAAATATTCAGAAAAGAGTCCTATTCGACAACTTTACAACCCTGCTGCGATCCGAAATGTAGGATGAGGGTCCAGATAAATGTCGCTCTGACTTGGCACACAAGCAAAATGAGGGTCTAATGTAAACATTAAGTAACAATGATGTTGTAGGGGGTGGCCAGGAAAAGAGGATTAGGCCGATTCCGAGCGAACTGCATGGTGCTGCGACGCGTTTTATAAGCGCGAAAGATGCATTCTCGGCGAAAGAAAAATTTGCAGCTGCTTAATTCAACCAACCCGTTTAACATGCGATAGCCACTAATTCACAGTCACCAACTATTTACATTCGGGCGCACACTACTGTGCCATTCTGTGTATAATCTCGTCTTTTCGCGTAAAGAAGAAAGTGTGCGTGTTTGCCAAAACTCCTTATTTAACCAAGCAAATAATATTGAACAGTAAGAATGTTTTTGACGGTAACGACGGTAATGTGAGGCGCAGCAGTACAAGATGCGTCTTGACACGGAAACTCAAGTTTTTCAGTGGAGCGAAAAAAAAGCCCTGGTTGGAGTCAAAAATATCGATTTTCAAATTTCGTTGCTGGACACCCTCTATGACATTCTCAAAACTGTAACTTTTACTTCCACATCAAAATCATAACAACAAAAACACTTCATTATAAGTCACAGCAAGAGGAATTTCTCAGGCATGCGATAAATATTTAACAATCTGTTTTGGATTTTTAGGTCTGGAAGTGACCTTACCCGAAGATTGAACTCTATCAAAGGGCCGGATTAAGGGGATGGCCACATGGGCCGCGGCCCATGGCGGCAAATTTAGGGGGCGGCAAATTTTGCAATTTTTTAAAATGTAGCCATGAAGAAAAATCAGATTCAGACAAAAAAATTACGAACGAGAAAAGGTGACAAAATCTCTCAATTCCTGAGAGTATATCTCTAATTTTGTCGTCTTTCTGTGATACAGTAGACAGCACCTTTTATTAGTCGAGTTAAGACTAAGAGAAAAACCGAACACGGAATTTGACCTGGAACGGCGCGGCGCAGAGAGCAATGATAACGACAACGTGAGATGAAAAGGAGAAACCCTCGGCGTAGCGGTCGGCATGTAACACATATTAGCTCCTACAAGACTGCATGAATACTTCACGCATTGCGCTAAAGACAGTGCGGTCGCTCCGGTCAGCAGCGGGCAGCGTGAAACGCATAGCGCCTACAAGACTGCTTGAATACTTCACGCATTGCGTCAAACACAGTGCGTGCAGCAGCGGTCGGCCCGAAACGCATAGTGCATGTAAGACTGTAGGAATACTTCACGCATTGCGCCAAATACAGTGCGGTCAGCGCGGCGCGGCGGCGGAAGTTAAAATTATTAAACCACATTTATGTTTGTTCTTTCATAATTTTTTGGTTCATTTCTTATAAATGGAGGGCCTTGTCCATACAAAGATAGGTTTACGGAACTTAACTTTCGCGCAAAGTTCCGTGAACTTTTGCTAGTAGTGTTGACCTTGACAGTGCTTTCACAAGAAATTTTACCAACACGAGTAAACGCGTCTTATTCGTCTCTCCCCCTCCGACACGTTTACTTGATGGCTTTTATGGATGTTTCAAAACGAATGAGAAGGGGACGGCAAAATACAGGCGGCCCATGGGTGGCAAGTAAATAAATCCGGCCCTGCTCTATCATGTATCAATTTCCCGAAAAATAAACGCCCATCTTCAAAGGAGAATATTCATTTCTCAGAGAATTGGTGATTATTGGTAAAATTTGGACTGTGGACTAAAAATGACATATGCACCATTTATCAAATCGTCAGCCTTTTTTTTAAGTGTAGAGATGTGCAATCTCGATTCCGGGACCACTCACCCAGAGACTTATCATCCACGGAGTAGTTCACCCAGACCTTTTTACCTAGAACTCTTGACCCACAGCATTTAGACCCTCGCGCACTTTAGCTTACATGACTTTTTGCAGGGAAGATGTTTTGACCTACATGCATTTTACACTTCCTGTGGAAGTCTTAGGTGGGGTCCAATTGTAGACGTACTTGATTTTTAAGTCCAGTTTCCAGTTATTAAGACGAGTCCGCAAGAGCTGTGCTCAATTCGCTATCTTTTGAAATTTAGACCTGAATGTCATTACCATCAGTGTTTTCTACAAGGAGATTCCAGCAAAAGTTACTGGACGTTTCGCTGCAATAGTCAACGAAAGTAACTCGCCCTCCGGAGATAACACAAATCTAAAATGCGTGATACAACTATTTCAACTCCTGAGCCGCTCAAATTGCATCCATCTGGTTGAAGGCGAACTTAAGTTCTAACTCCAGTTTTCAGTTATTAGGACGTAATCGCGATATTGGTGCTCAATTCTAACTTTTGCAACTTGATAAAAACGCTTTTAGGTAAAAAGACATGTAGGTTAAAAGTATTGCGGGTGTATATCCGTGGGTTAAAAAGTTTTGGGTGAAAATGTGTGGGTGAATAGTCCCTTCGGCGAAAAAACTGTAGGTGGGCAGTCTCGGAAAGGTAATCTCATATTATTCATTTGGTTTGAGTCCACCCCTTAAAAATAATGAGGGCATTTTCGCGAATTCATAAAACCAACAGGCATTAAACTCCTTCGGGGATTCTTTCTGGACTGCTGGAGGGAGGTTTGATTCGATTTTGATGTTGAAGACTAAGGTCACAAATGAATCAGTGAGAACAAAAACACACCAACTAGGAAAAATAAAAATAATCAAGACACAGACAAAACTGCACAGTAGATGAAGAATTTAGTCCAAGAAAAATATTTTTGGTGCCGAAAAGACAAGTTTTAATGGACATTTTAAAGGTCCAAGATGGAATAGATACGCTAACTTCAATGACCTTTATAAAAACTGACTGTCTTCAATGAAAATGTAGCATTTCCGAGTCACCTAGTTGGTATATTTTCGTTCTCACTGATTCAAATGTTATTGGGAGGTGGAGATGCGAAGTGTGAACCACCAAACTATGCTCATAAAATTCTGATTCGTAATAATATTCATAAGTTTTCTTTATTTCTGCGGCCGCTAATCATTAATGGTGATGGCAAACCGCGGATATGACAAATCAATTCCCTTTATTTATTTTTGGCACTGTGACGGTAAAGTCCGGTTAATTTGAAACGTATGCTTCTAAACAACCCCTAAATAAATACCGAGCCGTCACGCACAAAAAACCGCTATCCGGCTTATCAAAGTGCATCACAATTGAACCACTGCAGCGCGGTTGAATGGCACGTAACCATAGTATAACCAAAGACCTCTGAGCGAACGCACTGATTGTTACAAGGAGTTATAATGAATAAATAACTGATCATGAAAAGATTCTCCGTTCAAAGGCCCCAAGGAGCAGGGTCCTTTTACAAACAAACTACCTTTGTTACGCGATTTCTATCATCGCATCTCCCGTCTTGAGCTTCCTAAATCCCCTCGATTTTGAATTAAGGGCAGGTTTGTGGTATCGAGCACAGAACTCATTCAAACACCCACCTACGATCCATGTAAAATGCGTGGAATTTCAGCACTCTTTGCCAACGCCGGATGTGATATAGCGCCGAGAGTTGCCACTGATTTTAAAAATTCACCCTACTGACGGGCTATTCAAGGATCTTTTTTTACATTTAGTAACCTGACTCGGCACCTGACTTTCCGCGAGATCCGTTGGGAGGGGGTGGTTAATTTATCCCCCACCCGATGATATTAACAATCATAACAGCCCTCGACAGTGTTCTGATCTTATTTCGAAGGTTTTTATTATGATATTCTAAGCTTCTCACCCCCTAACTTCCGAAGAAAAGATACAAGGAAAGTGCAAGTTCCACTTCAGACAGGGCCGCCACAAGGGGGGATACTGTGTCCGTGGTACCGGGGGGCCGTGCCGCCCGGGACACACTACATCGAATTCACATATAACCCTTATCTTGTCAGGGAAGTGAAAAATTTACCCTAAAAATGTCGCAAAATGTGAATAAATTTTCAAAAACACGCTGGACATGCACATTGGACGAAGTCAATAGGAGAGGTCGGACAAAATTTGGAAACTTCAAAAGCTTTTAACTCCGGTTGCACAAAAATTTGAGGTTCTAAAAGTGGTCCCATCGGCTTTCTCCTGAAATTTTCTTCTAGAGGCACCCCTAAAAATATAAAATATGACGAAATAAACATCAAAATTTGCAGATTTAGTAAAAAATTTCATGTCCGACCTCTCTGATTGACTCGATTCACTGTGCGGCGTGTGATGTATCGCATCGATTAAGTAAAATTTTGACTTTTCGGCCAAAAAGAGGACGATGACCCCTCCGCATAAGCCTAAAGAATCATTTTTAACCATAATTTTCGGTAGAATTCAATTGAACACAGTAATTTGGACGCGATTTTTTTTTTTTTTTCGTATTTCCATCTGTATTATAGTATGTCTTCCTCCTTTCAGTGATACATTTGAAAGTATTTTTTAAAGTATCTTTATATAAGTTTTCAATAATTCTCAATAAAACAGTAGCTCCAGGACTGTTCGTGGGAAAATGAAGAATATTTCAAAATATTTTGCCCGTGGTGATGGAGGTCAAAGATGCGTGAATATATTTCGAAGAATCATCCAAGACCGCTAAGTTGAATGGAGACGGCAAGCAATACCTGAATCGCATCTTAAGGTTCGTGAATGGACAAACTTCGAATATAAGGTCCGCCGAGATTATTGTTGAGGAACCTATTCAACCGTGCGTGCCAAGGAACGATGTTTGACATCTGTTCCGGGACAATTATTATTTTAATAGATTTGCCAACCCGCGGACAAACCGATAGAATCACCCCCTCGGGAGAGCCCCATTTCCTCCCTTTATTCGAACCTTTTTGGAGAATAACGTTAATCACAGTATAAATATTGAATCCGTCTCAGTTTGAAACTAATACGTCCGATCAAATCGCTCAATAACCTAAAATAAACACGCTGGCTCCATTCAGCGGCACATCGGCGGTGGGTTGGTAAATTGGATCTTTCACGTAGCAATTTACTCGCGCAGAATTGTAGTTCGTTAGACTTAAGCTACTGTCTGCATTTTAGCATGAGCCCCTGACTGGATAAGGATGCACCACTCCAAGAGCTCAAGTCGAAACCCAGATGATTTATTTTTTCTCCTAGCGTTGACAAATCGTGGTCTGTTGGGGTAAATGGCTGTCGATCCACCAATATTAGTCATATTTTGGTCCATTGCACACCAGCTTTGGCTTAAAGGATTTGGAGAAATCCACTTTTTGGCGCTAAATATTTATAGTGAACACACATCTTTCGTCCCGAAGGTGCGACTGCAACTGGATTCGCTGGTGGTTCGCCGCAAGTTATGAAGTTATGTTTAAAAATGTGATAAGCTTAATCTGGCTTTTGTCGGAGTTTATATTCTGGAATACTTTTGAAGTAAGAGTAAAGCCCCTTGAGGGTCCATTTCTGATTGACTCTGCCACTCAAGTCTTCGCTGAGCTAATAGGAACCACAAACATAATGGACGTTAGTTATACCGTAGGACGTAAAGGCAATTTTTTTAGGAGAGCGATTTTTGCTGAGTTCTATCAAGAAATTAAAATCAAGGTTTTCGAAAGGGAAAGCTTTTCAATACCCCCAAGGGCAATTTATGAGAGGTGACTTTCATAATGTCGGTAAATCTGTTCAATTGCGCAGTTAAAACGATCCACATATTAGATTCTACCGATAGGTGTATTGAAAAAGAGGAGATAAAACCTCTTTTGATTCCTAGGCGGATCCAGACATTTCGAGCACGAGGGCGAAAAGGGGGTCCGGGGGGCTTCCCCCAGAAAATTTTCAAAATTTTAAAGCATCTAACATACGGTTTCAGTCAATTTCGTCTTGAAATATTTCCAAATATAAGCGTGTTCCTTCCTTCCTTCCTTCCTTCCTTCCTTCCTTCCTTCCTTCCTTCCTTCCTTCCTTCCTTCCTT
>NW_017554178.1:1294451-1378589 GCF_001854935.1 Bemisia tabaci
ATTTTTTTAGGAGAGCGATTTTTGCTGAGTTCTATCAAGAAATTAAAATCAAGGTTTTCGAAAGGGAAAGCTTTTCAATACCCCCAAGGGCAATTTACGAGAGGTGACTTTCATAATGTCGGTAAATCTGTTCAATTGCGCAGTTGAAACGATCCACATATTAGATTCTACCGATAGGTGTATTGAAAAAGAGGAGATAAAACCTCTTTTGATTCCTAGGCGGATCCAGACATTTCGAGCACGAGGGCGAAAAGGGGGTCCGGGGGGCTTCCCCCAGAGAATTTTCAAAATTTTAAAGCATCTAACATACGGTTTCAGTCAATTTCGTCTTGAAATATTTCCAAATATAAGCGTGTTTCTTCCTTCCTTCCTTCCTTCCTTCCTTCCTTCCTTCCTTCCTTCCTTCCTTCCTTCCTTCCTTTTCCCCCGTTTCTTTTACCTTCACCGAAAAAAAGTGATGTTGATTCAACATTCTGGATGTAAAAGAAGTGTGCGGGAACTTATAAAATGCTGAATTACCCAATACAGCAGTTACTTTAGCAATGACAAGATGTAAAACTAACTGCTGTGGTGGGTAATTTAGCATTATACAAGTTCTTGCACACTTCTTCTACATCCAGGATGTTAAATCAACTTCATTTCTTTTTCGGTGTTTCTTTCGGGCAATCGGGAGGGGAAGTACAGCCTACACCCTCCCCTCCTTTGAACTCGCTTATGCTTTAATGGACCACTAGACAAGGTACGAATTTCAGCATTCTGATACAGGTTTCTTAACCAAAATTTCACGTAGAATACGATGCGCGCAACAAAAATTACCGAAATCAACTCCTTATGAAGAAATTAAATGATTCTTGATGCGTGAATTCAAACCACCCGCTCATGAAAACTCAATGCTATACGTGATTCACATCGCGCGCTAAACATTATCATGACAGTCTCTGCGATATAAAAATCTGGCAACCTCAATCTTGACGCTTTGGCTCAGTTATACCAAATTGCTTATAGTTTGAACAACACAAGGTGGGAAATGAACGTTTGCTCGATTGAGAGGCTCGCTGAAACCGTTGTGGTGCGCGATTTGACTCACGTAGAGCTTTGAGTTTCTTGTGAGCGGGCAATTCAAATCCCTCGTAACCAATGTGAAATAAAAACGTTAAAATCTTCCTTAGGAGTTGATTTCAGTAATTTTCGTTGCGCAAATCGTGTTCCACGTGAAATTCTGGTTAGGTAACATATATTAGAATGCTTAAATTCGTACCTTGTCTAGTGGTCCATTCGTGGCTTTGCAAATTCCCTCTTTGAAGAAAAAAGTATAGCAGAATTTATAAAACTACGCTATCAGAATCCTTTTTTTTTATTTTTTTGGCTTTATAACCATAATTTCTGTTCAATATTCATCACCAGTCCCGTCTCAAATGAAGATTCATGGCCGTCAGTTCTAGTTAAAGGGTCCTCTCGTGTTCTGTTCCATGTAAACGAGGATCGTTTAAGGATGTTTAAGGATTTCGTTCCGCATCACCGGTCGCGACGAGCAACAAATGAGCGGCATCAGACATAAAAACCGCACACGCGTAAGAAACCCCGGTAAAAGCGCGTATCAGCCGAACTGCTGGCACGCGCAGTTACGCGCCCGCTGAAAATTCGTGATGAAGATAGTGCTCTCTCGCTTAACACCCTCCGAATGTTGTTCGCTCGGGATTCTGACGGAGGCTCACGACAAAATTCGGCCGGTCCTAATCAAGAGCTACCGGCCTGAGCGAGACGATCCGGAGATCGGAGATAAAGGATCCAACCGGGAGAAGGTGCAAAAAAATCGATGAAATTCAAATTTCGGCTGGTTATGCTCGACTAACGCCGTTAAGCTAACGAAGCGTCCACGTGAAGCCCCCCCCCCTTCGCCGGATTGCGGCGGCCAATTAGAACGCAAAACCTGAGGTGTAGAATGGGTTCCTCCCAGATCCCGTCAACGCACATTGTTGCGATGTTCTTGGGTTCGAGGAAGTTAGTCACACCGAAATTGTTGTATCAGCGGGCTGACTATTGACATTTATAGACAAAACCATAGATAAAGATGAGAAAATGGGTATAGATGGATCCTATTGGTGGAAGCGGATGGCTGGTAAACATAGGAGGTAGGGAATAGACTAACTGACGGCAACCCAGTAGCGATCCAATAGTTAGTCCATCATTCACCCCCTTAGTCTGTAAAAACTGCCCATTTCAACCAATAGGATTCCTCCATATTTCCTATTTCTTCTTTGTCTATAATAGTTTCGTCTATAAATTTCAATAATCATCCCGCGCGCAGGTAACCGACATTTTTTATTATAAAACCGAGCTAAGTTTCGGATAATCGAAGTAATTTATAAAAAAATACACGTATCAGTATGGCTGACAAATATTCTGGTTACATGCGGGCTGTTTATTGAATTTCGTAGACAAATTATGGACCAAAAAAGGGAGAAATAGAGCGATTCTATTAGTAAAAGCGGGCGGTTACGATGTATAAAGGAGATGAAAGTAATAGACCAGCTAACGACTACCCACGAGGAACCCAATAGTTATTTTATCATTTTTCCTCTTAGTCTATAACAACTATTCGCTCTTGCAATATAGTTGACATCCCCACGCGATGATCCCTATCCTCATACAAAAAAGAAATTACACGACATTCTAGAAAGACCATACAGGGTATCACAAAAGAATAACCAAAAAAAGACTAGAAAATAAGATTTTTAGTTTTTTTTTGTAAATCTATCTGCTTTTAAAGATATGACCACTATTTCGCATTTTTGTAATTTTAGATTTAAAATTCATGAAAACTTTAAATTTTAAATACTGAAGATGATATACATATATATTTACAAAAAATTGAGACCTCTGTAACTTTATAAGCCTGAAAGGGTAAGAATAAAGTATGATTTCTAACTATCTTATAGATAGAATTGAATTTGAATACAAGTGTAGTTCTTCCCCTCCATTCCCTGTTTTAAATCAAACTTCTTCGATAAAAATCTCCCTGACATTGCAACCTCGGAACAAAGGCTGTGTGTTCCTCCTCCGAAAAAACAAGTTGGCATCGAAATTTATGAATGTTTAACGCAGTCAGAAAAAATTAGATGTGCCTCGTTAATGGGATTTAATAACAATAATTAAAACGGTTTTTCACAAATGAAGCGGGGAAAGTTGCAGCTCTCAGCGCGCTCTGGCCACTAGACCGGTAATTACTATTACCAACAACATTTACCGGCAACAAATCGCCGCTCATGCAGGTGTCGGATTTTTGGCTCATTACCGCTGGCTGTGGACGCACAGTGGATGGAGTCAATAGGAGAGGTCGGACAAAAATTGAAAACTTTAAACGCTTATAACTCCATGTATACAAAAATTTGAAGTCCTAAGTGTGGTTCCATTGGTTTCCTCGTAGAATTTTCTTCTTAAAGCACCCCTTGAAATTTAAAATGTGTCGAAATAAACACCAAAATTCGCGGTTTTAGTCAAAAATTTCATGTCCGACCTTTCCAATTGACTCGATTCACTGTGTGACTGAGCGACTAATCGATTATTAGCCGGTTGTTTTTATACGGTTTCAATGATTATAATAATTTTCATTATCTGGTCTATAAAATTGTTCAGAATTTAATCCGGTTGAAGATGCGTTAAGGGCTGCAGGTGAGTTACCTCATTATTAATGAGTGAGGAGAATAAGGTACTTGCGATGCGATCATTAGAATGTCATTAAGCAAACGGAGCTTATGGGATCCTTTTTAAAAATAGCGTATCATTTACAACTATGAAAATGGCGTATAGTTAGATAACGTCGAGTGACTTAGTCATACACTGAAAAAAAACTCCGGTCTTGGAAGCCGCACTTACGGGCTGTATGGACATATCGTCAGCATTCCGGGTTCAGAGGCCGAAAGTTCCGGGCGTAGCACCTGGAGCAGTCAAAGCTACGGCTGCAACAACCGGAATTTTCAGCCTCTGAGCCCGGAATGGACAGTATGTCTATACTGCCATGCTAAGTAAAAACGCCCTATGAACCTTTAAGCGTTGCCATATCTCCTTCGATAAAAAAAGAAATTTACCGAGAAAATTGAGAATATTTTTCTTCGAAATTTTTAGACTATTTTGTTCGCAATTTAATCGAAAACGTCTGAAAAATTCGAGGAAAGCTATGCATATGCATAACTTACCTAAAAAAATACACGTTTTTTGAGGAAATTGGGTTACTCTCGAATTTTCATACGGCGTTCTTCCTTAGTACGGCAGTACATAGCCCATAATTTTTTTTTTTGGTGCACTAACATGATTGCATGAACATGAATACAAACACAAACCAAAGGACATTTTGGAAAAATCTGCCGTGCGAAGGAAGAACGCAGTATGAACCTTCGTGCGTTGCCAAATTTCCTTTGATAAAACACGAAATTCCTGGTAAACTTGTGAATATTTTTCTTCCAATTTTTTTCAGATAATTTTGCTCGCAATTTCACCGAAAAGTCCTAAAAATGTCAAAGGAAAATATTCTTATCTTTCCTAAAAAATTGGCATTTTATCCACGGAAATTTGGCAACTCTCGAATGTTCATACGGCGCCCTTCCTTAGCACAGCAGATTTAGCTCTTAGGGTGATTCGTCAAGCTCAAGTGACGTGGTCAAACTGGCACGCGATATACCGCATCTTTTTGGTAAAAAATCTCGGCAAATTTTGAATTTTCAGAAAAAAAAGGACGATTGCCCCTGGGCATGAGCCGAAAGAATCATTCTAAACCCAAAAATCGGAAAAATTCAGAGAAAGGAAAGCAGAATAGTGTTTGGAAAAAAACCTCGCATTCGATACAGAAATCGATGGCGTATCAAATGTAAGGTTTTTTCCAAACACTTTTCCGCTTTCATTTCTTTGAATTTTTCCGATTTTTGGGTTAAGAATGATTCTTTCGGCTCATGCGCAGGGGCTATCGTCCTTTTTTTGCTGAAAATTCAAAATCTGCCGAGATTTTCGACCTAAAAGATGCGATATATCGCATGCCAGTTTGACCACGTCACTTGAGCTTGACGAATCACCTTAAGGAGCGACTGTGAGAGGGCATCGCCTCGGTGAGGTGCGTGGCGAGCAATTTTTTTTCTTTCTTTCTTTTTTTTTTCTTTTTCTCCACGCGAATAAAGGCTCGTGGCAGCGCGCGCTCCGGCCGGACAAGAAAGCGAAACCCTACTAATAATCCCTTTGGCGAATCCCGGTGGTTGAATGGGTGGGTGTGCCCCAGGGACGGATCTCGCGCTTCCAGGCGTGTTAAACTCCTTGTAAACATCCGGGAAACATTCGGGAAACACTCGCGAGTGCTCGGACACAAAGGACCTCCGTCGTTCGTCATTCAATAAACAAATCTATTTTGCGCTAATCCCGGGAGCGTCTTGGCCAGGGGCGGATCAGGGTCGCCGCTTCCTTAAGAATCCGATCAATGGACCGTGGGGTCACTTTTAACGCCAGCTTTCTCGATATCTTGGATCCTTTGTCGGGGCACCTCGGGGGCTCTCCGCGTATTCTTGGACGTTGAAACCACGCCGTCGTGCTAAGGAAGAACGCCGTAAGAGCCATCAGACGTTGCCACGTTTCCTTCAATAATATCTTAATTTACTGGGAAAATTTTGAATTTTTTTCTTCAATTTTTTCACACGATTTTGTTTGCAATTTCGTCTAAAATGTCTGAAAATTTCAAGGAAAATTACGCTTAATCGTTCTCAATAATATATGTTTTATCCGGGGTAATTTGGCAACTCTCGAATGTTCATACGGCGTTTTTCCTTAGCACGGCACCACGGATCTTGTGTGCACTTTCTGTCGAATGGGATCTATCGATCTTATTAATCTATAGATTGAGGAGGGACCCTTCACATCACGACCTTGATACTGAAAAACGCCGTATGAACATTCGAGATTCACCAAATTTCTTTTTAAAAAATCGCTTATTTATGAGAAAAGTTTTGAATACTTTTCCTCGAAATTTTCAGGAGGTGTAGGTGAAATTGCCGACACCATTGTCTGAAAAATTGGAAGAAATATGTTCATAATTTCACCAGGAAATTCGTGTTTGATCAATCGAAATTCGGCAACGCCTGAAGGTACATACGACATTTCTCCTTAGCACGGCCAAATAGGTTTTAAAATGTATCGATCAAGGTAACTCGATATTGATTCAACAATCGACTCGTTGACCGAACAAGGATGGAATCCGTTCCAACTTCCGTATCTGCCTTTGAATTTAAGTGAAGACTTGAGATGAATGGCCGAAATAGAGGTGTGCCTCGCGCTATATCCCACCCTTACCTCTGCATTTAAGTGCAATTGATGCGTTTCCAATGTGGCGATCTAGGTGCTGACCCCGATGACCATTCACATGGACCCATTCACCCATTACAATTATAAGCAGTTCAGCCGAGGGCTCGAGAGTCACTCCGGTGCAGGATAAATATTTGCATCCAGGGAGGGCGTTGAGGGAGGGTGATGAGTTCATTCTTGACCATGTCACCTACCGATCTCCTTTCAGTTGGAAGTCATCCGGTAAAACTTAACGTAGAGAAAACAACTTAGCTGGAAAAAAAACACATTGGATCTAGAGTCCAGACTCTTAAAAAACATCGACAAGAAAAAATACTCTTGATTCAATCAGATTTAAGCTTAAATCAAGAACCAAGCCTCTTAATTTGAGCGGATTTCCTTTGGATTTAAGCTTAAACCTGATTGAATCAAGAGTCCGCATAATACCTGTAGTTGATTCGATCGACAAACGCGTTGGTCGGCGGTGACGGGGACTTGATGCAACTATTTAAGCTTGTTGGATGTCCGTATCGGTCCGACTGAAGTGCGAAACTACGTATCTCCATTGCGGTGTTTCAAAATTTCCGTTCTTAATTCATCTCTTCCATGAGAAACAATCCAAATTTACAACTTTAAATTTTGAACCAAATCTTCTGCTATCGAATACGAAAAATCATGGAGAATTTAAGTTTCATGTTAACCAGCTTCTCGAAAGAAAAATAAAATTTCTAAGGAAGTCTGCAACGTCGCAAATGGAGAGACGTCGTCTCTCATTTTGCCCGAAAATACGTATGTATAAAATTGAAGGCATTATGACTGGCCTCTCTCGACTTATATTCGTCTGTAACGATAAACAATGGGACGCGCTTGCTACGGCGCCTTGTTACAACTATACAACCTCGACGGATGTCCGTATTGCGTTCAAAAAATTGAAGGCGTTTTGACTTTCTACGCATAATTCCTGTAGTTGATTCGATCGACAAACGCGTTGGTCGGCGGGGACGGGGACTTGATGCGACTATTTAAGCTTGTTGGATGTCCGCAAGAGAGAAACCAATCACGCAATTTGGCCCGGAACGGCGCGGCTTAGAAAGAAATGATGACGAGGACTTGAGATGAAAATCAGAAGCCCTCGGCGCGGCGGTCGGCACGTAACACATATTAGCGCCTACAAGACTGTATGAATATTTCACGCATTGCAGCAAACACACTGCGGTCACTGCGGTCAGCGTGAAACGCACAGCACCTACAACACTGAAGGAATACTTCACGCATTGCGCCGAACACAGTGTGGTCTGCGCGGCGCGGCGCGGTGGTGGAAGTGGAAATCATTAAACCACATTTATGTTTGTTCTTTCCTAATTGTTTCGTTCATTTCTGATAAATGGAAGGCTTGACCACACAGAGATAGGTTTACGGAACTTAACTTTCGTGCAAAGCTCCATGAACTTTTGCTAATACTGTTGACAAGGCTTTCTCAAAAAATGTGTCCAACACGAGTAAACGCGCCTCATGCACCCCTCCCCCTCCTGCACGTTTACTTGATGGTTTTTATCGATGTTTCAAAACGAATGAGAAGGGGGCGGCAAAATCAGGCGGCCCATGGGCGGCAAGGAGGTAAATCCGGCCCTGATTACCTCCTAGAGTTGTGCTTTCACGTGCCAAAGAGTTTATATAATGACCAGTGGCAAGGTTTGAATGATCGATTATCGATGTCTTCACATTCGAAGCCATGGTTAAGAATCGATAATTAAGCTGTTCGTTGCAAACACCCTGTTTATAGATCCTTTTCCAAATAAATATATTTGAAGTAGTAAAAGAAAATCTTCAAACTTAAAAAATTTGGCGGTAGCTGAACCTAACTAGAGGAATCTGCTCTGTAATTGACAATCCACAATCTGTTAAATTTAATTCAACAATATTTATATATCGCTGTTAAATATAAATTCAAAAATAGTATTTGAAATTTGTTTAAACACATAAAATCAAGTCAACACATAATTTTTTTAAAAATGAAGTGGATTACATTTAAATTAATTTAATAGAATAACTCAGTAAACAAAGTTTAAAAAAGAATTTAGAAGTATGATAGATCAATCGATATACCACAAGACATGCCTCGCCACAGAAAATGACGTGAATTTTTCATAATTCAACGTTGACTAGTGCGAGTCTGGTCGCGCTATAAATATAATTATTACTTGAAAATGTTTTATTTTTCTTCCGTGTTAGCAGAAAGTCCATCTATGCTGTAAGCTGAGAAAAAAAGAAATATGAAACTAAGCTTTGATTATTTGCCAACCGCGCCGATTGATTTCAATGTTTTTTTACGCAAATTTTATCGGACCGCAAATATTTTTAGCCAAATTATCAACCCTGCTTTAACTGTTGCGAACTACAAAATAGAAAGAAACGAAATCTAAAGTGGGAAGGGAAAGGAGAACAAAAAGTAGAACAAGAAAACATAATGGACCGTACACGCGAAGCAAATTAATGTATGCAAACTAGAATCTCCTCGATGAGATGAAAAATATTCAAAAGCATTGTTTGTTACAAAACCACATTTGTCTATTTAACATATCGTCCATTTTCGGATTCTGTTTTAAATAAAAGTTTAGGAAATGACCAAATACGTGTGAGCCTCCTCCATAGTCGAAATATTCTGGTCTACATGTCAGGAGCCTGATGTCAAAGTGGTATTTTTTTCTTCTTTTTTTCTTCTTTTTTTTCTGGTCAAAAAGGTATTGTATCCGAGAAAAAGATAATCCTCTTTTCAATTCTACCGTCGCTTTTCCTGATGCAGGAATGCTGGTTCCTTCTGAATCAGAACCCACCAATTTTGATAAGCGCGTATGTATTGAGTTGGTAGTCGAGGTTTGCACGGCTCACTCAAAGGTCAATCGATTGGTTACTGGAAACAGAGGCCCTGAACAAGAGAGGAGGAATGTACCCAGAAGCGGATCCAGCAATTTGGCAACACCGGGTTACCTCAATTTAAACCTACGTTAAATAATCGATTCTTATCAAAGCACCTGGCCCCTCCAAGAATCGATGCATTTCCATAGGTTTAAATGGCGGAAAATTATGTTGCCGATTTGCTGGATCCGCCAGTGAATGTACCTCCTGACGGAATTAGCCAGTCAAAACATGAGTATTTTGGCGATATTGGGTTAGCATTCCCGCAAAATTATGAAATTAATTATCTTAAAATTATGCCAATATTATACTAAAGCTAAAAAAAGAACATTGATCCATTATGGTAGTTTTACTAGAAGTCATTGAAAATTTTTTTAATATAAGTAGCTTTATTCTCAATAAAATGACTGATGTTATGTTCTCTTTACCATTTTCTTCTGTTTTTTAACAGTATCCCTCCGTTTTATCATATTTTAGGTGCGCGGGTTTGACCTGAACTTTTTTATACGCATCAGTTCGTTGTTTTTGCAAATTTTTAGTGTCGGTTAAATGGCCAGATGTTGCGATTCGTGTGAGGTAGCTGTCAAAATCTGAGTGAAAAGTGAATTTTAAAACATAGTTTGGATCCTACATGTCTCCCGTGCATGTAATGCATGATGGGTGGGACAGTAGCGAGGCGTGAATGATCGATTATCGATATATCTCCATTTGAATCTATGGCAAAGAATCGATTATTAAGGTGTTCGCTGCGGACACTCTGTTTATCGATCCTTTCCCTTAGATTTAAATGGCAGATCAATCGATGTATCGCAAAGCACGCCACGCCACTGGGGTGGGAGGGGACTATCACAACAGCGGGCCGATTATCGAAACTGATAGACAAAGCTATAGACAAAGACGACAAAAGGGATTTGGAGGGATCCTATTGGTGGAAACAGATGGTGGCAATGGACATAGGTGGTAGGTCATGGACTCCATAATTTCTTCCTTAGTCTATAAGAACCAACCATGTCAACCAATAAGGTCGCTCCATACTCCTTATGTCTTCTTTGTCTATCGCTTTGTCCATCAGTTTCAATAATCGCCCCGCTGGAAAGCAGCGTGGCCAGTGGTAGTGAAATTAGAGTAAAATGCCTGTTCACATCATCAATCATCGGACGATTCGTTCCGGGTCCGATGAAAGCATCTTCAGGACGGACTGGCTCCTCGACCAGATATGACAAAAACCCGAAAATGCTGAGGTCACCCAGGCAGACCACTTATCATTAAAAAGTCTTTTTGGTGGTCCTACAGCGAGAGGCAGACACATCGTCCTTCGTGTTCAAACCAACGAAGCTTGATCATACTGCCCCGCTAGGGAAAAACGCCGTATGAACCTGCAGGCGTTGCCAAATTTCGATTGATAAAACGCAAATTTTCTGTTAAACTTAGGAATATTTCCCCCCCCCCCAATTTTTCACATAATATTTTTCACAATTCAACCTAAAACCCCTGAAAATTTCGAGGGAAAATATTCATAACTTTCCTCAAAAATAATCATTTTACTGAGGGAAATTTGACAACTCTCGAATGTTCATACGTCGTTCTTCCTTAGTACGGCAGCATAGGTCGACTTAATTCGGTCCTAGGCTCCAAATCCTACTTTAAATTTTACCGAATCCACGCCCGAAAGCGGGAGTTTCGGTCAGATTTGGCAAGGATAATTCGACCACGCGCCGGTTCCCAATACAATGTTATAACGTACGTTCTAAATGTCAAATATTTTGTGCGTGGAATATATTTAAATCGATCGAGTGAGCACGGACAATCGGGCTGACCCTTTTTACGAGGCGGTTTTTTGCGAGGCACCTTTTGCGGGCTCTTCCTAAATCATTGGAGCGATCCGAGGTTAAATTTATTGGATATCGGGACGTCTCTTTTATTCCGCGAGCATTCATTTCACTCTCGTCATCGCCGTGCGAATGTTTCTACTCAATGCTTTCTCGAGCCCTTGTGAGAATCGGGCATCTACTTTTCTCCATTTGTGCAGGCTTCATTCAGATTCACTCAGATCTTAGAAATTGTGAGAGAGTGGTGAAGCTCATCTCGACTTGAAATGGAGCTTACACTTGACTACTAAAAATTACGCTTCGGTTAAATCTAATCAAAGATTTTGTGAAGTATCAGATAAAGGTCAACCAATGTTGAATAAGGTTGAATGAACCTGTTGACAAGATTTTTCGGTTTTCGGCCACTCATAATGTGAAAACAAGACTTGAGGTACTAGCCGATTTTAAAAGTATATGCAATGATTACGAATCAGGCCATGCTTTAATAAAATAAAACAATGTGCAGGAGGATATTAATATGATCGTCGTATATTAAGTAACTAACTAACTATTTTATTAAAGCATTATAATAACCAATGTTTACGTATCATAATAACCAATGTTTATGTTTATTTTAAAGGAAAAATTGTAATTTCTCTACAGAAGATCAATTAACCAATAAAATTCAAAAAAAAAAAAAAAAATTAAAGCATGGCCTGAGTTGCAATCATTGCATATATTTTCAAAATCTGCTAACAGCTCAACTTTTGTTATGAACCTGTTGTTAAGATTTAGGTACAACTTATTCTCTACGTATTATTACAGTAATTAGTTATTAGGGATGGGTAATGAATGGGTGGTTGAGGTTTTTTTTTCATTATTATTATTATTTCTTTGTGCCGACAAAAAAATTGTGAAAATATTCCGGGTTAAAGATACGGATTGAAAGGAATTCATTTTAATATTGTGTCCATTTATACAAATAGGTAAAATGTAGATTGAAGAGAGTTCAGTACAAAATATAGGTAGATCATTGAAATAAAGATATGATTTAAACATTGCGAAGAAATAAAAATTAAAAAATGACCTTAAAAAGAATAGTTTTCCGACCTTGTACGATATTTTCAATGTGAAAACAATATTATCATTTTTCATATAGTAGAGCGTGAAAATTAGAGTCATGCAAGAATGGAAATTAAAATGTAAGAAATCCGTAAGTCACAAAAAAAATTAAACAAATGAAAAAATAAAAACAAAATAATAGGTTTATGAGACGTACCTCCTAAACATTTGTGCGAGCATGGGTCAAAATGGAAGGAAGAAAAAAACGAGCATAGTGTTTAAAAAAATAGACGACTCCCCTACGATTAGTTTAAGTAGACGAGTTTAACACCTGAAATCTTGAGTCTCCAGCCCCGACAGGACAAAAAAATATTCATTCCTCTCAAACTAATTACCGTACCGCGTCTAAATTTATACTTGAGGGATCTGTTCCAGCCGCAACCATATCCAGTTACTCCACCGCAAATGTCGTCGCAACCTGTCAGCATCCCGCAAATTCGTCCCAAGCCCCCAGCAACCCTGACTCAACGTTGCCAGTTTGCAATATTCTTTCAATATGCGTACTCAACGGCTCAACGCTGATGCCATGGACGACTTTTTGCGCGAAAATTGACAGCATCGCTCAACGTATTGAGCGAGTGTTGTCATTTTGCATAGAATATGATCAATCTGATCCAGAATATTTTACAGAAGAGAATTTCCGGGACCGTCTGATGGATCGACAACAATGTATTCTTAGCCGCCCCCTGGCGTCATGTCCATTACGCACCCTGCCGGATATGACACGGGTTTGACAAGCATCATATCAGATGTTGCGGAAACTTGTCCATTGTTGCGAAATTATGCAAAAATCGACGGTGTCCCTTTTAAAATCAGAAATTTAGGTGTTTGAAAAGTTAAAATTGGTTTGCCCTCTCAGGTTGGCTACAACTTTTTCCACCAAAGCAATTTGTTCTCCTCGACAGTTTTTGAAAATATTTTTTGTATCCATCGGATTATTCGAAAGTAGATTTTTCATGTTGAAACAGGCGCTTTGATATTTACATGAAACGTTCATTAAGCCAAGAAACGCTGAAAAAGTGTGGCGATTACCAGAAGTATGATAAATTCTATCATTATAGTAGACTTGATTTTTAACACAGTGATATTGTAGGGTAAACATAACCAGAAATGAGGGACTTGGCGGACAAAGCGCATACGTGCAGTTTTTGAAAAAATTGAGATGGTAATAATCAAGTAAAACTAGTCTTAAAAACACTCATCCTCTTCATCCCCCACTCATTTTCATCAATGGTTAGCTTTTACTAAGATATTTATGTTATATACTCTTAAGTTAATGCTTAATATGTAATATGTGCTCAATAAATAATTTAAAAAAAAGACTTATAAGGCTTATTCTGAGAAAAATTCGCTCCCCAATCCCAATTTTTAAGCATCAAAAAGTCAGATTGAATTTTCTTTCCGCCATAAGGATCCATGTGATTTCGAAACTTCCAACTTTTATTTCTTGAGATAGCAAAAACTGCTATTATACGCCTTGTCTTCCAAGCCCCTCAAATCTGGTAGCATTTAACATATTTTTAGTAAATACGACCAGAACTATGTTCTTTGCTGCCCTAGAGTCTGTTGGTGATTACTATAGACATATCATCCAAACCATACTCTTTTCTCAGTATGTGATGGTACGCTAATTTAGGCCCTACTCTCTCTCAAAATGTAGATGATGTATCCCTTATGTGCAATTTATGAACAGTCTCTAACGTCTTCCATTATTTCATTGAATTTCAATGATATCATTGAGTACCTGTAGATACTTGAAAATGAATTTTTCAGTCATAGCTGGCAACTGTGTGGTATATGAACGGTCAAATTTTTCGTGGATTTGGGCACAGTGATGCGGGTTCGAACAGTTGAAGTAGCCATCGATGAAACCGGGAAAATGATCTGATGACATAACCAGATCACGAGGGTTGAAAAGGCTACGGTCCACTGATTACCGCCTGATTGACCGCCTGATTGCCCGTCTGGAGACAGGAGCACCGACGACGGTTTGGAGTGCTTCAGTTGGAAACTGTAGGATTCCTAGACCGAACACCTACATTTTTGATGTTAGTAACTTGTTTCGTCCGTATTTTGGAAGGGTGGATGGGCAATTGGGCATGATTGCCTACTTGATCTGTTAATTACCTAGTAAATTATTGATTGATTAGTACAACCCTCTGGGGAACGGTATTAAAACGAGTTTTTCCTCTTTTCTTTGATTTTTTTGTCTTGTCACTTTTTTCTTTGGTAGCGATATGACACCTCTATTTCTGTTTGAATAAAAAAATCTCTTATACTGGACATAAAAAACTTTGCAAGTGTAAAAGAATATACATTTAAGCACTTACATCAAGAAAATAATTAATATTGGATTTTTCCGTCAAAATGGTTGATAACCATCAAACTCTGTTTCGTTCATGCTCAGCCATTGGGCCAGAGATTTAAACGAACGGTTGAAAAGAATAGCGAACCAAGTAATTAGCTGACATCTGCTTTTAGAAGTTTCCGTTATTATTCATATCAGTTTGACATGAAAGGTTTCTTAGCTGTGCTTTGGTTAAATATTTTGACTCACCAGGTGCACCAAACAATCTGTTTCATAACAATCATACGTACCTACGCTACTAAAGGAACTTTGTCACACGCGACCTCTACGCACATAGTTCCCTTTAGCTAAGTCTAAGTAATCACTTCAACAACTCGATGACCTCAAGAGCACGGAAACTTGTTCTATTTTATGTTTGATCGTTAATTTTAAAAAAATCACCAACTCATATAGTAAAAATAAAACAAGGCATATGGGAAACAAGAGTAAACACTATTGATTAGTTCAACGTGTAAACATAGCCTCCAAAGTCAAAAGAGTAATCTGTGGGAACTGATTTTTTGGGATAAGATTTTTTACCACATGGCAGTGGAAAGTGACATTGTTGGGCATTGTCTCATATTCAGCTTTTCTAACTTAAATCCTAAAAATTTTGTTTGAGATTGTGTTCTATTGTTTTGAACCAAGCGATACATCGAACTACTATTGAATACGATCCATTACATGTGAGTAGTCTCAGAAGAAGTAAAGCCAGTGTTAGCAACAAACGAGATGCGCCTCAATACCGTCGCGATAACTCATTGAGTTCTCGAACCGCGCGACTAGTAAAAAGTGATAACTGTTGAAATCAGAATCGCCTTCAAGAATGTGTGATACTTCAATGTGCGCCATCAGCGTTTAAATAGTTACATACTCTGGCCCTTCAAAGCAAGTGCCTCATATATCTGCTGCACTTTTACTTTTATAATTTTTTAACTGCAGAGCGTATATCGTGATGCGGTGGATGCGTGATTAATTGATTATTTATTTGATGTTTGAGAACCGAAAACTATCGGAAAAATCTCGTCAGGAATTTTTTTGTGAAAATAGACAAAAAATGAATTAAAAAAGTAAATAATTAATTTTTTTGTGTGTGTGACTTTTAATTGAAACCAGTCAAGAGAATAAAAAAATTAACCATGAGAGTGATGTCAAGACTGAATTTCAGCGTTATTTGATCCCAAAACGAGTATCAACTGTTGACAAGTATATCTACCTAAAAAATTCAAAATTTAAAAATGAACATCGGCAGTTTTTGCATGACGTGATTCAATTTTAATTTTTTATTCTATCTTTTACCTTCCTTTTTCTTCCCAATTCCGTTTTTAGTGTTTTCATCCCTTTAAACAACCGTCCGAAGAAGGAGCTTAGTACATATAGACACGAACGATTGACAAAACAAATTGCCATATTATATGTAATCGTTGAATCGATGGCAGTCAATCCATCTTAAATCGATAACAAAATTCGCGTTTTGGGAGCGACAAAATTCATCAGATCTAGATCGGAGCAGGCGTATCAACATGTTACAAACTGCATTTTGAACATCGGGCGAAGACAGAACCCTTCTTTTTAAGGCTGCCGTGCTATGGAAGAACGCCGTATGAACATTCGAGAGTTGCCAAATTTCCGCGGATAAAAAGTGCATTTTAGAGGAAACTAATGAATATTTTCCTTGGAATTTTCAGACACTAGATCAAATTATGAACAAAATCATCTGAGAAATTGGCAGAAAATTATTCAAAAACTTTCCCGAAAATCATTGATTTGCCGGAGGAAATTTGGCAACGCCTAAAGGCTCATACGGCGTTTTGCCCTAGCACGGCAGAGGGCCAGGAAGGAGAAAGGAGACAGAAAAAAACAGCCCAGCTGAATCGTCGGTCGGTCCGGGGGTGACCCGATTCAGAACTATTTAATCCTATCTCAAAATGGTTCAGTGGTTCCCGTTTTATAATGTGCAGCACTCCCACAGAGTGTTTGGCACTTGAATCAAATTAAATGGAAACATTTTTTCTCCCCGTTCAACCCTACTCAATAATGCATAAAGTGTACCCGGCGGATCCTCTCGTTAGCTCAGTTGAAAACTGTGTCAGTGAAAAAATAGCGATGTTAACGGGGGAAAAAAACCTCTCCGAAGCTACAAAAAAATGAAACCTTGTCGGTGTCAGAGATTTTTCGAACTCTTTTATTGGGTAGCGTTTCACGTCTCTGACCCTTTCTTTCCCCATCCATCTCTCGTCTTTTGGCGATGCGATAAAAAACCTCAAAATATAGCGCTTTATAGAAATGTGTTTCTCACCTCTTTTGAGGGAAAGCTGCCAAAGACAGAGTTTTGTTACTTTGTGAATTTATCTTTCCGCAGCGATTGTATTTTATTCAATGGTACGGCACCCCTTAGTCTTTTTTGGCGAATATACGAAGAATAAATAAGCTTTTGAAATACTCCTCGGAGAGTCACTCAGTAAAAGCCTTTCCCAACTTTCTAAATTCACATTCGTGAACAAGTTTCCAAAGTTTAAGTTTCATGACATTGGGTGCGATGGTGGAAGTATCAAACTACGTACCTATATCGGTTTGCAACGTTGCAAATATCCTAAAAAATTTAATGTCCTAATGAAAGCGTAACCATCGTTTCTGCACACAATTTCGTTAATTTTTCGTCAAAAAAACAGCACTGCTGATCAAACTGAAGCAAAACCAGAATAGATGAGACAGTGCGCGCTAAAACATTAACCTTTCGCACTAACTCTACCGGGTTTAATAGTAAATGAAAAGATACCCTCAAAAAGTTTCACAGGTCAGCGCCAATTAAAACAAAAAATTCTAAAATACAGGAAAATTTCAAGAAATGATATTGATTTGTTTACCTTCAAAAAAATAAAATGGGAGCGGAGATTTTGGAACACCACAAACGAGATACGTGGTCTGGTAGTTTCACCGTCGATATGTAAAACACTGCAGGTTTTTTTATTATAAAAATGAAACGGGTAAGTAAATTAACGCCACTGAAAAAAAATCTCGGTGTATTTACTAAGAAAAGGGTAAAATTACCAAGAATTCAGGGTTCTATTTGATCCCAGTTTTTTCTTGGTAAAATTACCATTTATATGGACTTGGTGATTTTACCGAGAAATCTCTGTAAAATTATCGAACTTTCTCGGTAATTTTACTGGACCTTGGTAAAAACGCCAAAATTTTTTATCGACTGTGATAGAATTACCGAGATAAAATGGCAAAGTTACCGGGAATTGATTACCAATAAAAGTGGTATTCTTACCTGAAAAAACAGTAAAAATACCGGTTTTTAGGTAAGCTTACCAGTCTGTCTAGGTAAAATTACCAATAATTGGTAAAAAAGTGAGATGGTAAAGGTACCAACGGACCTTGGTAAAAACGCCGAGAATTTTTTTTCAGTGGCGAGTCCTTCATTACTGTTAAGATGTGTGGCACACGAGGGCAGCACTGCAGGTATTTTTACTATAAAAATACAACGAGTAGTAAAAAAGCGAGTCCGTCATTGCTGTTAAGATGTAAGGCACACGAGGGCAGCACTGCAGGTATTTTTACTATAAAAATACAAAGAGTAGTAAATAAGCGAGTCCGTCATTACTGTTAAGATGTAAGGCACAAGAGGGCAGATGCAGACAATCTGATCCTCCAACGACGCGTTATCAATCCAAAGCTCGCAGTATTACGTCGTCGGTCGGGGTTTGATAACCCGTGAAACCCCGATTTTTTCTCCCGCGACAACTGTGAAAAGGCTAAAATATTGTGAGTTCACTCCACTCAACAAGAGCTCCGGTGGGAGGTAATTTTGTGCACGGCTTACGCCGCGATTCCACCGAAGGCGGTGTGTTTACAATCATATCCTCCGACCTGCGTCAGGAAACCCACTCACTCCGACGTATAAAAAAAGGCGCTCCGATAACATCAACATTATTCTTCCGATCCTACCTTTTAAACCCAAAACCTAAACCTTTTACTTTCCTTCGCGTTCCGAAGAGTGTTTTGTTTGGATATCAGATGACATAACATCTCCAGCTCTGCTTGAGACCACAATTATTTGCCCCGCGGCAGCGTGGCGGGGTAGGTTTCGTGCAAGGGTACCCCTTTACAGATTTACTACCCCTTGCCTTGCAACTACCCCTTTCACTTGGTCGGTGCCGCCTCAGTGCCATTATTTGGATGATTCCTCGGGCTGATATCGGGATTCTGTGGATAATTTTCCTAGTTTCGACACATCTTCGATTCGGAAATAGTATTATTTACCTTTCCCGGGTATTCCTCGCCGGTGGCACCAAGCCTTTTGTCGTTGAAACGATATAGGTGCAGCGACAAAAGGACCTCTGTTATCCTTTTTAAGTACTTTCCTATCGAGCAAAATGATCTTTCATGAACATTTTATTGCTAATAAAACGTCTGAGGAGAGCAGACGTGAAGCAGTTTCGGTTGTCGCATTTCCATCCTGGGGCGGCATGAAACATGTAGACAGTGAATGTGTGTGTAGGCAGACCAGACATGCCCGATTTGAGGCGAATGCTTGGAGAAAAAGACTTCGTAGATGGGACCCGAAAAGCGGCGATTTCTGCAAGTTGGCAACAATGTTTTAATTTCATTGAAAAATATCGATTATAGGTGGCAAATCGATTGTTTATCTACATTTAAATGGAGGAAGAACAGTGTTGATAACTTTCCGGAATCGCCACCGACCCGAAGTTTGGTCATATGGATCTCTGAAGTTTTTGGATGCCCGATTTAAAAACTTCATGACCTGAACTTTGGGAACGTGAGACCTAAATTGGTTTCGTGCATTTTCCTGTTACTCTACAGGTAGAGCAAAATTCTTGAAAGCTGTAATCTACATGAATTGGACGTATTATTACCAAACAGAACCGTTATGCAGGTAGGAAGGGACGTCAAGGGCTGTAAGAATGAATGTGAATTATAAAGCTCCAGTGACCCACCTGCACATAGTTCTGTTTGGTAGAAATACGTCCAATTTGGAAATAAATTGTAAGGCACGGACATTCTACTGCGCAATAACCTCCTTAAGAACTACGATTGAATTCCACTCGCCATTACATGTTTTTTACCTGCTCAATCGCTTATCTGTACAACATTTTGAGAGGGAGAGAACTGACTGTTTGCCTTCTCGATCCGCCCCGCATATTTTTTGAATTATGGGAAAGACATTAACACTTGGAATTTCCCTGAATTTCATTAATTCTCTTTTTCTCACTTGTGAATCTAAAACAAACTAAATAAAATAATGGCTTTACTCCTGAATATTAATAAGGGATGATTGGGGGCTCCTTTCGTATTCGGGTTGAAATAAATTATCTTTGTTTGTTTTTGTTATTGACACCTTACTCATAGGGGCGAAAATATTTCAATTAATCAAGTGAGATATTTGGAGGATTTGTGTGATCAATATCACACACAAAGCAGTTCAAAAATACTTTGATTTTCGACGGATCCTGCCATCTTTTTATTCATGAGATCTTAAATGGACGGAGTTAAACAGAAAGGAACCAAGCCACATCGGGATCGAACCGAGAAAAAGAGGTTTAAAGTTTGGCTCATGCATAAGACTCAATGTAAAAGATAAACTTCAAGTTCAATTTCTGCAAAATTTGCTCCAACAAAAACTTTGAATTTTTGGCGATAGATAGTAGAGCAGTGGTTGAGTTCAAAACCACTCATAACTCAATTTTTTCCAAAATGTGGGTTGGTTCCTTTCTGCTTAACTCAGTCCAAATGTACAAAAAAAACTCTGAAACACATTATTTGGACATATTGTACAAAAACTTGGATGAAAGTATGAAAAATAATTTATTCTTCCTTGCTCTTATCTTTAAAAATTGTTGATCACGCATTTTGGTCATTGTGTGCTTATCATAATGAATATTATGATTTTTTTAACGCATTTTTAAAATGGTTTTTTGCCGCGCTCTTTCCATGACCCCATGCAAAGTACATTATCAGATCTCAAATCCAGAGCGAAAAGACTCGAGAGAAGATAGGCGTGATGTTCTGGTTTATTACAAAGTATGCAAAAGAATATACGACGAAAACATTACGCGCGCGCTACTCAGGTGCAAAATGTAATCCCGCAAGCGGTGTAATATCTGTAATTACCGCTACATAGTTTACGCTCCGAACTGCACTTGTATCGAAGCCGCCATTAAAAACTCGTAAATAGTCGTTCCTTGGCATCCGAAATCAGCTCAACGCCCCGCAAAGACGGAAATTATACGTCGGGGGATCGTTTTGAATTGCCTTTTTATTTTCTTATTTTTGGTGTGAGCATGTGTCAGGCGGGACGCAGCGCAAGTGGTATACAAGTGCAGGCGAACTTTACGAGTTTTCGGTGTTTCACGTTTAATTGTGTTCGAAAGGAGGTCTGCAAGTAATATGCAGGTTAGGGGCTTCCAGTATCGTCTTGAAGCTGCAATTAGCACTCAGTTTCTCATTTTTTAATCTCGCCGTTTTAAATTATGAGTTTAAGCTTCTGTGGTGGTAGAGGTAGAGCAACCCTGCGAGGAAGTTTCAACTGAGAATTTCACTGCCGTGCTATGGAAGAACTCCGTATGAACCCTTGGGCGTTGCCAAATTCCCTTTGGTAAATCACGAATTTTCGGGAGATTTGTAAATATTTTTCTTTCAATTTTAGATAATTTTGTCTGCAATTTTACCTAAAGTTCTTGAAGAGTTATCGGAAACATATTCATAACTTTCCTCAAAAACAATCATTTTATCGAAGGAAGTTTGGCAACTCTCGAATGTTCATACGGCTTTCCTCCTTAAAACGGCAGTGTAGGTGTAGGTGTCATCCACGCGGGGCATGTGCAAGGAATGAGTGGGTTTCTTCGCCAAAAAAATCAGTCAATTAATCAATGAATTTTATTATTATATTCCTCTCATTTCTCCCCCTCTCTCCTTTCCTCCACTATCCCCCTTCTGCCCACCTTCTGAAAGATAACCTTTTGTAAGGGAGGAAAATCTATTTGTGTAATAAACCTCAAAAATGTCATCGACTCATCAATCTGGTGCAATTAAAGACTAATAATACTGTGTATATTCTGAGCAGGGCATAAAAAAAGAAAAGAGGCATAGAGAAACGCCACGGGCAATTGTTTCCTCTTGAGCGACGTGTAAATCATAAAAATGTTCAACACAGGAATAAAGTCATTATTTTAACTGCAATTAATCAGATGTTGGGTCATTCATACGACGTTAAAGTCCGAGGGATTAAAAAAAAATGGAGGATCGAATCGGGCGTTGAATAATTTTTACGTAACTCAAAACAATAGCCACCCCCATGGTGAGGGATTCGGAATTTGGGAGCACCTGATGGTACTCAGGCACACCCTTCTCTCGGCATTTGTCCATTTCCTCATCCCTTGAATGTTCGAGAGGCAAATCTCCGTTGGAATCTTTACATAATTGCATATTCAACGCAAAACATAGATGTAAGCTAGTTTTCTAAAGTAGCTATAATCATATAATGAGACAGAAATACCCGCACCTTAATATAATATTTTCAGGTGGTAATAAATCCTTTATGTCAATAATTTTTTTTCCATTCCAATTGAAAAAGGATAGCAGGAACTGCCCAGTAGCGTGGCGTGCTTTGCGATTTATCAATTCACCTGCCATGTAATCTTATGAAAAAGGATCGATAAATAGGGTGCTAGCAACGAATACCGTAATAATCGATTATTTAGCATAGCTTCAAATGGGGAAAATCGATATTTCATGCTTTGCCACTGGAACTACGAGTAGTTCAGTAGGACATTTTTTTTATAAATGAAGTCATTTAATACATATTAGGTGTGTATGGCTCCGCCTTTACTATGCTGTTACTTTTCATTTACTAATTTCTTAATAGTGGAATTTTACATGTAGCCTGTGATATTTCGTGAGATTCTCAAGGGAAGTGGAAACGCACGACAGCATACAAACGTAATCTAAAATTGCGAGGTTAAAAATCATGTCGGTGGAATTTCGTTTTGTGTGGAAATCAATTAATTAGAAAAAAATTGTTACGACTCTTAAATGCTGCGGAGGCCTCATCACTGATAAGCTTTTAAAACATTTTTAAAGAAGCTATTTGATCTCTTTTGAGGTATAGGCGTTTTACAAATTCGCAACATGACTCGTGAAAATGATTTTAGAAACCCTTTGATTGAAAAAAGTACCGTATGTAAAAAACACCGATGCGCTAATCACGAAGCACGCGGCCGGCTGTAAAAATAAAAGATCGTCTAATTTTAGTGTAACTCGGTCCATGATTAATGTATTGAATTTCAAATGGACCACAATTTAATGTTGGGAAGGCGCATCTATAAAAGCACGTACCGACAAAGGGAAACTTATGACACGTATGAAGCCAGAAATTGTAGTCGCTTATTTCAAATTAAGGTCCATGCAGGGCCGGATTAAGGGGGTGGCCACATGGGCCGTGGCCCATGGCGGCAAAATTAGGGAGCGGCAAATTTTGCAATTTTTTTTAAATGCAGGTACAAAAAATTGGATTCAGAAAAAAATTACAAACAAGAAAAAGTGACAAAATCTCTCATTTCCTGAGAATTCATTAATATCTAATTTTGTCGTATTTCGGTGATACAAAAGACTGCGCACCTTTAATTAGTTGAGTTAAGAGAGAAACCAAACACGTAATATGGCCTGGAGCGGCGCGGCGCAAAGAGAAATGATGACGAGGACTTGAGATGAAAAGGAGAAGCCCTCGACGAGGCGGTCGGCATGTAACACATATTAGCGCCTACGAGACTGCATGAATACTTCACGCATTGCGTCAAACACAGTACGGTCTACAGCGGTCGCGTCGGCGCGGCGTGAAACGCACAGTGCCTACAAGACTACATGAATACTTCACGCATTGCGCCAAACACGGTGTGGCCAGCGCGGCACGGCGGCGGAAGTTAAAATTATTAAACCGCATTTATGTCTGTTCTTTCTTAATTGTTTAGTTTATTTCTTACAAATGAAAGGCCTTGTCCCCACAGAGCTAGATTTACGGAACTGAACTTTCGCCCGAAGTTCCATGAACTTTTGCTAGTAGTGTTGACGGGCCTTACGCAAAAAATGTGTCCAACACGAGTGAACGCGTCTTATACCCTTCTCCTCCCGGCACGTTCATTTGATGGTTTTTATTGATGTTTCAAAATGAATGAGAAGAGGGCGGCAAAATACAGGCGGCCCATGGGCGGCAAGTAGGTAAATCCGGCGATGGGTCCATGTATTCTTGTAAATGTCAACATACCACTACATAGGGTACAAAATGAAACACAATAAAATGAAACCTATTTATACCAAAAGGAACTATGTGCATAGGAATCGCGTATAACATAATTCCTTTTAGCATAAGTACGTCCAAATATTATTTTTTCCTAATTTGTACGCACAAGACAATGGATGCTCTAAAACATTTCATTTTCTGTTTATAAGTGAGTAAACTCTTCTTTCTGTAAGTTTATTCACCCTTCCCACTCACAGGTGACGAAAATCTACTCGGGTCGAATCGAGTACTGAGCTAACTTTGGTATAATTTTCGTAAGTACTGATTTTTCTATAAGACAAGACTCGAGGTGTCTCGTGTCGGCGGGCCGATTATTGACATTGATAGACAAAGCTATAAACTAGGAAGAAATAGGAAAGATGGAGCGACCGTAATGTATAGTTGTCATGGACTAAGGAGGAAAATGGTGGACTAACTATAGGGTCTTTCGTGGGTCGCCGTTAGTTAGTTTATTACTTACTTCCTTTGTCCATTGCAACCATCTGCTTCTACCAATAGGATCGCCTTATTTTCAGTGTGTCACCTTTTTCTATCACTTTGTCTATCAATTTCAATAATCAGCTCGCGGGAGAGGAAGTAAATGTGTACGAGACCAGGCACCACGGAGCGACGAATCCACGGCGCGACGATGCAACTATTACTGATGGACGGTTGTCCTTGTTGCATACACCAAATAATGAAGGCGCTTTGGGTAACTTTTGGAGCGACTACGACGATTCGCAACCGCCGATGTTGCATGGCTTTGATAGAATAGGGTCGTTATGGAGCATTCTCAGGTGATTCGCTCTTGCCATCCACTGTGCTCGACAAAATAGGATTCTATTTGCCCAAAGTATAGGATGAACTTTAAATCTGATTTACCCACGCTGATTATGCTTTTTGACGAACGGGTGATTTGAAAACACAGAAAAGTACATTGGAAACTACGAACGGTGGCGTATAACTTATGACTTAATTTCGGAATTTTTCCGTGTGCTCAACTTACTGAAATGAGAAAATATACCCAAACACGAATTGTTTATGTTATAATTTGTTATGTACTTGAGTGCAATTCGGGAATATATCAAGTGCGTGCAATGGGTGTTTTGGTATATTTTCTCGATAAGAACAAGCGAGATGCGTTTCGCTAATTGTGTTCAACTTGATTTGCCTGAGGTTTTAATGAAGACACGTGTCTTTTAGACGTCTACTTCTTAATCTATTTTGTGATCCATTAAAGGCGCAGAAGATCTTCTAACAGTTTATGATTGCCAAAAAGCGTATAAAATGCACTCTTTTTCACAACTGGAATTCTTGATTTTTCACTGTTATATCTCAGATGCCGGTTGAAGTCGAATTCAGTATTGAAACTGACTATTTTGTTGCATATGCAATAACTGTATTTGTTTGAAAAACAATGATTCAGTCTTAATTAATATTTTCCGGTGCGCGTTCTGATAACGTTAAAGGTTTTTCTTCTTTTTTTTGACAAGAAGTAGTTTTAGTATTTGAAAGTTAGGATCTCGGCAAATAATTAAGTGACAAACACTTGTGTACATCAATCAGTGGTTTTTTTTCGTCGAAATCGGACAGGCGAACGACCTGGATGCAAAAGCGAAGACGATAAGCTGCTCGAAGAGACGAACGCAGGGGCTACTTTAGCGACTGCAGGTATGCACACTAGCCAAATTGATCAAAAATTCGGAAAAACGTTAGCCGAGGGCTTCTCAATTTAACCACGGACGTAGTTACAAAAGCGACTGAAATGATCCAACCTTACCCTAACCTAACCCCAACCCAACCTAGAATACCTATATAGGAGTGCGGAGTGAACATTGTTGGCCAATTGGGGTTGACATTGGAATCTGAAGATTGGCAGTGGCATTTTGGGCGCATCTGGTCACTAGATGCACCCTTCCCAGCCGTTGAGACCTCCCGATGTAACGTGTACACATGGTACATAGTGTGTTGCTTTATAGGTAATGATGCCATTTTGGTACAGGCGCCAAAATTTGAATCGTTTTCATTTTTTTGTGATTGTAAAAACTGGTCATAATAAGCTGAAAACACACCAACTCGGTAACTCGAAAATGCTCAATTTTCATTAAAGACAGTTGGTTTGCCCAAAGGTCATTGAAGTTATCGCATCTGTTCCGACCTGCAGCTTTAAAGTGTCCTCAAATACTTGTTTTTCGGCATCGAAAATATTTTTTTTAGACTAACTTCTGCACCTATAGTGCAGTTTTGTGTGTGTGTCCTAAATGTATTCAATTTTTCAAGTTGGTGCGTTTTCGCTATTCTCACTGACTCAATTAGACCAATGTGGCAACGTAGGAGGAAAATTTGAGGAGCGCGCGCAGGCGCACGCTGCAAAAGCAAAAAGCGGCGGATTTGTCCGACTGACGACTGACCACAACTGAAAAATGGAGGCGATTAAAGTACCTGCTTGCACTCGCCGCCCGCGCCTCCGGGCGACTCGTAAAATGTCTCCATCCTCAAATCAAGATCGGCCCCGAATCCACCGGCTGAGATGCAACTGAACTCGCTTTACACTATTTTGATATGGGGATCCGAGCGGACTCATTCGCAATTTCGCAACGCGGTTGCAGTCCAAGTCGGAGTCACCTTAGTCTGGCCGACGGGAAAAAGGAGCCCGATGAGAATTAGCGGGGCTCTGATTAATTGCCCGATTCCCTCTGTGCACGTCTGCATTTGTTCCCCCTTTCGTAGGACCGGTCAGTCGTCATAAACGAATCGCCGCACGGTGGACCGGAAAGAGCCGTCCGGGAGACAAAGCATACTGAAAAAAAAAATCTCGGTGTATTTACTAAGAAAAGGGTAAAATTACCAAGAATTCAGGGTTCTATTTGATCCCAGTTTATTCTTGGTAAAATTACCATTTATGGAATAGGTAATTTTACCGAGAAATCTCGGTAAAATTATTGAACTTTCTCGGAAATTTTACTGGACCTTGGTAAAAACGCCAATATTTTTTATCGAATGTGGTAGAATTACCGAGATAAAATGGCAAAGTTACCGGGAATTGATTACCAATAAAAGTGGTATTCGTACCTGGAGAAAAACAGTAAAAATACGGGTTTTTAGGTAAGCTTACCAGTCCGTCTTGGTAAAATTACCAATAATTGGTAAAAAAAAAGTGAGATGGTAAAGTTACCAACTGACCTTGGTAAAAACGCCGAGAATTTTTTTTCAGTACAGTGCTGCAATTTTATTTTACCGTAGATTCCGGGATTCCCAGAAAGGAGACTTTGCATGCGAATTTTTTATTGCTTCATCTAAAAGTGCTTTAGGAGCTGATTTTACAGTATTTTTTATAATTTTTTCTGATGTGGGAAATAGTACCTATAAAAATAGATTTAAAAGTGAGAAAATGCACCGCCTAGTGACATCACCTGGCGGCATTTCTCATTTAAACACACGTACTTTAGCAGTTTAGATCATTTTGTTTTATCTTCTCCAATAATTCGTCGCCTACCTGACATAAGGGCGTACCTACAATCTTCAATGAACCCTGCGCTCCATATAATTCAATGCTTTTCCGGGCTCATCCCAATGTGTAGTTACGCCCTTATGTCAGCCAAGCGACGAATTGTTCAATTCATAAACCAAGGGTATCCTCGTGTTCAGTTCACTAGGTAGTTTCCACTTAAACATGAAATTCATCAAATTTCAGACACCTGCAAATTCTCTATGAATTCCGATTTACCAAAGTTCCGAGAGGAATCCCGGGAAAAAATTCCGAAAGACACTCGGATTCAATTTCGAAAATCGTCTAATGTGATCAAAAAAGCATCAGCAAATTTGATCGAAGGATCGGTCGAACTGACAAAAACCCCAAAATTCCGAGTGAATTCCAAAAAATTCCGGAAAAAGCTGACAATTCTGGGACTATCGAAGATTCCGGGTAAAATTCCGGTTAATTGAAAAGTTCTGAAACTCGGTATTAATTCCGGTGAATGGCAGCACAGAAACAAAGCTTTTCTCGCGAAGCTCTTCAAACCGGGATTAAATCATGGGCGTGATTCATAAGAGGGCAGGAGGGGCCTGGTCCTCTTTATACTTTGAAATAATATCATTTGACCCCCTCTCAGAAAATTTGGACATCAAATATAAACCTAAATCAGGCTCAAATTAGCGCTGAGAGGTCCGGGATGCTGGTCATTAAGCTCCTTAAATCCTAAAATTTAGGGTCTCATAACACCCAAAATTACAGCGTTACAACCTCTCTAAATCTGTCTTCAAGACTCCAAGGACTCCTGAAGGATCTAAAGGATAAACAAAATCGGCCAGGGGGGCAGGGCCGGATTTAGGGGGTGGTCACATGGGCCGCGGCCCTTGGCGGCAAATTTTGTAATTTTTTTAAATGTAGCTTTAAAGAAAAATCGGATTCAGAAAAAAAAAAAAATACAAACGAGAAAAGATGACAAAATCTTTCATTTCTCTGATTTTGTTTGTTTTGTTTTGAGAGTATATCTCTAATTTTGTCGTATTTCTGTGATACTTACAATAGACAGCACCTTTACTTAGTCGAGTTAAGACTAAGAGGGAAACCGAACACGGAATTTGGCCTGGAACGGCGTGGCGCTGATACATGCCGATGATGACGAGATCTTGAGATGAAAAGGAGAAACCCTCGGCGTGGCGCGGCGGTCGGCATGTAACACATATTAGCGCCTTCAAGACTGCATGAATACTTCACGCATTGCGTCAAAGACAGCGCGGTCGCTGCGGTCAGCAGCGGGCGCCGTGAAACGCATAGCGCTTACAAGACTGCATGAATACTTCACGCATTTCGTCAAACACAGTGCGTGCAGCAGCGGTCGGCTCGAAACGCATACCGCAATACCGCACACAGGACTGTAGGAATACTTCACGCATTGCGCTAAACAAAGTGCGGTCAGCGCGGCGGCGGAAGTTAAACTTATTAAACCACATTTATGTTTGTTCTTTCATAATTTTTTCGTTCCTTTCATATAAATAGGAGGCCTTCTCCACACAGAGATAGGTTTGCGGAACTTAACTTTCGCGCCGAGTTCCGTGAACTTTTGCTAGTAGCGTTGACAGGGCTTTCGCAAAAAATGTGTCCAACACGAGTAAACGCGTCTTATGCAACCCTCCCCCTCCGGCACGTTCACTTGATGGTTTTTATTGATGTGTCAAAACGAATGAGAAGGGGGCGGCAAGTAAGTAAATCCGGCCCTGCAGGGAGGCCTGTGGGACTAAAGGACCTGCCCTAAATTTACCAGCGACGCAATGAAAAATTAAAAGAAAAGAAGAGGGTAGTAATCTCATAAATTCTCAAAATGTACTCAACTTGAAGGGATGCGTGTAGGTGTAGCCGTAAAGTGCATCTAAAATGCACTTAATTTTTCAACATTTTCTCGAAGAGGCTCCAGACTCTCCTACGTGAGTGAGGTTTAAGATTGGGGTTTCTCTAGGCTGTCGTGCTAAGGAAAAACGCCGTATAAACATTCAAGAGTTGTGAAATTTCATTTCAGAAAACAGTAATTTTTGAAGAAGGTTATGAATATTTTTCCTTGAAATTTACAGGACCTTTAAAAAAATTGTCAACAAAATTATCTAAAAATTGAAGGAAACATATTTACGCATTTTCCCGAAATTAGTGATTTACCAAAGGAAATGTAGCAACGTCTGAAGGTTCATACGGCGTTTTTTCTTAGCACGGCAGTAAGGGAGTTAGGCCTCCTCAGGGAAATGATCCAATTATGCCAATGGCTTAAACGCTACTTCGCTGAGATTTCGAAAAAAAAATCACTAGAGCTAAAATCCAACCCACTTAGCGGCGAGTTATAAATGGACCCAAAAAGCAACGGACAGATTGTCTGGATTCCGTTTGAGATAATTGAGACATGCAAATCCCTACCACTCATGGGTGGAATGACTCGGGCGTGGGCTGATGCTTCGGCGAACGTTGCAGCGCTTTGCGATATATCGATTGATCCACCATTTGAACATATAGAAAAGGATCGATAAACTGAGTGTTCGCAACAAACACCTTAATATTCGATTCTTTACCATACAGTTTCAAATGTGGAAATACCGATAATCGATCATTAACGTCTCGCCACTGGAGCGTTGACAGGTGCGCGTCAGGAAAAAAACACACGTGTGTCAAATTCCTGATGTGGTCTTGATTTGGTGCAGCTGCAGCCATGCATAAGATGGAAATAACAAATCGTATACTTTAAAGTATAGAGTCGTAAAAGTTACGCGTAACGCATAATGCCTGAGGCGCGAAGTGCTTCGAGGGGTTGAACCGCGAAGTAGTCAGGAGGCGTGCTCCCTAGTCTAAATATAAATTTAATATACGTAGATCGTAATAATCGCATAAATTTAGTATGCGTAGATCGTAATAATTGCATAAATTTAGTATACGTAGATCGTAATAATCGCATACGTTTTAGAACCTATCAAAATCAAGTAATATAGAAAATCAACTGCACTGAATTTTTTCTACATGGGGGAGATCTGTGGGCAGACTTGGTCTATTCCTCACGTTTTTTTTAAGTAAAACTGACCCACCATTTGGGAAGAACCCATATCCACCGATGAGGCTGGTGAGTCTCTTCCAGAATAACTGATTTCATTTGAGTCTATCTATCGCTGAAATTTGTGAAAAGCGCGCTGCACATGATTCCTCGCCCTTTTAAGCACCCATCTCTTGCATTTCTCTTTAAGATACCTCACAATGGAAAGACTTGTAATCAGGCAATAACACTGTAGTGACTAACTTTTGGCGCACTTTAGAATTAGAACACACATTGCGCCTTTTAGACCCAATTTACTCACAAATGAAAACTTTTTTTAAAAAAAAATCGAAGGGTCCTTTCCGAAACTTTCATTTTTGTATATCCAGAAGAGGCATTATATGGATTACCTTGAGATCGTATTCGATCAAATGATTTCATGAATTGCTCCACCCGACCCCTCAAGTTATGCCATGATGCACACTGCGAACATCCAACTCGTAGTGAGATCCGAAATACGCATTCTGAGGTATATATGCGTGTCGGCAACAGATCTGCCATTAGTAAAACAGAAACTGTAATTATGTTTTTAATGATTAAATTTTTAATGTGATAATTGTAGCGATTTATGGTTTTGGCGTAATCCTCGTTTTGTTACACACCGTTCTGTTACCCTAGTGCGTCACTGGTTCTAAACTATTACACTCATTTTTTTTTCAAAACTCCCAAAATGACGGACTTTTCTGTTTGAATGTGTTCAATGAGAGGCCACCAAAGCCATGTATTAACCAATGAGAGGATTGGATAGTGACCCAACGTTAAAAAAAGTGTGATCCGCAATGACACACAAGAAACTTGTTACCTTCACGACCAGGAGCACCTGAGATACTCCACTCCTATAGCCTTTTTGTGAACTTATTTAATCACCTGTAAAATTACAAGCACTCGTGGCGACCCTCGGTGCCTACGACACGCTACTCAATCGATGATCGAGCGCAGAAGATTCAGGAGCATTAACAACGATTAGCATATCCGCCGATTTCGAAATCCGATCCCGGAACCATACTGCCGCGTAAGGAAGAAACGTCGTATAAACATTCGAGAGTTGCCAAATCTCCCCGAGTAAGACATGTATTTTTGAAGAAAGTTATGCGTATTTTCCCTTGAAATTTTCCGATATTTTAGATTAAATTGGGAACAAAATATTCTGGAAAATTGGAAGAAATATGTTCAGAAATTTTCCAGTAAATTCGTTGGTTGTTGAAGGAAATATGGCAATGCCTGAGGGCTCATTCCTCAGCAAGGCAGCGTAGAAGATTTCAAAACGCTCTAAAATTAACGGAGGATCGGCCAAAAAAATGCGAGGAAAAATAAACCTCGCGCCAAAAGACCGCTCTGAAACGCGATACGGAAAAAATGAGTCTTCTCCACTTCACGCTGCACCAGTGGCGAGGCGTGGATGATCGATTATCGATATTTCTCCATTCGAAGCTATGATAAAGTATCGATTATTAAGGTGTTCGTCGCGAACACCCTGTTTAACGACCCTTTTCCATAGGTTTAAATGGCAGATCAATCGCTATATCGCAAAACTCGCCACGCCACTGCGCTGCATGCGGTCTCGGTCGCTTTTTTTCTTCCCGTCTTAACTTCCCCTCCCACCCCCTCCCCGCCCTCCAACCCCCATTGCATCATTTTTACAAAAATCAGGAAAGAGCGGATTAAAACCAGCTTTGCCGATCATGTTCTATGCCATTTCTCCGGCAAACAGAGAAAATAAAAGGAACGGAAAAAAAACACTCCTTCGTTTTCCCGATCTCGGCCCGCTACAAAGGGCAGTTATTTTTTGTGACTCGGCTGGCCGGCAAAAAAACCTCCCCAGGACGGCCGTAATACCTCCCTCGGTGTCCGTTTCTATTCCCCCGATCGGAATGGATTTCTTTTTATCATGCCTTAATCCGCGTTGTTTAATTTGTATCGAGAGCAGGACCGTTGGATGGGGAGGGGGGGGGTTGTGGACCAGGGCAAAGGTCACTCGGTATTTTAAACACACGATCATCCCGGCTTATGGCCTCAATTCCGTCTTTGTGCTACCCTCTATCGTTTTTCGTGGAGGTCACCTCTTCCTCCCTCGCGATATAATGGCCTGTGATGGACTCCCGGGCCGAGTTAAGATTTTTATGAATTACGATGTTATTCTTATCATTATTCTCCTTTTTTTATTGGCCTCCCGCCTCGTGAAGCTTATTGCATTATTTCTGGATTTAAATCTGCAGTCTATACGTTCCATGTGTGAGGGACACATGCACTCGGTTTTTCGGCCCTACGGTGGTCTGAGACACCAAAGGTTGAAGAATATGAGATTAGCGGTTTTTACTGGTCATATCATAGCTTCACCTGACCAACTTTTTGAATACAACTATCTCCATTGTGTGTCGCATCTGCATTCGGGTGTATTTGCGTTTTGATCTACCGCGATGTTTTTGGATCACTCGCTTTGAAGGCAGTGGCGTGGCGTGCTTTGCGATATATCGATCGATACGCCACTCAAGCCTATGATAAAAGATCGATCATTAGGGTGTTCGCAGCGAACACCTTAGTAATCGATTCTTTACCATACCTTCAAATGGCGAGATATCGATAATCGATCATTCACGCCACGCCACTGTTTGAAGGGTTTTGATAGTGAGAAAGTTTTAAATATTTAAGTAGGATCAACACGGAATAAAATAGGGTAGTCGACACAACCAGCGGGTGGTTAAAAATGCGCCAGCTGTCGTGCGGTAGTTACGACAACTACCGCGGTGGAGGTCACAACTAACCCGGTAACATCCATGCACTGAAAAAAGAGTTTGATGCGCAGAACGAGAATCTAGTGCGGCGTACCAGAATTTTTTAGTTAGAAACTGACGTCACGTACTGGTTTATGCCGCGCACCAAACAAGTTTGGTAAGCGGCACGATTCATCTCGTTTACACCATCATCCACGGCAAATCATTCCGAGCTGTTACAAAAATGGCCGTTGCGTTGAGGTATCAACTACAAAGGTTTCGGACCCTTTTTCGGGTGCGTCAATTTAAAAGTCCCCGCTTTAATTTAAATAATTATTCTCTTTTCCCGCTTCTTGGGTTGATAGTGCTGCTATCTTTAATAATTGATGTTTTTGCTATGAACAGTAAGTAAGGCAGGTTGTTGTTGGTCTGGATTGTTACCAGTGTCTTCGTCATCAAAACATGCCAATATTCTTTCTTGTATCTCTTTGACTTTAAACATTTAATTCTAATTTCACCCTATCTCATGTTTACTCTAGTATTCAACAGTTCGTTACATTACTTTTCCTAACATCGTGTCTTATGTGTGGAAAACCGCGATCGTACCAAACCGAAGTTCCGGCCATTACCAAGTTCATATCACCCAAGTCCCTCACAATAAATAATATCGGTAGTTTTTAGAAAGTTTATTCGTTGAATATAATTACAATCAAGGATATATTAATCTTGAACATGTTATTCGAACCGTATTGGTTTTGTGATGCCGTGAAGTTTTGGAGCTACCCTAGCTCCTTAGTGCACTTGCCCACAGTGTCGACCGAGACCTTAATCTCTCTGATTGTTTGTTTTCAAAGTAAGAGTGCTTTGTGCTTTTCCCATTTCCTAGTTGTCTAGAAGTTTTCATTTTATAATCTTTTTAAACGACATTTTACTTCGCTTTTCCCTCGTCCACCCTTGAGAATGTTAAATACCAGGGCAAGATGTTGATAGATGCATTATGCGCTAGATTGCCTGGGTACCATGATTTACTTGATAATTTTCCTATTTCATCTAAAACTCTCTTATACCCATGAAAATTCAATCTTTTGTGTGTAGAATTACAGAGGAATACATCAATGAACCAAAATCTATGCTCAACCGGAGAAATTCTTTAAACGCTCTTCTTCTAAGATTTGAGATTTACTGAGCGACTGCGCTAAACAGTTTTCAAGGCTAATAAGGTTTCTTATTCCTCTCTCTATTAATTGTTAATTTGTAAATAGAAACTGTCGGTATTGGTTTTAGATTGAATGATGAAAAATACCACCCTTACTCACCATCTTGTGCCCTTGAGGAACATTTTACATGGTTACCTTATCAATATTCATTACCTACTTTAACGCTCCAAGTATGTAATCGCTTACAACTAGCTTCTATTCTGTACCTGGTGATTTTTGTGATTTCCTATCACTCCAAAGTTCTTGATCAATGATTGCTAAATGGCTAGTGTAAAATATTAGGTTGACAGCTTTTCTCTTGTGAGCTAGAGTTAGCATTACTCACAATCAGTGATTCTTATGTTCTCCTTATTCATCATTCATATCCACCGTGCTCATGAACATAGGTTTTTTTAAAACCATTACCTTTCTTGAAATCTGATTCTTAAAGTAAATGTGTCAGTCTACTGGACATTTTACTAAAAAATCAGTTTATAGAAATTATCATCGTTATGGATCTACATTGAAATTCTTTATACCCAACTGCTGTCAGATCTTACTACTGGATTTTTTCCAAGGATGCCTGAAGGTGAGTGTCTGCTATTCAAGCATCATAAACTGTATCTTTTCTTCAAAAAGTGACATATATTCTATCGGCCAAAGTGTAAAATCATGTATCTCCATCATGAAATGAGATCAGAGAATGTTAGTGTTTGTTCCGCCTGGCTGTTTGAGAGAGATTCATAAACATTCCGCGAGGCGCAGCACCGCGCAGCGCTGTACCAAACGAGTTTTGTGGCGCGCGCCATTCGAATTGGTGGCCGCCACTAGGCAGCTCCGTACAGCATCACAAACGGGTACCTACCACACCAGTTTCGTATAGCGCGTTAAATCATTTTTTTCAGTGTGGTTGTTGATGTAACTACCGCAAGATGGCTGGCGCATTTTTAACCAGCCGCTGGTTGTGTCAACTACCCTATTCTTTTCCGTGAATACATTGTATGGACTTGCTTGGTTGAATCCACCATCAATTCAGGAAAAAATTAAATAAATTTCACAGTGAAAATTTGTATTCCCATGTATTATTCATTTATTTTTCTTGATAAGTTTCTCGATAGACAGTTTTTAGGGAAACCCTAATATCAGTTCCAGGCTAAGTTATGCATTTTTACTTCTCGTCATCCGTCAATGTAATCACATGGGGATAAGATTCAGCCTGAATCATGCGGCCCTCAATCCTACACCATCATCAAATGTATCTCTTTAACAGATTGGTCCTTATTATTTAGGTACTTATTACAATCCAGACATACTCATCGGCAGATCCAGCAAATTTGCAACATTGTCTTTTCTCCATTTAAATATATGAAAATGTATCGATTATTGGAGAGGCCGGGTGCTCCCATAAGAATCGATTACTTAGCGTAGGTTTAAATGGAGGAAATCCGGTGTTGCCAAATTGCTAGATCCGCCTCTGGACATACTTCTTTTACGTAAATGAATCCTGGTTGAAAATTTTTCTTTAATAAATCAAGCATGCAAGCAAATTATAATCAATGATACAAGCAAGTCTCATAATTCAACACACGTTGGTAGTACACTGAATCTTGAAATATGCTGAAAATGAACGTCCAACCGCACACTCTCTTGTACAACCCAAGAAGAAAAAGGTGAACTGTTTTGCTCAAAAGGACCAAATTCAGTTGAATATTGATAATGAAGCCACGGTATATTTTGAAAGACACGGGAAGTGATCAGCAGTACGCCCTGTCGCCCTGCGTTCCATGGAAAGAAACTCGGAAACTGGTTGACTTAACGTAATTATACGCGTTAGTGGTTCGAGGGATCCGCTTTTTAAATTTGCAAACAGGTGCAACCGGACCGATCTTATTAGCTTATCCATTTGCCTTTAACACCTCCACATAAATCGGTATTAACTGCGATCGCCCATGGAAAGCATTATAATACTCTCTAAACAAGAGAGGAAGAAAAGCCTTTCTAGAAACGGAAAAGGTGCACTACAAATCAGGCAGTTCGACGGGCAATGGTTCAAATAATTGACGTTCCCTCGACAAAGTAACGTATACTACACTTCAAAGTTGAGGCGTGCGTGTTTATTCGTAAACTTACTTGGAAACTAATTGGCTTATCTAACTGAAAATTCACCAACTTATTCTCTCATTACAAACAAAAATTGGGCCAAAGACTACGCTAAGTCTTATTCTTGTAGAAAATGGGATTAATTAAGTCAACTTTGCAGCCCTAAAATGGAATTTTGTTCCCTCTCCCAGTGCAAGGGATCTACGGGGAAAGGGACCTTTGTGCAAGGAGACAAGATTTTCAGTAGGAGAACTTTTTTGTCAAGTTAGGTCGGGGACTCAGATTTTGAGATTTCGACGGGAAACTCTACCTCGTGTATACTGAAGAATAAACTACAAGTGGCTTTATTCATGATTGCTCTAATTGAGATATAATACGGCACTTTGGTATCTTTTTTAAAGTTTTTTTTCAAATAAAAACTCCTTAATGCGTACTAAAAACCGTTAAATCCCCTTCTGTTATATACCATAGAGAGTTTTGCATAGAGAAAAACAGAAAAAAAAATTGAACGAATGGATGCACAATTGTACATACAGCTGTGGGTACTAAAATCGAACCTAAATTGGTGCATATGAGGACTGTACAAAAACAAGTACGAAAAATAATACCGTACTTAAATCCAAAAAAAATCAATTTTTTATTTTCACAATCTATTTATCTGGGTAAATCAATAATAACACTATGCAATTTGCCGTGTTTTTTCCGAGATAAAATAAGAGGTATGTTTGAATGTTTTATTCGCGTCTATTTGTATGCTTTCGTCGAAAAGGGGAAAAGAAATAAGAGTAGATTGCTTCTATAGAACAAAAGCGGATACGAAATGTATAGCCCTTGCTGTGAACGGACCCGACGACTAGTTGAAAAAGTGCCGATGCAAACTGACTTACAAGCAGTATTATCAGCTCAAATTTGCGTTTTTGCGTCTATGATGTAAAGATAATGAACTTTGATTATGTTTTTCCTGGTGTTCTAATGAGAAGACAAATGAAGATGAATAAAGTAACAAGCACTTTCAACGCAAAAAAGTTAAAGAGCGTGCCGATATCGATGTCTAAATTAGCTGAGAGCACATCGATTGTGAAACTGAACAGAAAAAGTGTAGATATCTTGATTGCAACATTAGATAGTTCCGAAGGCGGCACTATAACATTATAAGCCACTTCCACAATATTGAATTTTCGGGTTTTGAAGATTTGAGTTGAAAGTCAAGCTTTCCCGTCAAAAAATGCCGCCTGGTACCTAGTTCTATAAAAATATATGAAACAGAAGCCGTGCATCCTATACTCAGCAGTACTCCAACTCCACAGCCACACGGTTGTGAACGCTACCAGTCAATCCAAATACGACGTTAGTGCGCCTTCAATTACGCCTGATACTGTGCAATACTTCTGTGGTGGAATAGTTGCTCAGAGCGCCTTCAGCAGTGTCGCTTCGATTCGATGGTATAGAGGATAACGATTATTACCGCTAAAAGTACTTACACTCTAGCGCCTGCGCAATTGCACATTTTCTTATCACCGACGGTGACATGAAAAACTTACCTCAATTTGCGACGTTGCAATTTCTCTCTGCCTATTTTATCTGGGTGAAGTAACAGAGAACTTTAAAATCTGCTGTGATTTTTCCGAGGTAAGATGAGAAATATTATTTTCATTCAAGTCAATCTGTATGCTTTCGTTAAAAAGAAATAAAGAATTATGAGTAGGAATTTAGTATCTGCATTAGCAGTCTCAACCTCATGAAATCACCCTCTGCGACATTAAAGCTGGGCGCATTCTGTGGGGAGTTCTTTATATTAGAGCTTCACTCCGTTTGAGAGAGACGGCGGTAGCGGTAGCTGGAACAGAAGTGACCTTTCATTCTACCTTTTTTCGTTCCTCTTCACTGCCCTTAATTCTCATTGCAAGAAAATTAGACACTGATCTTGAATCTGTAGACTTCTTATTCAACACTGATAAAAAAATTACAATCTACTAAAAGTCTGCTTGATTTTTTTACACAGTGATACTATTTAGTGAAAATAATTAGAATGATTGTAATTTTCACCAGAACTCTAGTGATACTTACCATAATTTAGTAAATGCCACCACAGAGTCTGGTGTTTATTACCATACTCGGATCACTGTGTCAGAGTGGTAAGATCTAATATGTTTTTTTTTACCATCTTCAGCGAATGCTATAATCACACGAAATCAACGATGATAAGGCGATATTCGATATACACGCACACAAAAATAATTAGTACTGGTAATAGGACACCTTACCTAGAGGATTCCAGAGCTTTTTTATGCTGTTGTAAAGAATGCTCCTGTTTTAAGCGCAGAGTACTCTGATCGAAATTTTGTTTCATAATAGAAACATTGCGCAGATCTAACAATGAGACATTGAACGTCCAGAGGATAGAGCGATGGTTATCTGCACTGATCACTTGTTTGTATTCATGCAACACGATTTTATGAGATGAAAACCAGTTCTGTCCCTCTGAAAACGAAAACAATAACTTATGAAAATATTGTAGGCACCAGTACTTAAATTCTCAATTGAGGAGCTAGATAGGAGAAGGCAGTCACTTCAGTTTTAGTGAGACTTTGATGTACATAGTATAGGGGACGTTCATAAAATACGTAACGTTAAATTTCGGGGTTTTTAACCCCCTCCCTCCCGTCTTGTAACGATTTTGTGATGTTGGTTTCTATCCTTTAACGAAAACAAAATGACATAACACACTCCTCGACCCCCCCTTCCCCTTAAGCGTTACTTATTTAATCAACGGTCCCTAAGGGTCCTGTCTACCTGCCCCTTTAATTCTAACCACCTGCTCAACTGAATTGCGGTTAAAAAAGGTTGACCAATAAAATCTCACGTTTTTCGTTTGTTTTTGTGTTTTAAGTAAGTCTATTGTCATTATTAAAGCGCTGAAAGCCTTAATTTCAAGCGTTGACCAGTGCCCTCACCGGAATACGCACAAATAAGAAAATTAGGTAACTTATGCCTTTTAAATCGAAAAATTTAAATGAAAGTGACAGAACTTTGGCACGGTTGACAGGGCTTTGGAGAATCAATGTTGACTTTTGAAGCTTAATGTGACCTAGAGACTGTAGTCTGGGCCATTTAAGGTTGAGGAAAGATATTACAATGTCGAGGTCAAATTTGCACTCCAACTCGTAGTTTAATACAATTTTAACATACAAAGTATGCTTCAGCAGAAACTTAGCAGTTTATAAAACCGAAGGAAATTACTTCAACGCCATATCAGTTCGCCTTCAATTTTAGCCGTAGGCATTACAAGATTCTACGTGGTGAAATAGTGGTATCATTGTGTAATGGTACGTTCAATTGGGACGCACACAAATAAGAACTTTTCCCCAAACGTGAAGGGGTTACTTTGACGTCATATCAGAAAAGAGGAGGAATAATAAGCAATGAAGACAAATAGAAAAAAGGAAGGAGAAGATATAAAGAAAGAGAAGAAGAAAAAAGGATAATGAGGAGGGAATGTTAAAGAAGAAAAGTGAAAGAGTTAGAAAAAGAAATGAAAAAGAAAAGGTGACAGCCGAATAGTCTCATATATGACTGTAAACGACCAAAAATAGCCGCAGAAGGCCATAAATGGTAGTGGAGGCATGAGAGCAGCCCAAGTTATGCGCCTTGATGGCGGCCGTAAAGGATACTCTATGACGTAGGTAATCAATGGATTCTCCTATGAAGATGACGTCATCAACTGAAAATAGCCGGAAACACCGAAAACAGCCGAAAATGTCCGGAATATGCCGAATGGAATCCGGATGCAACAGGTGAATTTAAGGGTGAAGAGGGGGAGGGTAGAGCAAGGAGTAGAACGCGGGGAAGAGGAAGAGATGAAAATAGTGTGGGTAAATAAGGAAATTATAGTTTGTTAATAAAATATTAAGGAGCGGCATTTTTATGGACTTTTGACGAAAGCAGATGGCTGATAAACTTGGTATGTAAAGTTTTTGAGAGAATTTGGACAAAGACGGATGATGAAAATCGAGCGACGTGTCAGCTCCCCGCCGCTCAGTGGATCGAGTCGATGAAAGAGGCCGGACATGAATTTTGTGACTGAAATTGCAAATTTTAAAGTTTATTTTGTCACGTTTTTAATTGTAAACGGTGCTTCTCGAAGAAAATTTCACGAGGAAACTCATGAAACCACTTTAAGAACCGCGGAGTTTTGTATAAACAGAGTTATTAGCGTTTAAAGATATCGAATTCTGTCCGAGCTTTCCTATTGACTCGATCCATTGTGCGCCGTGCTCACCTGATCTTCACTCAATTCGCCGACGTCACGGCCGAACACAGCGCCGCACGTGGCCGTTTACCTAAAACGCGCGAGGGATCGGGCTTTCCTATTAATATTCGTCCACGCGTTCTCCCGCAGGGTCGGAAAGCTCGGCCCAACTTCGTGACTTTCCGTGAGAGCCCGTCACCCCCCGAGCGAGAGCCTTCGAGGCCAGTTACTGACGTGCTCACACACCCTTGATGCGCTTTTTTATACAGCTCAGCTGACTTTTGTTTTATTTTTTTTTATTTTTTATTTTTTTATTTTAATTCGTCCGTTTTTTCTACCGTTGTTGTCTCTACCCCGTTGTGTTTACTTGTGTTCATTCGTACGGTTATCCTCTGTGTTCTTGTTATTTCGTTAGATGCTCCTCAGCTGCCTAGAATGAAACTGAATTTGGAGTACTTGAGCAGCTACTTCTTCGTCAGCGTTTTCGCCTCCGTTTGCGTGGTCTTTGCATCTGGTGAGTTGCATCGGATACCATGGTTTGCCGTCGTAGATTTGTTTTTGAGTTGGAATGGTGGCTAAGTTTCGATGCATTTGACCAATAGCGCATGATTTGACGCAACATCCACTCTAAAAGTTCAAAGGGGGAAAGTTGAAGGATAATCAACCCTTGAACACGATCTTCATGTTAGTCGACCAGACGGAAAACAGGAAAAACGAAACACTGAATTCATTAATTTGTATTTCACCGTTGATGATTAATAGTTGAGAAAGTTTAACCTTTGACTGAGAGTAAATTTTCAAATTCTGGTCTTTGTGCATGGGTGTCTTGTGGCTTTCCATTCCATATATAGGTAAAGCACGTCGATGGCCTGAATGGAACCACGTATCTTCCTTGCGGTGTCTCAACATTTCCGCTCCTATTTCATTTTTTCGAATAGAAATAAATCAACAAATAGCCTGAAATTTTTACAGAATATTCTGCTAATATGGAAGAAAAATAGAGGAGGTTTTCAAAAAATTACGTTTACAAGTTTTCCGAAGAAAAAATAATGTATGATGGAAAGTCTGCAACGTCACAAACGGAGGTACGTGGTTTCGCAAGGCCATCGATGTGGCTGACATACCTAGTCCTAGAGCCTCAATACTGCCGTGCTGAGGAAAAACGCCATATGAACCTTTAGGCGTTGCCATATTTCCTTTGGTAAATCACGAATTGTTTAGAAAATTTGTAAATATTTCTCCTCCAATTTTTCAGATAATTTTGTCGGCAATTTCACCTTACATTCCTGAAAATTTCAAGGGAAAAAATTCATAACTTTCTTCAAAAATAACTGTTTTTTGAGAAGAAATTTGGCAACTCTCGAGGGTTCGCACGGCGTTTTTCCTTAGCACGGCAGAATAGATCACTAAGCAGAAAGACGCGTTAGGGGTCGCGGATGAGAAAGCTTTTTCGTGGAGATGTAGTGGATACGTCGACATTTTTAAAATTCGAAGTTATCCGTAGAGAAATAGCGTTTTTCACGAGCATCACTCTAAACTTTCCTCTCCACAGTCTATTCGAGACGGATGAGGTCCCTTGCTGAACCGAATTTAGTGCGTTTTGCAATTATTGAGGGGCTCGGAGGACAAGGCGCATAAGTGCAGTTTTTGCTCTTTCGAGAGAAACGTGCTTGAAATTTCGAGATTACATGGATATTTATCGCGGAAAGTTCAAACTGACTATTTGATGCTTGAAAATTGGAATTAGGGTGCGAATTTTTCACTGGATATGCATTATGACTAGTTTTACTTGCAATCATTAACATCTCAATTTTTTTCAAAAACTGCACTTATGCGCCTTGACCTCCAAGCCCCTCAATTGAAAAAAGTTTTCCTGTGTGCCGAGTTAATTATTATTGAAAGCCAGGAAATTCCTCTTATTAGAGGATTAACTTTGTTGAGGTATAACTTTAATGAGTTAGGTACTTTTTATGACAGAATGGATCAATCTACAGAGGTGACATGCGACATTTGCTCGGCTCCAAAAATATGCTGTATTCAGGTTTAGTATTTAACGAAGGGTCCTACGGCTCAAATGGAGTCCAAACTGGCCTTGTTGACTATGTGATTTGACGTATATCCTTCTCTTTCCAAGTTGTTCGTATGTCCTTCTATTTGCAAGTTGTTCCTTTGGCCGAAGTTTATAATTTCAATCTGGAATCCGTAGTCGTTCAAATAATCCTTTATTGAAGACATTCATTTTAGAGGCCTTTCGATTCCGATCCAGAGGGATCTTTGGGCCATTTTATACAGTTTGCACGAGGAAGATCACTCTTACGGAAGAGTTCAGGCAGGGCTTTGTCAAAGGAGACATACAGTCAAATCAAAGCCTCAAGCAGCCTATTTTCATGAGTATCAAATACCATTTTTCGCAAGACTCTCTCCATCATTTTTTCAGACTGAAAAATTATTATTACCTTGAATTGAGGGATTCAAACATTTAATACGCCTAAAGAAGGATGGGGGCATGCAAGACTAGGATACCGCCATTCAGATTTGCAAATAGTTACGAGTACTTATTTGGCACAGTGTATCTATGTGTATCTAAGACACATACGTGTCGTTGAGTGTGAAAAAGTGGGAGGAGAGTATAAACAAATTATAAACAGTGAAGAAAAGCGTAGGTGAAATAGAATTTGGGATGCTAAACACTGACAGGCAAAAAGTAAAGATAACCTCAAAAGCTACCTTTTTTTCAGAGCCCTTGGATTTCACCGAGATGAAATCTATTAAGTATAGCCTCCAATTAATTTTTGGCTTCAGTTCATAGCTGATTTCAGCGATAAAGCTACGTAAAGTTTAAATTTTTTGCACATAACAAAACTTTTTTTTAAAATAGTGTGAGCTTGACAATGTTGTACGCTGAAACCAGCTCTGAACTCAAGCTAAAACGTTCTTCAGAGACTGATATCTCCATCAGCTTTCATTTTAGCTTTAAATCGATGAAATTTCCGGGCTCCCAAGAAAAGGGGCAAAAGCTACCCTTTTTTCGGAAGCCACTTAGACCGCGTCTAGGAGAAAGGACCATATCATCTATTGCCAAATTTAACTGGGCAATTTTATTCTGTACAAGAGAATGTTTATGGAGATTCCTCACAAATTTTTAAGGAATTTGCTTTATACTATGCAGAGAATTCACTGAAATTTTCTCAAAAATCCGCGCAACCGTTTTCATATAAAAAATTAAATCACCCAATTAAATTTGGCAATAGCTGATGTGGCTTAATTCCTTTCTGCATAACGCGGGCCACTTTTGAGGCGTCTGAAGACAAATTTTTGAATATTCTTTTCTTTACCGGGAGCGAGCAGTAATCTCACGTGAGACGATAAGCTTGAAACTTGGACGTGATGAAAATACGTTGACCTAACCCACTCCATGGAAGCTGAAAAACAATCCTCAGAATCAATTAAGAAGCCTTTGAACGCCATTCCCAAGTTTACTATGTGCATTGTGCCCCCTTTTGACTGCCGATTGCGTGAATATGGCTTCCCACTTTTTTTCAATAGACCCATACTGCCGTGCTGAGGGAAAAGTCTCATGAACACACAAATTTTGCCACATTTACAGCGAAAACATATTTACTTTTGAGGAAAGTTAAGTGTATTCAGACCCATACCTATTGCCGTGCTTAGGGAAAACGCCTTATGAACACACACATTTTGCCACATCTACAGCGATAAAATATTTATTCTTGAGGAAAGCTATGAATATCTTTCCTTAACATTTTCAGACACAATGGACCTGACGACGAAACTAAATTCTCTGAAAAATTTGGAAAAATTACTTACTTACAAATTTCCCTGAGAACTCGTGACGTGTCATAGGAAATTTGTCAACGTCTACAGGCTCTTACGGCGCGGCGTTTATTTCCAAAGCACGACACGCACATAGAATATTGTGCTAAGGAAGAACGCCGTAAGAACATCCGAGAGTTGCCAAATTTTCTTTGAATAAATACTTATTTTTGCGGGAAGCTATAAATATTTTTCCTTGACATTTTCAGGAACTATAGGTGAAATTGCGAACGAAATTATCTGAAAAATTGGGAAGAACATATTCCTAAGTTTACTGGGAATTTCGTGTTTTATCAAGGGACATTTGGCAATGCCTGCAGGTTCATACGGCGTTTTTCCTTAGCACGGCAGTAGTGCTGCCAGGTTGCAGTGAGCCTTATATCCCTATCAGTGGCGTGGCTTGCTTTGCGATATATCGATTGATAGGTCACTTAAACCCATGGGAAAGGATCGATAAACAGGATGATTGCAAGGAACACCTTAACAATCGATTCTTTACCACAGCTTCAAATGGGGAAATATCGATATTCAATCATTCACGCGGTGAACGTAAAACTCACAGCTTCATGGTTCAAAGCGGCAGCAGCGATCACGAGGTTGCCAGATTGCTTTTAAATCTGCTAACTTCACCATAGCTTGCGATAATATCGTTGTATTTTCTGGCACTTGCGACATGAGCCTTTAAGGATGGGGGCAGAAAAATGCGTAACGTCCAACAATCTACGACAATGATTTATTTTTCACGGATTTTTTCAGTGATAGTAACCAAAATATCTTTTTGACATTGTCTTTGAAAACTTTTAAATGAGTGCTGACGATTTACAGAAATTTTTTTGAAAAACAGTTGTTTATAATTGAAAACCAGTAAATAAATAAAAAAAAACAAGCGGAGATTTATAAAATCGCAAACGAAAATACTAGGTATAATGCATTTTTAGACTTTAGCCATCGATATGTGAGCCAACAAACGGTGGATGATAGTATAACAAATATCTTGCTTTGGGGAGGGCTGGAAGGTTTTCCATCAAAAGAAAGGGGAGGATTTTTTCGAGAAATCTGACTTGTTTCGAATTTAGCCGTTCGATTTTAAGCATTCATTAAGGTCGGTCTCAGACTCTCCAGTTTACAAGGGTTGACTGCAATTTATGCAAACTATTTGTAGGTCAATCACTGTATCTTCACGTCTCACTTCTGTCAATTCGACGAGAATCTCATTCTTTCCCTTCTTTTCTATTTTTCACTTTCATCTATCTCGTTGTTCTTTTATCTGTTTTCGCACAGATTCATAATTTTTCCCCTCGTCCTTCCAAAGCTCCACCGATAAAAAGTGAAGTTGATTTAACATTTTAGCTGTAAAAAAAGTGTGCGAGAACTTAAAAAACACTGAATTGCCCGCCATAGCAGTTAGTTTTACATCTTAGCATTGCTAACGTAATTGCTGTAGGGGGTAATTCAACATTTTAAGTTCTCGCACACTTTTCTACACACTGGAAAAAACATACTTGGCTCTAGCGTCCGGACTCTTAAAAACATCGACAAGAAAAGATACTCTTGTTCGTCTTGAATTGAAGAGCCGAGCCTCTTGATCTAGGCGGATTTCCTTTCGATTCAAGCAAAAATTCCGATGAAATCAAAAGTATTTTTTAATGTCATTGTTTTTAAGACTCTGGACTCCAGATCCAAGCGACTTTTTTCCAGTGCATCCAGAATGTTAAATCTACTTCTCACGTTTTTTCGGTGTCTAGTTCAACCCTAGAGAGAGGGCGAGTATCCGTTTTTGAACTGTCAGGTGCTTGATATCGAAGCGAAATGAAAAGCCGACCTTTTTTTGTTCTTGAATCCACCGGGCCTTTCATCGTGCTTTCGCGCCGGTTGCATGGGTTCGGAAAATGCATGCATCCACCGCCGAGTAGCTGGTGCATGGGGATCATTACGTCATAGAAGCTCCAGTGTCCTATCGATCTCTTTGCAAGACGTCAAACCGACCCAGCGCTGCCAACCCTCTACTAATCTCCCCGGAGTAGTACGATGAGATTTACATAAATATACAATTTACGAAATATTCCGTATAAAATATTTTGTCAGAAACGTTTTCCACGATAGTGTATTATAGGTCTTTCCGTATAAAACCCACTGAGAAACAGGTTCAGTTTTACTAGAGGGTTGGCAACGTTACAGAATACATCGGCTTTACACCTTTAAGAGGTCTGCCCATGAGAACTTTTTCTTACATCCTTTTGTGAGGTTCAGAAGATCTGTTTCAAAACCTCAAGTAGGCTTTTCTGCTGATTTTTTCTTTCTTTTTTTCCTTTTTTTATGGTGACCTTAAAAACGCATATAAGTCTTGACTTTTTCTCTCTCATTAATTCATCATATACGTTCCTCGATCATTTGGTCGTATTTATGCTAAAAGGAACTATGTGCATAAGAATTCCGTATAACATAGTTCCTTTTAGCATAAATATGCCAATTTATTGGTGTCAATACGGTTTTAAGAGGGAATTTCACCACAAATCTCGTAGTTTGTGATCATCCGCTGAAGCAAACTTTTTAGCAGAGCAATAATCGTCGATTTGGGTAAAATAATCAAATTTTGAGAATTTTTCCCAAAGTAGAAGTTGCAAGCAGTGTTTATTTATATGTCAAAGAGGACATGTCATTATTATATGTCATTAGCCACCAATTTCATATACTGAGCATGACTAAGTAGAATATTTAAACACTCTCTTCTGGAATGATGTTTTTTGAACGGCAATTTGAAATGGTTTCAAATCCTGTTTGGTTCAATTTTTTTGTGCGCTTTTGTGCCAAAATGTTTGTGGAACACTACCTAACACCAGTAACGACCTTGATGAAATCAGCGCAATATTCTGAAAAGTGGAAAGGAAGAAACCACTTAAAAAGTGGGAGACTAAGTTTTAAAGACCCTTTTAAAGCCTAGGTTACCTACTTTAGTGCTACTTTCTCATTGGTATGAATTAATCAGTTTGTAGTTTTTGCGGAATATAAATTCCTTAATTCCCTAGATGGTCTTATTTTGGACTCAAGGGGACAAAATCCCGATTATAAGATCGAAGGTTTGCACTCCTTGAAAGGGTAATGCAAATAATCTAGCTGTGAGGTGACTTTTATTTAATCAGGCATTTGGTCTCCTATTGACGGCAGATTTTTTTAGTCTATGCCAGTAGAGCGTACCGTTACATGCCATTGTAGACGCGTAAAAATCTGCGAAGAAAATCAAATAAGTAAGACATTAGGATTTCTCGCTCTGGTTCGTTCATAAATAATGGAACTTGGCCCGAGTTATCTTGAGGCGTAAAAAACGCCTTCTCTCTCGCTTGATACCTCTGTTAGCATGGGCGCTCGAATAGTGGTATTCACGAAGTACGATCATATTCTAAGATTTTAATCAACTGGGTTGTATGCCGGATTGATTGGATTTTTCAGTTGTCTGTGCTTTCTCAATTGGACAATAGAGAGAGAAGGGAAGAGTTTTTTTTTTTTTTTTGAATCTGATAGCTCTTGGCAATCAGACACATGATTATGTATTTAGTTATTTATTTCCGGTTAGGTATTAGTCTTCTTGATACACGCGCCAAATTCCGCACAGTTGTGCAGTCTCCGGAAAAATGATGTTTCTACTTCGATTGTGCACATGTGAAGGTTTTTAAAAAATTGAGTTATCAATGATTTAAAATTGAATTGGTCTCAAAATATATTCTGTAAAAAATTCCGACCTAAATCCAATTTTCATTCATCAAAAAATGAGTCTGGACTTTCTCTCTCCGCCGTAAGGTTTCGAAACTTTAGACGTATATTCCTTGAAATTATGAAAACTGAAACTACCCACCGTATTCTGCCGTGCTATCAATCGACAGCCGCCGAATTTCCCCCGATAAGATGTTTATTTTTGAGCAGAGTTATAAATATTTTCTCTTGAAATTTTCATATGATATAGGTCTAATTACAAAGAAGATCCTCTGAAAAAATGAACGGAAAATATTCGCAAGTTTTCCTAAAAATTCGTATTTGATCATAGGAAAGTAGGCAACTGACAAAGGTTCATACGGCGTTTTTCCTTAGCACGACAGAACAGGTAGGCGGGTTCTAGAGTGCGACGAGACCAACACGAATTCCGCCGTGTTAAGGAAGAACGCCGTATAAACATTCGAGAGTCGCCAAATTGCCCCAGATGAGACATGTATTTTTGAGAACGATTATGCGTATTTTTCCTTGAAATTTTCAGACATTGTTTACCAAATTGCGAACAAAATTGTCTGAAAAAATTGAAGAAAAAAATTCGCGATTTTCCCAGTAAATTGAGGTTTTATTGAAGGAAATATGGCAACGCCTAAAGGTTCATACGACGTTTTTCATCGGCACGGCAGAACAGGTAGGCGGGTTCTAGAGTGCGACGAGACCAACACAAATTCTGCCGTGCTAAGGAAGAACGGCTTATGAACATTCGAGAGTCGCCAAATTTCCCTAGGTGAAACATGTATTTTTGAGAACGATTATGCGTATTTTTCCTTGAAATTTTCAGACATTGTTTACAAAATTGCGAACAAAGCGGTCTGAAAAAATTGAAGAAAAAAATTCCCGATTTTCCCAGTAAATTGAGGTTTTATTGAAGGAAGTATGGCAACTCCTAAAGGTTCATACGACGTTTCTCATCGGCACGGCAGAACAGGTAGGCGGGTTCTAGAGTACGACGAGACCAACACGAATTCTTCCGTGTTAAGGAAGAACGCCGTATAAACATTCGAGAGTCGCCAAATTGCCCCAGATGAAACATGTATTTTTGAGAACGATTATGCGTATTTTTCCTTGAAATTTTCAGACATTGTTTACAAAATTGCGAACAAAATTGTCTGAAAAAATTGAAGAAAAAAATTCCCGATTTTCCCAGTAAATTGAGGTTTTATTGAAGGAAATATGGCAACGCCTAAAGGTTCATACGACGTTTCTCATCGGCACGGCAGAAGAGGTAGGCGGGTTCTAGAGTGCGACGAGACCAACACAAATTCTGCCGTGCTAAGGAAGAACGGCTTATGAACATTCGAGAGTCGCCAAATTGCCCCAGATGAAACATGTATTTTTGAGAACGATTATGCGTATTTTTCCTTGAAATTTTCAGACATTGTTTACAAAATTGCGAACAAAATTGTCTGAAAAAATTGAAGAAAAAAATTCCCAATTTTCCCAGTAAATTTAGGTTTTATTGAAGGAAATATGGCAACGCCTAAAGGTTCATACGACGTTTCTCATCGGCACGGCAGAAGAGGTAGGCGGGTTCTAGAGTGCGACGAGACCAACACAAATTCTGCCGTGCTAAGGAAGAACGGCTTATGAACATTCGAGAGTCGCCAAATTGCCCCAGATGTAACATGTATTTTTGAGAACGATTATGCGTATTTTTCCTTGAAATTTTCAGACATTGTTTACAAAATTGCGAACAAAATTGTCTGAAAAAATTGAAGGGAAAAATTCCCGATTTTCCCAGTAAATTGAGGTTTTATTGAAGGAAGTATGGCAACGCCTAAAGGTTCATACGACGTTTTTCATCGGCACGGCAGAGCAGGTAGGCGGGTTCTAGAGTGCGACGAGACCAACACGAATTGGACTGAGTTAAGCAGAAAGGAACCAACCCACATTTCGGAAAAAATTGAGTTATGAGTGGTTTTGAACTCAACCTCTGCTCTACTATCTATCGCCGAAAATTCAAAGTTTTTGTTGGAGCAAATTTTGCAATTGAACTTGAAGTTTATCTTTTACATTGAGTCTAATGCAGGAGTTAAACTTTAAACCTCTTTTTCTCGGTTCGATCCCGATGTGACTTGGTTCCTTTCTGTTTAACTCCGTCCAATTGAGCAGCGGTTGGAGAGGTCACACCACGTGAAGGACGCGGTCGAAGAGGGGATGGAATGGCCGACAGAGATTAGGGGGTAGAAAATTTCGTGCCGGGTCGAGTTATTCGCGGGTGCAATAAAAGTTTTTCGCAAATCTGGATTAGTGCAAGTGCACATTGTTTGTGTATTGATCAGGACGAGGGGCCACAAACAACCCGCACGAGCGCACAACGGGTACCCCTCTCCCCCTTTCCCGAGCTGAAAACAACACTTAGATACCGGCAACCGAGCCAATTGGGGGCTGCGCACAGATTGGCTCCACTCGGATGAAATGGGTCTATTGCTCAGAAATGATACATGCCAACCGATTGAGTGGAAAGTAAAAAAAACAACAATTTAAAAAGCGGGTAACAAGGCTAAAATTTCACGAATAAATCCTAAACGCTTCGTTTTAATCTTTTTCGTTTCGAATTTTTACCACTTTTCTTTTTACTATTTTATCCAACTGAAGAAGGCATTGGCGGATCCAGAAAAGTGGCAACATTGTGTTTCCTCCATTTAAACCTATGGAAATGCATCGATTCTTGGAGGGGCGAGGTGCTCTGACAAGTATCGATTATTTAACATAGATTTACATGGGGGAAATCCAGTGTTGCCAAATTGCTGGATCCGCCTGTGGAGAAAGGCTGGCTTTTCAGCCGAAACGTTTTGGTTTTATTCGTGAAATTTTAGCCTTGTTACCCGCTTTTTAAATCGTTGTTATCTTAATCTATTATTGTGTATCTTGTCACGGGCTGCGGAGCGTCAATCATATCTCTCGACTGAGTAGATTTTTCGTTGGTAAAATCGCATAAAATCACGCTCTACGTAACATCAAAAACGCCTTTCAAATACATTACAAAACGCGCAATCTTATGTCCCCAAGTAGCAGTGATCGCGATAAGTTGCGATTTCATCGGAGGATGTATCGCGATTTCATCGATGTCGATTTATTGAAATATTTTGCGATAAATTGCATCGCTTAAATTTGCGATAAAATTGCGATCTAATTGACGGCGGTTCACCTCAATATTATCGAACAAAAAATCGGAATATATTGAGTTAAAATCTCGATTTTATCAAATGAAATTACTTGGAGATAAAATTGCGACAAGATCGAGAATAATTGCTCAGATATTGATGATTCTTGCGATTTCATCGCCAAACAATCGTAAAAAAAATCGCAACCTAATTTCAAAATATCGCAATTTTTCCGTTGAAAAATGCTACTTAGGGGCATCACCCGCTTTCAAACTTACTGTAACCCAGTGGCGTGGCGTGCTTTGCGATATATCAATTTATCTGCCATTTAAACCTGTGGAAAAGGATCGAATCAGGGCGTTTGCAACGAAAACCTTAACAATCGATTCTTTACCATAGCTTCAAATGGGGAAATATTGATATATCTCGAAGTACGCCACGCCACTGATGTAGTCGAGGCAAAAATGCCAGGTGAATTTTGCAACTCAGACGGAAGTGATACTGAGGTCAGCGCCAAATAACACCTAGGTCAGTGTCCAAAAAAATGTAATCACAGTGCAAATTAAGATGACGTCAGTATTGATCAGTTTTTGCTTTTGATCATTAAGACTGAAAAGTGTCAGGAATCGAGGCTGATGTTATCTTTATTTGCACTGGTTCAATTTGATTTTTTGGGAATTGACTTGGGTATTATTTGGCGCTGGCTCCAGTGCTACATCGGTGCACAGATTGTGCAGTTTAGAGTGAATTTATGACTTTTTTTATGAGCTCAGCGTGGCTCTCTTAAGATTTCACCCGTGAAAAGTCTACACAGCCGGCTGTATCTCTTGTATGCAACATACCCATTAGGATCACCGGACAGATACACATTGGATTAATCCTTTTCAGAGAGAATTTCGATTCCTGAAGTAAAAATCCACGTACCTCCATTGCGATGTTTCAAAATCTCTGATTCATTATATTTTTTCAGAAAAAAACAAGCCAACTGTATAGCTTGAAGTTTCTACGGAATAATTTGCTGATATACATGAGAAATCAAGGCAGTTCCTTGGTAAAAATTGGCGATAGGAGCTGCGTTTCAAAATACCATAGGAGTTCTTATAGCCGACTAAAGAAGGCTATTGAAAATCATATAGCTGGCTGTAGAAAGCGGAGCAAATCATATTGCCGGGCTATATGAAGCTATAAAAAAGTCTACAGTCGGGCTATAGTTCCTATCGCCGGGCCTTACACTTTATCGCCATTGGCTATAAAAGGCTGTAAGAAATTGTGTAGAAATTTGTGCGCTTTGGAAATCATAAAGTTTGATACGGAACTATGCTCATATTTACAAAACACACATCATATTTTCCTTTAAAACATTTTTTTTTCTTCAATTAAAATGAGAACAGTCCATACAGAGTGTGCAAACATTTCAAAATCATGAGTTGAAAAACGCTGACTCCGCGAGATTATATATTAGAGCCTAACACAAAGCGGAGCGGCGACGCACTGGCGCCTACAAACCTAACAGGGATACTACGCGCATTGCGCAATGCGTGAAGTATCCCTGTTAGGTTTGTAGGCGCCATTGCACGTTACGCGCTCTCTGCCCGCCCGCCCCGCCGCAGCGTGCCACGGTATCTGAAGCAAGTATTTCACACCATAGGTATTGCACAGTATCATAAGAAATTGAAGGCTCTCCAACATATTAAGAATGACAGGCATCCTTCAAAAGTACGGAGCTTTCCTCGCAAAATAAATCAAGATACTACGGCACAAAAAGAGAGCGGTAGTCCAAAAACTAACTAGGTCTTAGTATCCGTATTTAGTAACGTTTAGCATAAACTTTATCGTCAGGCTGTTGCTTAATCGCCATCGGCTATAAAAGGCTATAAGAAATTGTACAGCCGGCTACAGAAGCTATTGGAAATCTTACAGCCGGCTTTAGGTCTATAGTATTTTGGAACACACATTCTACTGCCAATTTTTACCAGGGTTTTCAAGAAATAAATGTGATTAGATTCCTAATGCAAAACTAAAGTATGAAAAGAAGTTTGCAACGTCGCAAAGGGAGATACGTGGTTTCCCTCTTTGCCTGTAGATTTGTCTGAATGGCGAATAAGTGCACCAAAAAGTACTGAGGTCTGCACCGCCGCGCCAGGCTGATTATTGAAATTGATAGGCAAAGTGATGGAAAGAAAAGACAAAGGGAAAATGGGGACAATAATTGCTTGAGGTGGGTGGTTATCATAGATTAAAAGGGAAAATGATGTCATGTGGATCAAGGGAGGCGTAAAGAGCTTAAGCCCCCCCCCCCCCCCCGGTTCGCCCGAAAAAATAAGGAAGAAAGAAGGAAGAAATACGGGAACGAAGAAGGAAAAGACGCTTATATTTGGTAATTACTAATGACGAAATCAACTCAAACTGCATGTTAGACGTTTCAGAAATTCAAACATTTTCTGGAGGAGCACCCCGAACCCCCCTCTCGCCCCCCCTTCTCCCCCTCCGTTCGACGTGTCTAGATCAGCCTATGGGTGATGTACTAACTATGGGATCTCTCGTGGTTGTATTTCGTCTTCGAACTTTGAGTCGCTGTCCAAAAGTCAATCCCAGGTCTATTTTGGTGCTTGTTGTGTCCAATTGAACAAAATTTGACTGAGTATATCAGAAAGGAACCAACTCATTTTTCGATAAAATCGAGTTAAGAATGTTTCCGATTTCCACTAGCAGTATATCTTCTCCCGCCAAAAACTGAAAGTCGGAAAACAGAAATTAGTTTATGAAAATAGGGGTTGAAGTTAATTTGCTACATTGAGCCCTGCAGGAATGAAACTTTAAACCTCTTTTTCTCAGTTTCAACTTACAAGTGGGTTGGTTCCTTACTGATGAACACCAAAGCGCGAATGATCAATTTTCGATATTTCCCAATTTAAATCTATGGTAAAGAATCGATTATTAAGATGTCCGTTGCGAACACCATGCTTATCGTACCTTTTCCATACGTTTAAATGGTAAAGCCTCCAATGTCCATATTCCCTCAACTTTCTGATCTACCACGAGCAGATCAAGTAAAATTAACCAGGCTGTGCATTGGGCACATGTCTTTCACCCACCGATACATAATCAAGAAAGTCCAACCCCCAACCTGCATCTCTTGTAATGCCCCTCTCTCAGTTAAACATGTTTTAATAACTTGCCCTACATATCAACAATTTATTAAGATCCAAAATTTTCCGTCCACTTTCTGATCTCCACACCATCCTTTCAAAGTATTTTCGTGGAATCCCTCTCTTTTTTAAACGAATTAATCTCCAAATTTAATGTATTCTTTCCTTGTCCTAACTTTTAACTTTGTACTACCTTTTGTGACCCCTACTTTTTAAATTTTTAAATTATTTTGATCTTTCCTCTAAGGTGTTAATGGCTCAATTATTAAAAGCACCAAATAAACGTATCTACCAACCAACCATTCCACGCCACTGATGAACACGATCCAATTTACCCTTCTAAACCATGATGGTTATTACATTTTTCTGCCACCCCCTCCGAGACACATTTTTCCTTTCTGCATGGGAAATAAAATTGTTTTATGTGCAGGTGCAGAGGAGCCGAGCTCGATATCATGCTACTCGTGTAACTCGGCGTTCGACCCGCGCTGCGCGGACCCGTTCGACCCATACTCGATCGGCATCGTCAACTGCAGCCTCCGACCCAGGCTCGAACACCTCCCCGAGCTGGAGCCCGTCATCTGCCGCAAGACCTACATGAAAAGTAAGTCTTTTCTCCTCTTCCACCCCCTCCTTTCTCCGCACTTTCTCTCCCTCTCCCCCACCCCTTCCTCCCATTTATCCCCCTCATCCCCCTCTCGAGACGATCGAGGCTCTTATTCCCGCCCGGTTTCAGGTCAAGGGGGGCTTAAGTGCATCGGGACAGGATTCGCAGTACCCGAGGAGGTGGCGGAGCGATTACTCGGATGGGAAAAAGATAAGAGGGAGAGGAAAATCTGCGATGAGAAACGGGGAGCTCTCTTACGATGGAAATTGGACTGTATTTTCCAATGGATCGTATTCGATAGTGGTTCGATGTATCGTTTGGTTCGAAACAATAGAACGTAGCTTCAAAAAAATTGTAGGATTTAGGTTGGAAAAGCTGAAAATGAGAAAATTCCTAAAAATTTCACTTTTCATTGCCATTTGGCACTCAAAAGATTAAAAAATCTATCACAAATGGCCCGTTCCCTCCGATTTCTAACTTGACTTTTGATGCTATGTTGGCATGTCGAACCAATCAATATCGATACAATATCACCTGTTTGATGTATCGAATAAGATCTATAGTCAGGAACCACTATTTCTGGCCCATCCATAAAAGCACCCAGGAAAAATCAGGGAGCGGGAAAGAAGGAGGGATTAAGGAAAAAATGAAGTTATGTGTGAAAAGAAAAGGAAGTGAAATGTGAGAAAGAAGAATAAAGAGAAAGGAAAAAGATTAGGAGGAGAGGAAAAAAACAGGAAAGTAGAAGGAGAAATGAAGAATAAAATGGGAGGAATAGAGAGGGAAAGTTAAAAACGAGGAAGAATAAGAATAAAGAGAAGAGTGAAAAAGGAGAGGAAGGCAGGGAAAAAGATGAGGATGAAGAAAAATAGGATGGAGCACTTGTCCGTGTAGAAACATGAATTGCATGTACGTTTTTTTTTTTTTTTTTTTTTTTTTTTTTTTTAAATGAGCCTAAAATATTAGTTCCTTATTGCAATATGCAGTCCAGCCCAATTGGAAGTCGTTGCTTGTTGCTCAACAGTCTTAATTTCGTGAATATGAGTCTTTGTTTTATCCGATTCGTGTAAAATTTCGAGAAGTTTTGACGATCCGATTAATGTCGTACCCTAGATCCTCATCGATTGCAAAAAAATTGCGCAAATTTCATAAAGCCACTCACCAACGCGTTCAATTGCTTCCCATCCACAGACCTCTATGGAGTATAAATGACCTAACTATTGACTATCCCTATACATATGTACTATATAATTTGAGTGGTGAAGATGTGAGAAAATTGTGAATGCCTTCAATTTTGGAATATGCAACACGCAATACTGTGGAACACGAATAGTTGCTTAAAGGAGCCGTGATCAACCCATTATCAGTCTAGTCCTCGCAAAGCGAAAGCGCCTTCAAGTTTTGAATATGCAACACGCACGTCTGTGGGACACGAATAGTTGCATCAAGGCGCCTACGCCACACGCCAAATTAACTCAGTCAGGCTGGTCTTCGTAAAGCTGGAGTGGCTTCACTTTTGCGTTTGCAACTTGCGAATCCAAAAGACTGAACATACAAGCAAAATTGAAGAAAAAAACGTTGATTTTTATAAAAGCCTCCTGGGGAAAAAAATAAAATTGTAGAATTTATTGACATAGCACGTAAACTGATCTGATGCTTTTAAGTTCCATTAAAAAGCTCGCGAAATATTCGGCAGAAATTGACCAATGGGGAACATTCGTTGGTTAGCGCATGAATAGCACTTAAAATCAACGGCTGGTCCCGTTGGCGTAATTATCATACTTTTGATCGGTTAGTCTGCGGACTGGTCGCCCAGTTCATGGACTGGGTAAAATATTGCTCAGACTGGGCAATTCTGTCAACAAACATGAAAACTACACAAAATACACCATAAAACTTGGTAAAATAAAATTTGGTAAGTCACTCGGATTATCCGATATTTCCGTAATCCGACACTTCATCCGCCTTTAATGGTCAGATAATCGATGTTCGACTATAATTCAAGACATTTGTGATGAGACGTATGGAAACTGGGAGGAAGCAGGTAATTCTAACTGATCTGCAAATAGAGCTCTTACGTGTGTCAGGAATTTGTGCTTTAAATACTGATTCCCATGTAAAATTTTGGGAGAGACACGATGGTGCCACTGATTTTCTCTGAAATCAACTCCAAAGTTCGAAAAAAGTTCTCAAAGCTGAGGCCGTAACGGAGGAGATATCCCACGCTACCCCCAGAGTCCACCTCTATATCGAGACAAACTCTCTGTGCAGAGATAGAGAGCAAATGCATTAGCACGGTTGCCGTGTTTTCTGTTTTGAAGTCCCCAAACAAAGTGGCACCCCTGTTAATGGTACCTATTTGCTCCCTATATCTTTGCACATAGAGTTCGTCTTCATATAGAGGTGGACTCTCGGGTTAGCGTGGGATATCTCCTCCTTTACGGCCTTAGGTTTGAGAGCTTTTTTCGAACGTGGAAGTTGATTTCAGAGAAAATACCAGTGTGTTTCCCGCAAAATTTCACTTAGGATGAAGTACTTAAATTGCAAATCCCTTGCGCATGCAAAAGCTCTACTCTACCTGTTATGTCCTTAATGAAATGCTCACGAACACGCGAAAACAAGGAGGTGCCCTAGTAGCAACGGTTTGTGAAAAACTTGTAAAAAAAAGTTTAAAAAACTTTTGAAATGAAGTAGCACAACACATACAGAACTCGTAGAAAACTCGTGAAAAAAAGATCCCAGTTGACAAATTTGGAATCATTTCTAGAGTTTTACACGTAAAAAGCTTGTGAAACACCCGTCAAGTAAAAATAAATTTCAATGGCAGCACTTAAAACATTTGTAAATCTTCATTTCACTAGTTATTTCTGCATAAAAGAACTTGTGAGATTTAAGTCGGTCAGAATTTTATAGCTGAGCTGTTCTCTCCAGGTTTTTTCCCTTCTTTTAATTTCTTTTGGCATTTTATTTTGTGTGTTTCATTACTAATTGGAAACTGATCATCCAATTAATACGAAACACACAAAATAAAGTGATAAAAGAAATTAATGGAAAGAAAAAAACAAGAGAAGAACATACTCAGCGGTAAAATTCTGACCTGGGAACAAGTCTCATTCCTATCAAGACCCAAATGTTGGGCTAACTAATGTTTGATCCCATCTCCGTGCACTCGATGGGCTACTTGTAAAGGTTTCGTGGTGTGCAAGCGTTGACACAGATCTCCCTGTTCGAACCTTTTCGCTGATTTACCCATGGGAATAAAACTGCAGTTCCTCATCGATTTTATTCCCATGTCTTTGATATTCAATGACAGGCGGCTCAATTACTTCATTGGGGTGGGAGTTAAACTGCGAGCTAATTTGATAGACGAGGCGATAGACAAAGAGGATATAGGGGACATGGAGCGACCCTATTAGTGGAAACGGGTGGTTATTATAGACCAAGGGGGGCAATGATGGACTAACTAAAGGGTCAACCCCCGTGGGTTGCCGTTAGTAGTCTGTCAAGAACCGCAGTTTGTTGGCGGTCGAAACGTATGCTTTGTTTCTTGTAACTTTTTCATTATTCCTCGTCTCCATCAGGGCCGGATTTAGGGGGTGGCCACATGGGCCGCAGCCCATGGCGGCAATTTTTGCAATTTTTTTAAATTTAGGTGTAAAAAAAATTATAAAAAAAAGACGAATATATCTTTCATTTCCTGAGAGTATGGTAATTCCTTATTTTGTCAGTTTGCGCTGATACAAGAGACAGCACCTTTAATTAGTCGAGTTATGAGAGAAACTAAACACGCAATTTTGCCTGGAGCGGCGCGGCGGAGAGAGCAATGATGCCGAGGACTTGAGATGAAAAGGAGACGCCCTCGCCTCGGCGCGGCGGTCAGCATGTAACACATATTAGTGCCTACGAGACTGCATGAATACTTCACGCATTGCATCAAACACAACGCGGTCAGCAACGATCGACGTGTAACGCATAGGGCCCACAAGACTGCATGAATACTTCACGCATAGGATCAAACACAACGCGGTCAGCAACGATCGACGTGTAACGCATAGCGCCTACAAGACTGCATGAATACTTCACGCATTGCGTCAAACACAGTGCGCTCAGCAGCGGTCGGTGGGAAACGCATAGCGCCTACAAAACGGCAGGAATGCTTCACGCATTGCGCCAAATATAGTGCGATCGTAAGTTTGTTCTTAATTTTTCTGTTCATTCCTTTATAAATGAAAGGCCTTGTCCACACAGAGATAGGTTTACGGAGCTTAACTTTCGCGCCAAGTTCCGTGAATTTTTGCAGGTAGTGTTGACAGGGCTTTCGCAAAAAATGAGCCCAACACGAGTAAATGCGTCTTATGCACCCCTCTCCCTCCGGCACGTTCACTTGATGGTTTTTATCGATGTTTCAAAACGAATGAGAAGGGGGCGGCAAAATACAGGCGGCCCATGGGCGGCAAGTAGATAAATCCGGCCCTGGTCTCCATGTAGTTTGAAATATTACTTGTTCAATTTTTTTTTGGCTTGTAGCTCGATTTTTTTTTATTAAATCAATTACCATTTTCTGCACAGCTTAGCCAGCCAAATTTGGCATCAAAATCTAATTTTGATTTTCGTGTATTTCAGTCCAGGGGAAGGAGCGTGTTCTGCGAGGCTGCGGCTACATCGAGGGCGACGCGATGTACAACACGACTTGCGTCCGACGGACCGGCACAAGCGAAGTGGAGGTCATCTACTGCTCCTGCAGGGGTTCCCTCTGCAACTCGGCTGTCTCCATCATGCAGAGCCCCCTCACATCACTCCTAGTCTCGATAACTAGCCTACTAGCAATAGCCAGGCTCGCTCAACTGTAACAACTCTAGGCCCTTCTCATCAATACCTGGTTAGAGTCAGAATTGAAGTGCCCACTTTGTTACTTGCAATAATAGCTTATCAGGCTCGCGAATGGGGCGAAGACCTCCAACTTCCGGAAGTTACGCTCTTCTTGGTCTGGTCAAACTTCTTAACCGTCTCTTACCGGAAGACTGGATGTCCACTCTCATGCGAGCATAATCACTTGTCAATGAAGAGTTCGTCATAGAAGCAATCACTGTGGAACTTGCGTTATGATTATCGACGTCACAGATCGTATTCGATAGTGGTTCGATGTATAAAGAAAAGGATCTCTGAAAGAAGAACGGTTGCTAAAAGTTTCCACTTTTGAGGTTATTGTTAGTGTTTTGAACCAATCGATATCAATATATCGCATCGATAGAATGCCTGTTTGATTTATCGAATACGATCTGTTGTATTCAAGCAGCGACGAGGCGTTCGATCCACTATCGATATTCCCCCATTTAAAGCTGTGATAAACAATCGATTATTAAGGTATTCGTTGCGGACACCCTGTTTATCGACCCTATTCCATAGGTGTAGATGGCAGATCAATCGATGTATCGCAAAGCACGCCACGCCACTGAGAGGTAGTCAAGGAAGCTCGTTGTGAACTTCGGTGCTGCTGAAGTAAAGTGAATTTTCGTCGTTTAATGGATTGTCAAAAGTTGATTGCTAAAGAAAGACCGTTATTACACTTACTTATTAGCGAGAAGTGACTTGGACGGAGGTTGGCGAAATGTGGTTTAAGGTGGACGGGGATAAGGCGAATATACCGTAGCTTAGGGGTCGTTTTTGCATCTTTTAGCGCAAAAAAAACTCAGAAAATAAAAAAAATTCACGTTTCAAGAACACGTCGAGGTCAGAGATGATGAATCAGAAATTGGAGAGAGACGCAGATGAAGTTTACCAGCGCTGTTTCTAGCTTTGAAAACGCTGCATTTCCAAAAATGTATAACATAATTGGACATATTTATGCAAAGAGGAACTATGTGAAACCAAATAAAATCAATTGGAGTTTTGCGACGCACGCACGCAGTTCCTTTTGATTAAATTAGTTTTCACTTAATTACCTTAAGTATAAGTAGTCTAATCAATAATGCAAATTATGTTTTGAAACTTTGATCTCATGTTAAATTGCAAAGTGATGAGCATCGAAAGCTGAAAATCGATATTTTTGACACCGAAAAAGTTATTCCGCTGCACCAAAATGATTTGAGTTTCCACCCTAGGGCACATTTTGTCCGACTCTATCTTCAGTTGTCTGTGACGCTTGCACAATATTTTGTGATGCCATGGTTTGCCATCACAGAAATGGGGAGAAGTTAAGTGCCTATGTTAAGGGGATAAGGAGGATAAAGAAGTCAAGTGCCTATGTTGAGGGTGTATTTTATGAATATTAGTAACAAGTGGGGTGTATTGTAAAATTGGGAACCTATTTCAGCATTTGCATGGTATAATGTCACATTTCAAATGCATGCGTTAAGTATGCGTTGAACGTCCGTTTTAAACAAAAGACGTTTCGAGATAAATTGGGATGAATAATACTATCAATGACTTGGTACCTCCTTTCATGTTAAATCTCTAGCTAGTCTCTATCCTGTAAGTATAGTCCGTCATCGAGGGTTGAGAAGCTTCGTAATGGGTAAACCTCGTGAACGTTTTTCTTTTTTAATTTTTTCTCTCCCTCTTTATAAAACTAACTCGGACAGTTAACGCTCTTTATTTAACGAGCAATAATTAATCTTAAAGGTATGTAAATAACGTAAATACACTTGTCCTTAGAATAGTCCTGAGTTTTTGGCGGAGGTTATGATTAGCTATAGCGTTAAGGGTGAAAAAAAACGTCCGAAAACTGATTTTACAACCATCTTGATGGTTCCATTACATAAATATACATTTAAATATATTAGGAAAATGCTCTAATTAATTTTCAATCAGCACCTTTTGATCTCATTGGCTCTCTCTTAACTGCCCGTAGTGAATTAAACAAGAGTATTTAACAGTTTAATTATTTTTGCTCAATCGGATAAATTATACGTGAATAGCCGAGAGTTCTTTGCGGGGAAATTTTCGATTAAATGTTTAATAGATTGAGAAATTTCGCTAGAGATGCCCTGAAAAAGTCTCTATGAGTGTTAGTTGGTGTAGGTAATGAAGTTTTTGCATAGGAAAGACTGTAAGCCGATTAAGTTTGAGAAGTTGCAATGCAATGTCAGTATTGTCAATGGAACTGAGAGGCAAAATTTCTATATGGACGTATTTCTATCAAACAGAAGTATGTGCATCATGGCGTGAGCTCTGTTATGCACATATGCTTGTGAGTTTCAGGGCTCATGTTTTAATGCACATGGTTCCATTTGACAGAAATACGTCCATACAGCAGTCAAGCAATTATTTTTTGGGTGGAAAAAAAAATTCGAACATTTGTAGTAAAAAAGAGTACCACTATTCCTTTCGGAAACGGATAGTTCCATTTTTACAATGTTATAATTACTAGTGAATGTCCACCTTGCCCTCACAAACATGAACTGTTATCTGGAAACACAGTCGCGGTGCCATTATGCCACATGCTATTTGATATTTTCAGAGATATCGGATGTCTCTTAGAGACCCTCAGAAACTCGGAACATATTCAACACACGCAGAATTTCCTTGAGTTTAGTGCCAGGAGCAAAGCATCGTTGATTTTTTACTTTTCCACCGATGGTAGACGTGGAATTCGTTGAAATCAGACAATTATTAAAGGCTGTCCTTTAATGACATCACGATCCCGTGGGATATAAGCATCCGCGTAATGGGAGAGGGGAGGTTTACAGTGTGTGATGTTCAGCAGAAATTGGCGTGAAATTTATTTTCATAGGTGAAAATATCGACCAAAAATGTCAATTTATTGCGCAAAAAGTGGTTCCAGGAAAGCGTGGAGTAATTACTTTTTTCTTGGGGGAGGGGGGGGGGGGCTCAGACCTGGGTGACAGTGCGTGATGGAGAAGGAAGAGGGGTTTCTAAAGTCCCCTAAGCGCTCAGGTCTATCGACCTCTGCGACTAGCAATAAGAACAGTAAGGAAGTGCAGTTGGGATTCTTGCAAATCGGCAATACTGTTTTTTCTCCATTTAAATGTATGCAAAACAATCGATATCTATCGAGGCAGGCTACGTCACTTAGAGTCGATTGTTTAAAATTGAGAAAATCCATTGTTGCCAACTTGCGATGATCGTCACTATCATTTTCCTCTATCGCCACGTATTCCATGGAATAAATTCACGTGGGGAATGGGTCAAGAACGGCAATGCTGTTGAGGTTGTCTATCGGTCGCGGCGCGGCAAGGCTCAGTGGCGTCTATGCAGTTTCGCTGAGTTTCGTATCGATCGGGCCGGGAAGTCTCGCCGGGTTGTCTACCAATACCTAACAATGCCGGCACACGGCCATCTGCCAAGTGGGCCGGAAAATTGAGCAATTATTTCCTCTCTTTTTAAATTTTATCTTTCTTCTAAACTTATCTTCGTCAGCAGTAAAAACAGCATAGAATGTCGACTACGTCAACCAAAGCGAAAGCTCCATATGAACTAATGTTATTTAACATTTTCCTTCCCTGGGTCTGTCAATTTTCGTACCTATTGAAGCCTGCTTCGAGGTTAACTTACAAATATGAAATTGGAGGGGGAAAAACATAAATTTTAAGCATTTTTACATTAATTCTCCGGTTTGCGGTAAATAAATGTAAAAAAAAACCTCTTTAAATTCCTAAGAACGTATGCTACGTATGCATTACCATTCGACCTCCCCAGAACGAGATCTTACCGCAATCGTAAACAGTACTTATTGATGCAGTTCCCCTTCGTTGACATGAAAATGGCGGAGGCTTGCGCTTCTGTTGATGTTATTCTCTTTATTCTATAATAACAGTAATTTTAATATTCTAATGGGCTCGATGGAATGGTCTGAAACAGTAATTTTTTTTAATTTCATCCCGTGTAAGATGTATATAATGGACCTCTAGAATTTGAGTAAAAATCTAAGTACAATTGGACGTATTTCTGCCAAACGGAACTATGTGCATTAAGATATGAGCCGTGAGACCCATAAGAATATAAGCATAACAAGGCTCACGTCATAATGCACATAGTTCCGTTTGGCAGAAATACGTCCAATTCAGAAGTATCCTCGCTGAAAGGAACCGCAAGTTGGATGTGAATTAAATGGTCACACTAGGTCACATGACGATCGAATGATAATGTATAAAGAGGGGATACTTATCTAGAAAAAACTTTACGAGACTTTCTGTCCTCGTAAAGTGGTCCATTGTTTTATAAAAAAGGCTGTTTGGCAAAGACGGGAACTTTTGTGGCTTCCTTATTATCGGTTTCATTTGACTGCTCCGCGCGCAATATATGTTATAGAGGACCCGAGCAGTGGTCTCCTGATATCATCGTTAAAAAGTACTTGAAATAAGCTATTTTCCGAGGAAGGCATGGTAAATGATATTATCCAACGGACGCGTAGATACGAACGCCAGTCGAAAGGGATCCTGACTCTCTAGAAGACCGATCTAATTTCATTTTGCAGTGAGGAGCTACTATTTCTGGCGCTCATTAACGGGGGAAGAAAAAACATGCATATTAGTTTCATTACGCAATAGAAAGACGTTTTATACGTAGCTAGATGACCCAGAAACACTGGTCCCTCATTGCAAATGGTCATGGTCAATCAATGTTCCCCCCGCAAGGGACTGTCCATAAATTTGACGTATTTCTGCCAAACAGAACTATGTGCATGACGTGAGCCATGTTATACATGTATTCTTATGGGTCTCAGGGCTCATGTCTTAATGCACATAGTTCCGTTTGGCAGAAATGTCCAATTACGTAACGCTCTAGGGTGTGGGTGTGGGTTTTCATAATTTTGTCACGATTGTAACAAGTGATGTGGGGGTGTCAAGCTCAGTGTTACGTAATAGTATGTAAATTGGATGTCAACCTCTTTTGCTTTTTCAGTTTTATATGCTATTTTCTGTTTTATTTTCTCGGTGAGAATGTATTTCTCCATTTCTTTGTTTTTTTTTTTTTTTTTTTTTTTTTTTTTTTTTTTTTTTTTTTTTTTTTTTTTTTTTTTTTTTAATAAGGAGGGGGGGTCGAAGCAAATGTTACGTAAGTATTTGAGAGGTGTCTGGACCAGGATTACGATCGCATTAAAATGGACAGCCCCAATATTGCCGTTTTCCAATTCACCACTGTGTAACTGCGCAACTTCACGACCGAGCTTACTAAGTAGTGGAAAAGTCAATGAAAAGAAAATGAAAAAAATCGTAAAGTCGTTCTTGATCTGGGAAGGCACGAAATGAGAGCATAGCATCTGTGAGTTTCCTTCTGATAAGTTTAAAGTTAATACTGTACGTTTGAATTCTCTTTCATTGGAGGTACTTACTCCCGGTTCCGAGTTGGAGATTTTCTCTGTGCCATGGTGACGAGGCGTGAATGATCGATTATCGATAATTGCCCATTTGAAACTATGGTTAAAGATCGATTGTTAAAGTATTCGTTGCGAACACCCTGTTTATCGATCATTTTCCATTGGTTTAAATGGCAGATCAATCGATATATCGCAAAGTACGCCACGCCACTGCTGTGCCGCGGCGGCGTATTATAGTGCACTTCTTACCTCCATGATTTGCACACGATCTATACGTAGAACTTAAGAAGTTGTGAAACTTATTCTAATGAAGTAATGAGATGATTCTCTCCCTAATATGATAAGATAATTTTTTAGGGTTTTAAGGTATTCTTTATTGTATTAAATAGACTGCTCGAAGTTAATGTAGATAGGTAAAATGGATATATCTCATTAGATCTTAAATCATTTTTTTCTCCTGTCGTTTGTGCTGCGAGGAGTGTGTGTCAGCAAAGGTGGGGGACTATGAAGGGGTGCAACCGTAAACAGATGTGATTTATAGACTGCAAATTATGTTTGCAACGGTTATCCAAGACCAAAAACTTTTCTGCGATGAATACCTACACACCTTAAAATCGAAAAGAAGAGGCATAGACACAATTTTACTTTTTTTCCGTGCGTTAGAGTACCAAGATCAACGTTTTTAAACCGCTAATTAAAAAATACCAATCTTCAACTCATTTGGCAGTCAAAAAATTTTGACGCATGAGGCTCATCTCAAAACTGCAACCCCCCTCCCCCTCCTTCCGAAAAACAAAGCAGTTTCCGCCTCTGATATAAAAGCGGAGCAATTACTTAAAGTAAATTGGGCAAGTTGAGTTGTTTCAGTCAAATTTTCATTTTGCACGCGTTCCTCAGTTTATATAAGCTCTGAGATGCCAAGTTTTTTCTAGTTTTTCTCAGGCCACTTGAGCTTTTGTTCATGACATTAAGCTCAAAGTTCTTGATATATGATTCAACTTCCTGGAAAACCTGATGACTTTGCCGGTGCACACTTCAACTGCACTTTTCTTCAATCTTACCTAGGGTCCTCGTGTTAAACATGACTTTTATAATTCTGTTACTCTGATGAAAACTGTTACTGTACACAGCACTTAAATGAAATTTTGCTTTCCTAGTTTTGTTTGTTTCAATTTACATCGTCGAAGTTTATGAATCTAAGTTCTTCTTGTTTAAAATGCGCTTGTTTAATTTTAAAAAAAAATTGTACTTAGTTTTTAAATTTTGTATTGAGCTTACTTTCTTGTTGACTAATTGTACGGAAGCTGTTTTTCTACGGATAATATTAAACAAAGATTGAAGGATCGTAGTATAATAAGAGTTGTTGAATTCGAGTTAGTAGTTGAAACTAGAGCACATGAAATGCACTCAAATAATGATTGATTTAAATAGGTATAGAGGTAAATGATTACCTATGATACTTCATCGGCTGTCAGACCAATAAAAAAGTAATTTTACCAAGTTCTTATTAAACTTTTTCTAATGAAGGTTGATATCAACCTGATAGTTATGACCGATTAAGAGAATCAGCCGTATGATAAGTATTTTTGCGCTGGAACAGTCTTAAATATGGAATTTGGTCTAGAGAAGGAAATAATTACCTAACAGTCTTGACAGGTAGGTAAAGAAACATGGATTTATAGTTTCTTACTTTTTTCTGTTTTTTTCATCTTGTTTTCATTATTTACCTTCATATTTCTTGTTGATATAAATGAAGGAAGAAAATAATTTCCCTCTATCCACCTCTGAATCATGTTATAAAGTGGGAAAAACGTTTGAAATGCTCTAAACCAGAAGAAAGCCAGCTTTTATTTTTTACAACCAAATAATATTATTGAAGAATCCTCAAATGTAATCATTGAGGTGATACAAAAGTGTTGCGTTATATAGGTGATTGAAATCGTAATTTTCAGGAATAAATGGAATATATCATGCTAATAAAATAGGCGACCATTCTAATTAGCCTTTTTTTTTCGTTTTTATCAAAGATGAGGAGCGATTAAACTTGATACCTAAACGGAATTAAGTGACCTATGTTATGCATTAACTTAATTAAGCATCACCAATAATACCCAATATCCTTTGAGTTCCGTTCTCACTTTCTTCTTCAACTACTCTCTTCGAGACTGCTTGTATTTTATTTGTCACCGATTATTTTGCCTTTTTATACCGTGAAATATATTAGTTGTGCCTTTCTTGTTGGAGGAACAGCTTCCATTAATGCTCTAGGTTCTATTCAATTTCTTCGTTGATTTCACCTTTTGAGAAATTGTGCTGAGAGTAGTTTTAATATTGTTGCTGATTCTAATAAAATTATCTGAAGTAATTCAGCCTACTCCTGAAAGTTTCTTACTTAACCCTGTTGCTGTCTCTGGGTTTTTTTGGGTTTTTTGGGGGTTTTTTGGGTTTTTTGGGTTTTTTTTTTTTTTTTTTTTTTTTTTTTTTTTTTTTTATCAATTTGGATCCCTCTACATGTGTACATCTATACATGTTTCTTGACCAGAATTTTATGTGAATCACGATTCGCGCAACGAAAATTACTAAAACCAACTCCTAACGAAGATATTCACGGTTTTTTTCACTTATTGAGCACAGGGAAGAATTTCAAGAGTGCCGCCGCCCGCGGCGCACCATGATCCAAACATAACTAATGTTTCTTGAGTCGCTAATTTTGAATTTGATGTCAAATTGCCTACATTTTAACACCCTGACCTATTAATTGTGGGCAAGTTCATGGCACGCTGCGGCGCGGCGTGCAGCCAGCTCGAAACGCGCACCGGCGCCTACAAACCTAAGGGGATACTTCAAGCATTGCGCAATGCTTTAAGTATCCCATTAGGTTTGTAGGCGTCAATGCGCGTTTCGCGCTGGCAGCAAGCCGCGGCTCTCCCGGTGGGCGGGTGAGGAACGATTTCTTGCAGGCGAGCTCCCTGGCGGAGAAACTTGTCTAACATGTAATTTTTTTTTTTTATTGATTTTTTTAAATTTTTTTTTTAAAATTTTGACTTTTACAATTACGTACTGGTCGTGTGCAGTAATTAGTGAACTTTCAACGCTATAGATGAAATGTAGTAATGAAAGGCGGGTCGTCCACCATGCGCGCTACTGGTCGTTTTGTGATGAAACTTGCTTTAAGTGCCGCAATTGTCAAGAATTTTAGTTTTACAACTTTATTTGAATGATAATCTACCGTTTTAATATCTTTAGAATGAATTTTGAGTATCAAACGGTTCCAAAACTCGGAGATTTTCACGAATCATGCGAAAACCGCTAATGTCCAGAGTCTTTTCTTTTTAATTATTCCGTCCCAGACAGAGGAGGAGCTGGAAACTGTTAGGGATCCTTTCCTACGATCCTCTCCTGTAATAATTAACTTCTGAACATTTTCTAATTCCGCATTTTAAAGGCTCCTACAGTTTTTTGCAGTTCTCTCAAAATTAAAGAAAATGGACATTAGCGGTTTTCGCATGAGCCGATTCAAATTGAATCCATATTATTTAATTATATTTTTTCCTGCGCATGTTTATTTTTAATCCTTCTAAAAAATGATCAAATTGCTTAGTAAAGGCCTAGCTTGAACACTTTCTGTCCTCGCGGTCAAAACTGCAACAGCGGTAAAGGAACACTGACAAGGCCGCAGCGTGGAGGCTGATTTAATATCAATCTTAAACCGCATTGCTAACTGAATTTGCCAATTTTAGTAATCCAGAACCTTACGTCATATTGATTGGCGTCAACCAAAACTGGCCAGCAAATTTTAAGCACTATAGCAGCCCTTCTTCAGAACATGCACTAAAAATTCTGTTCCTCAAAAGCAGAAAGAATGCAGTACTTTTTCGGTATCTTTATGTTGATTGTTAAATTGAGTCCATATTTTTTAGTTATATATCTTCCAGCGCTTGTTAATTTTTAATCATTCTAATATATTTTCTTTTCACTAAATACAAGCCTACCTTGAGCACACTTAAAATTTGCAGTCAAAACTGCAACAGAGGTAAAGGAACACTGACAAGGCCGCAGTGTGGAGGCTGATTTTATATCAATCTTAGTTCGCATTGCTAAGGCGCAATGATACAACTATCCGTACGCTCCGGAACGCGTGAGGTATCACGCCACATTTGAAGGCGTTTTCGAAACTGCCAATTTTCCAAAACAGGAACCTTGCGTGTGCGTCGCGCTTAGATAGGCGTCAACTAAAACTGGGCAGCAAATATTAAGCACTATTGCAGCCCTTCTTCAGTACATGTACTAAAAATTCAGTTCCTCAAAAGCAGAGGGAATGCAGTACTTTTTCGATGCCTTTATGTTGATTGTTAAATTGATTCCATATTTTTTGGTTATATTTCTTCCTGCGCTTGTTTATTTTTATTCCTTCTAAAATGATTTCTTTTCACCAAATACAAGCCTACCTTAAGCACACTGAAAATTTGCGGTCAAAACTGCAACATCGGTAAAGGAACACTGACAAGGCCGCAGCGTGGAGGCTGATTTAATATCAATCTCAAATCGCATTGCTAAGGCGCAATGATACAACTATACGTACTCTTCGGAACGCGTGAGGTATCACGCCACATTTGAAGGCGTTTACGAATTTGCCAATTTTAGTAATCCAGAACCTTACGTCATATTGATTGGCGTCAACCAAAACTGGCCAGTAAATATTAAGCACTATTGCAGCCCTTCTTCAGAACATGTACTAAAAATTCAATTCCTCAGAAGCAAAAAAAAAATTAGTGCTTTTTCGATGCCTTTATGTTGATTGTTAAATTGAGTCCATATATTTTAGTTATATTTCTTCCTGCGCTTGTTTATTTTTATTCCTTCTAAAATAATTTCTTTTCACCAAATACAAGCCTACCTTAAGCACACTTAAAATTTACGGTCAAAACTGCAACAGCGGTAAAGGAACACTGACAAGGCCGCAGCGTGGAGGCTGATTTAATATCAATCTTAAATCGCATTGCTAAGGCGCAATGATACAACTATACGTACTCTTCGGAACGCGTAAGGTATCACGCCACATTTGAAGGCGTTTTCGAATTTGCCAATTTCAGTAATCCAGAATTTTACGTCGCATTGATTGGCGTCAACCGGCGAAACCCGCTAATGTTCATTTTTTTCAATTTTGAGATTTTTGGGTTAAAATAGTCTCGGAGGTCAGACACACTCATTATTGTGGTGAAAATGTTTGTTCTTTAGGTTTGAAGCCCTTTTCAGGGGGGGCCGTGGTCCAAATCATGCGAAAATCGCTAATGTCCATCTTTCGTTATATGCCTCATTATACTGTACAACAAACCAAAATAAAAAAATGTCTCCTGGACGAAATTAGGTGATCTTTATGCATTTTATGACGCTGAATCCGAATATGACCTCCGTTTTTTCCATCACCCTCCAATTTTCCGGAAAAGCCGATTTAACTAGGAAAAATGACCATTTTCGGGCATTTTCAGTATTTTTCCGACTGCTATCCCCTGCATAATGTAGGTAAAATTTTTCGTAGCTACGAGATTCGATTATGCCGATGTCTTTTTAACTGATGAGTCCGGAAATGACCTTGATTTTTCCCGTTCACCTCTCAGTTTTCCGGGAAAGCAACTTTATCCCGGGAAAATGAGCAAATCCGACGCATATTTGTCGTACATTCAATGTATTTTTATAAATTTTCCTGGACCCGTGGTAGCATGTTACTCATGTATTTTGAGCTGCCAAATCCGAATATGACCTCGGTTTCTTTCTATCACGTTTCAGATTTCCGGTAAAGCCGAGTTTTCCGAGCCTAAAATTATGTTTTGTAAAAGCTTTGCCGGATCGAAGTATATTCAAAATTCATTGTATAAATGTCTCCGATATGTGATACATTGGATCCTATGTATTTTGATCTGTTGAATTCAAATATGATCTCAGATTTTTCCGATCACCCATCATTTTTCTTCTTTTCATTCATCAACTTTCTTTACCCGAAAGGCATACTGAAAAGTATGCGTTTTCGATGATTTAGAACCGACCATGCACGAATCATGCGAAAACCGCGAATGTCCAGTTTATTGCTGGTCGTTTTGTCATGAAACTTGCTTTAAGTGCCGCAATTGTCAAGAATTTTAGTTTTACAACTTTATTTGAATGATAATCTACCGTTTTAATATCTTTAGAATAAATTTTGAAAGTATCAAACGGTTCCAAAACTCGGAGATTTTCACGAATCATGCGAAAACCGCTAAAGTCCAGAGTCTTTTCTATTTAATTATTCCGTCCCAGACAGATGAGGAGCTGGAAACTGTTAGGGGTCCTTTTCTACGATCTTCTCCTGTAATAATTAACTTCGGATTATAATCCGGATTGATAATTTTGATCCAGATTGATATATTTATGTTTCTTCCTGCGCTTGTTAATTTTTAATCATTCTAATATATTTTCTTTTCACTAAATACAAGCCTACCTTGAGCACACTTAAAATTTGCAGTCAAAACTGCAACAGAGGTACAGGAACACTGACAAGGCCGCAGCGTGGAGGCTGATTTAATATCAATCTTAAATCGCATTGCTAAGGCGCAATGATACAACTATACGTACGCTCCGGAATGCGTGAGGTATCACGCCAAATTTGAAGGCGTTTTCGAATTTGCCAATTTCAGTGATCCAGAACCGTACGTCGCATTGATTGGCGTCAACCAAAACTGGCCAGCATATATTAAGCTCTATTGCAGCCCTTCTTCAGTCCATGTACTAAAAATTCAGTTCCTCAGAAGCAAAAAAAAAATTGCAGTACTTTTTCGATGCCTTTATGTTGATTGTTAAATTGAGTCCATATTTTTTAGTTATATTTCTTCCTGCGCTTGTTTATTTTTAATCCTTCTAAAAAATGATCAAATTGCTTAATATAGGCCTAGCTTGAACACTTTTTGTCCTCCCGGTCAAAACTGCAACAGCGGTAAAGGAACACTGACGAGGCCGCAGTGTGGAGGCTGATTTAATATCAATCTTAGTTCGCATTGCTAAGGCGCAATGATACAACTATACGTACGCTCCGGAACGCGTGAGGTATCACGCCACATTTGAAGGCGTTTTCGAAACTGCCAATTTTCCAAAACAGGAACCTTGCGTGTGCGTCGCGCTTAGATAGGTGTCAACTAAAACTGGGCAGCAAATATTAAGCACTATTGCAGCCCTTCTTCAGTACATGTACTAAAAATTCAGTTTCTCAAAAGCAGAGGGAATGCAGAACTTTTTCGATGCCTTTTATGTTGATTGTTAAATTAATGGCTGCTGTTGTTAGTTGGATTACACTTGAGGGGCTTAGAGGACAAGACGCATAAGGACAGTTTTCGAAAAATTGAAATACTCATGGACACAACTGCAGCTAGTTTGAAAATATATTCTGTGAAAAATTCACAACTAAAACACAACTTTAAAGCATCAAAAAGTGAGTTCGAACTTCCTTTCTGCCATAAGGCTCCATGTAGTTTTGAAACTTTGCACAAATATTTCTTGAAATTTGAAATAACAAAAACTGCACTTACGCACTTTGTCCTCCAAGCCCTTCATTTTTCAATAAGGAACCGCTAACTCTGGCTCTCCCATAAAAGCACATGTCTGCATAGGGAAGCCAATGGCAAGTATGTTGTTTCTAATATGGGCCAAAAATAGTGGTTCCTTATTTCAAAATGTAATTCAGTCCTCAAGAGTTTTCTATATCGACGGTGAAACTACCAAACCACGTATCTCGGTTTGCGACGTCGCAGACTTCCTGTCATTCTTTATTTTTTAAATGAAAAACTACTTAACGTCCAGTCTTGAAAATTTCTGTGATTTTTCCTCTTCGTGCGGAGAAAATTCTGTAAAAATTTCAAGGAATGATATTGATTTGGTCTACTTCAAAAAAATAAAATGCGAGCGTAGATTTTTAAACACCGCAAACGAGATACGTGGTTTGGTAGTTTCACCGTCGATATGGCATCACAATCGTTTTTACCGTGAAATCCTCATTGCCAGAATTCAAATGACCCATGTCGCACCGTGGCAGCGTTCCCAAAAGTTGCACATTCTCCACCGAAAAAATTAAATTTTCACAAAGGCATCGCTGATGTCAATCCCCCAAATTTCTACAGGTAACATTTCCGCAATTTGCACCATTTTGCTACGCTGCCGTGATGAAGCACTGCTCATTCGGACTCCCGAGGATTTATGGTGAGCACGATTGTGAATGGGACGTACTTAGAAAACCACCGACCGCAGTCATGCGTTGAGCCTGGGAAAAACAGAACGCCTGCAATTCTTTGTGTATGCAACGTGGACATCCTGAGAACACGAATAGTTGCATCGCCGGAACTGACCATTGAAAAAGCCGGGGGCCTTCAATCTTTTTCAGCTTGTTGCAACAAAATGTGTCTCATTGCATTCATAAGTCGTCATTGCGCGAAGATACGGCGGTTTCAGTTTCAATTTGAAAAAAAAAGTAAATTAATGATGAATATATGTATAAAATTGAGGCTATTCGTGCGGCAATTTCTCACCGCATTTACAAGCCTCTTGGACTTCAAAATTCCTCGACTTTTCAGATATTTTGAACATAAAAATCCCCGACTTTTGTCTGGCTTTTTGATGGTTCTTTTCTCTTTCATTCACGTGGTTTCTGATAAAAAATATTCATCACGGACAATTCTGAGCGCAAATTTAGTACGTATCTTGAGAAAAAATACATCGACGACGTAAAACCGCAATCACTTATCTCGTTTGCGGTGTCTGAAAATCTCCGTCTCTATGTTGTTTTTTTAAAGGAGAACAAATTGACATCATTCCTACAAGTTTTTGCAGAATTTTCTTCGCACAGAGAAGACAAATCAGGGCAGTTTTAAAGAATTGCCGTTGAGTAGTTTTCCATTTAAAAAATGAAGTATGACAGGAAGTCTGCGATGTCGCAAACCGAGTTGTGTGATTGCCGACTTATACACCGTCGATATGCAGCAAAATTCCCTGACTGTTTCCGAATTATTATGGGAAACAGTCCCTCAGCTTTAGAACCATGGGGCAAAACCCTGATTTCTGATTGGAGTACCTATACAGTCTGAACCAATTGTAAGATTCTCCGGATAAAAGCTACGACTTTAACTTCTGATTAGTCCGATCTTACTGTGGCTAAGGAGCCACCCATCCATGTATCTGTAAAAAATGGAAGGCCCTGACGCAGTCTCTTCGAAAAGAAAAAAATACGGTCGGAGGGGGAATAAATAGGAATATTAAAGAAATACTTTTGGTATATATTTCAATTCAAATGCAGATGACAAAAACATTCTTAAAATATATGTTTCAGACCTACGAATGAAAGTTAGATTTTTATCAGAGATGCATTTTCCAGCAAGCTAATTTACTGTGGAGCATAGATAGACTTTCCATACATATAACAGCTATTGAGTCAAGTAAACAGATCAAAATTTGTTGAAAACGTGACCGAATCGGTGAAATGAGAATTGAGACCTTATTTTCCGGGAGAAACTTTCCCTTAACTTTTTACAAAAACTTAAACCACATGCTCGAGTGTCATGTGTCTTGTGATTGTATTTCAGTTCATTCAGTCAGAAATTTCAACAAATTTTAAAAAAAATTGAAGTAACCCTTAAATACAATCACTCAGATTCTCAAAAAAAATAACTAAGAGATAGAATTTAGAATTTAAAATCAAATCGCGATTTTCTCATGGAACAAAGCAATGCATTGAAAAATGAAAATTTCTATTTCTAAATTTTTCTTCACAACTAGAGATTATTATTAGAGATGGAATATTCCAAGACTGAATTCAGTTTTACAAAAATACAATTACAGAGAAATTATCCAATAAGTACCTAACTTTCATTAGTATATTTTAGAGTGGGTACCTCAAACTTATATTTTAATGCAAGAAAAAAAAAGTCTCTTGAACTGCAGGATGATAAACGCAACAGAAAGGAGCGGCTAGTTGAGGCAAAAAGAAAACCTTATTTCTCCCATGTCTTTTCGAAAATCTACCTTGATAAAATTCAGTCACGGCAAAAATAAAATTTTGAAAATGTAAGAGATAATTAACTTATTTTAAAGGAAGGAAAACTTAAAAACAATTGTATTCCAAAAAAAAAAGGTAGAAACTTCATTATAAACCAAGAAAAAATAATAATTGACTACAAAATTTAATGAAAACAATAAGAAAAGATTAAGAAATATAAATACAAAATAAAAAACAAACATGTAATTGAGAGTTCAAAAACAATACAAATGACACTCGGGTACCTCCAATTGACAAATGGCTTTTTTACAGGTTCTTGTGCATACTTCTATTTTCCACTATTTCTCCACATAATGCAATTTTTTTTTTAAAAAATCTATCTAAACTATGATTTAATCCTACTGTATGAAATTCAAAAACTGTACCAAGAATACCTACATTGAACCATACACCAAACGTTATAGGTAAGTATGACTTGCTTGCAACTAACTCAATTTAAAAGGATAAGACTCACAAAGTGGCTGAACAGTTGTGAGCCAGATGGAAGAAAGAGGCTTCATATTCTGATCTATTAAAGAGATTTGGCTATTCAATAGCATTGTAGGTTTATGAATGTCACTCTGATACTGTTACACTATAGTTTAAACGCAATTTTATTGAATTGAATGGACATTTCCAAATTAAAAATGGGCGGAAAAATCTTTCATTTAATCGGTTTACTTGAGCCAGAAATTTATAACAGAAAAAGTTCAAAGTAATTACAAAACCTCAGATTGAGAGGAAACCAGGGTTATGAGGTAGAGGGAGATGAACAGTTGAGAAAAAATGGGGACACTTTTCAACACAACAGGGACTTAAAATCTAGAAACTTGCATTATCTATCTTACCACAATCATCATTAACAATGTTTATGAACTGCAACATGAGTCAGACTGCACAGAGGATGTCCTGGGTAAACTTGCTGTTTGGAAAAAGTAACTGATTTTGAATAATCTTAAGATGGAGGCACCCAAGCAAACTAAAGTCAGAAAAAGTTAGGTTCAGAAATTCTAATTTTTTTTGGGTTCTTTCCTCAACGAGGAGATACCTCTAAGTTTTCAAGAAACCTATGTTTCTATTTAACTTAATAAAGCTCAGTTTTTACAAGCACTCAAAATTATAGTGAGACAAAAACATGTTGAAGAAATTAAATTTTACCTAAATGTGACACTCTCTGGAAAAACCACCCATGGCTTTGCATACATCGAGATGACTTTTGTCTAAATGTAAGTCGTTCACTCTTTAGAATGCTCAGAAACTAAGGATATGGACAACTATGGAGCAATTACAACTGTGAAGAAGGACAGTAGTTTCTCTGCCGAAATGAAATCCTACTTTTGCATGATAAGGCCATTAATCCTTTTTTAACAAAACAAAGCCATTCAGGTCAACATACTAAATACAAGCCATTAAAAACAATGTATTGCTTAACCATATTCGTTGTTATTATTGCCCTCAGAAAAAACCCTCTTTCCCCGCAGGGCAAGGGGCAGTGATCCAAAGCGCATTACAATATGTAAAAATTTAATGAGGAGTTGACAGAATATCTATTAGGGTATAAACCCTAAGAAGAGAAGAACTCACTGCTGTACTACATCTTGCAATATCCTGCTATTTAATTGAGAACTTTTAAAGAATATCTTTGAAAAAAATAGAAGGCTTCCACTTGTTATGAAAGTATTCTGTAATCCAGTAACCTTTACTAAATCAATGATCAAAGGTTACTTCAACATACACTTAATCCCGCTATTGGTCCATGACAGTACCAAAAGTGATGCAGATCTGTGACTATGCAGCAATTGTTCTGGATTAACCGTAAAGTATATCACATTGTTTACATCTTAAATGTTTTACTACTTTTTGAAAGTTTGAAAAATACTTCGTTAATGTAAAGGAATACAGAACTGGTTGTACATCTCACAAAGATACATTTAGGTTGATACTAAAGGCAAAAAAGATACATAGAATGACAGTGGCTCAAATGTTAGATTTCTGATATGGAAAATAACATGAATACAGGAGATAAAAAGATCAAATAAAAAATAAGAAAATAAAACCAAAATGAAAATGAAATGAAATAATAAAAATAAATCAAATAAAAAAAATCAGAAGCATATTGTGGGAACAGCCATTCGTAGGAATTAAGACTGAGATTCTGCTGCCTTGCAACAAAAAATAGAAAAAGAAAAGGAGAAAAAAAATTTAAAAAAAAAATGAAAATAAAAAATGTAAAAAAAGTGCTTTCAAAACTTTTGAGAGAGCAGAAAGTCAGTCAAAATTAATTTAGACCTAGGTTCCAACTTTTTGAAACTAAATCTAGAACTTTCAAAACTATTTAAACTCCATGCAGCACAGACTGAGAAGTCTTGCCTCTACTCACAATCAGTATCATAATCTGGCACTAGCTGTTTCTTTAAATTCATAAATCATAGAGATATAATCTCTTAAAATACATAATTAGCCAATGGATATGGTGCGAAACCTTCTATAAATGAAGTCAATGAGAAAAATAATATATTCTTTGTTGCAGCAATTTTTTTAATTTATTATCTTTATTTTAAATACCAATGACTCGAAATTCATTACCGGCAGTAATCAATTCCGACTGACATCTATTTAGAATTGGATGAAACAGGTGCTTGCAATGAGAGATATAATTTGCTTGCATGATGGATTAGATTTTAGGATTGTTGAGAGCTAGTTTTGGCTGCTCAAACACTTTTATACATGGAGAATGACTTTCCATGAAACAGATTCTTCGGAACTTTCTGTGTGGATAGACTCCCTTCACATAGGTAAGTTCTATTATCATGTTTTACAATTTAAATGACACTTCAATTAAGGCTGGTCAATTTGAAATTAGTTGACACATGTTGACAATGATTAAGTTCTCTCTGCCTGTCATCATACCCCACTCATGGCACTGAGACAAAACAGAATCCTCTTCAAAAACTTTTTCTTCATCATTTGATTTTAGTGATTTTGTTGACTACACGAAGTATTCTTCATCCAAATGATTGTCACTCTTTACTATGTATCAGCATTGTCACATAGTATCCATTTTTCCAACTTGCGTGAGAGATCGACAATGGAACCTTTCTGCTGAGCAATTTTAAACTGTTTCTATGATAAGCCAGCGCCAACTGCCTTATACTTATTCAAGTAAAAGAGTGAGAACTTAGAAAAATACATGTAACTTTGAGAATCAAATTACACTTTTGAAAGGAATGGTAGTAAAAATGATTTTCTCCCAGTCAACCAAATTGACTAAATTTCAGCCAATCGGAACTCAATTAATATCCTTCCATTCCATCTAAAATACTTTCTGCTACTTTTTTAGAGGCCATTTATAAATTACGTAATGCTCTAGGGGGAGGGGAAATCAAAGAGAGCATTACGCCATTTTGTTTCTACATTTTTAAAGATAGGAACCTATGTCACAAAAGCATTACATGGAAGGAGGGGGGGGGGGTCAAAAATGCCATAAAAGAGCATTGCGTAATTCATGAACGCTTTCTTAGTTGTGTTCATGAAGAGATTAGTCCCGAAGAAAAATCAAATCCTCATTGTCTTCCTATTTCTAAAAAGCTCAAGGGCTCCAATTCTAACAATGAAACAGACCAGAATTCCAGAATTGGACCAACAATGAGCTTCAAAAATTGCCATTAAAGTAAGGGTACAAAAATAGGGGATAATGCTTCCTAGAAGCACACATTCAACAGAGGTAAAATTGAAAAACACTAGACACGGAGCAGGAAACAAAAGATGAGAGATTCTCAGTTGTATTTCGGACAACTTGTAGGAAGGATTTGCGGTTTTCGCTGCTTATCAGTGGCTTGAGAACTCAAACCATCTTCGCACACATGAACAACAATACCTGGCTGCGTACTTGACGCAGCATGAAGCTCATGCATTTTACCTGCAGAAAAGAAAACAAGTGGCTCAGAGCAGCTGATAACAATACACACACATAAATTACTAATCATCAATTCTTCTTCAAAATACAGACATCATCAAGGGTAAATTGTGTAGATTGACCAATGTTGCAGCTGTTGAGCAAGTAGCCAAAATTTCAGCTGCATAAAACTGCACTGCCGTAATCATTTTCACAAAACTGACAATATGAATGATAGAAAAAACTGGTTTCAAGAACTTTTGATGAGCAACAATCAAAAATTAATACAAATTTAAAGTAGGAAAATTGCAATACCATTATTACTAACATTATGATGTCCTCTACTTAATCTAAAATAATTTTTATCCAACGCATCAGAAAGTACAGATGATTATGGGTCCAATTGTGAGGTGAAAAACTTAGAGACATGTTACCTGCATAAATGAGTAGTTGGATACTTACCTCTCACAATTGCGCTGGCATCTGATGTTTTTTCATTGATCAGCGATGATGCTGATTTGCATACTCTCACATCAACTTTACTCAAATTTTTACCCACATAGCTAACTTCTATTTTAGTGTTGCCCTATTTAATTGGATCTCTTGCCCTCTATACTCTCTGCAACACATCATTCTTCATTTATCATCATTGTCAAATATCTGTCGACATTCTTAAAAAAGTTGTGCACATCCTAAGTACAAAGTAATTCCAAAACTTATTCGCATGTCGTCAGAGATCAAATTATCAATGTCGGCGCTTCTGAAATGTACGAAATGCCCAAATACTACTTACCAGGTGTTAAATTTGCAATTGCAGCTATTAGATCATAATTAACTAGCGGCTCATTTTCTTCTCTTGGTTCCCAACCCAAAGGCGGAGATGCAGGGGGAGAAATTAGGAACTGCTTTACGGGTGCTGGTAGTTGTAAATGCCGGTCAGCTACATCAATGGGTGTCACAGGCTAATACACACAAAAAAAAAAAACACTGTATACTAAACAATTAATAATCTATAATTGGCTAAATGCAAAAACTGCGAATCTCAATTGCAATGTTTAGAAACCTCTAATAACCATGAACCATTAACGAAATTAAAACGGAAAAACTTTTCTGCTTTTAGAGGCCGCACTAGAAATGATTGAGAAATTTTAAAAAAGTACTCACTTGCGTATCAATTAATTATTATCGCCGACGCGTTTTGCTCCCGCCCAAGGAGCGAAACACGTCCGCAATAATGATTAATTGACATGTAAGTGAGTACTTTTTTAAAATTTCTGACCATTTACCATGTTTCATTCTTTTATAAAGAGAACTACAGTCTACAATGAAAACAGTGGCAGCAGAGGGGGAGTTCAGAAGAGCGGTTGGATCTATCGTTAGAGGGTTGAAACGCACGTATACGGGGACATTTAAAGGACCTGCACTTGCAAAAGCCAATCAAACCTATAACTATGAATTCAACTGCTCTCTTCATTCCACCTCTTAGCTGCTAGGTACTTCTTGCATCGTCGACTATAATTTAACTTAACCACCTAGTGGTGCTCAGCACACTCAAGGGACATTTCCTCAGCAAATGAAAATATATGCCATAATTTGAAAATTTAAGGATAAGGGCTCATTTGCAGATTATCATCTGCCAATAGCCAAATATTTATAAGTTTCAGCTAATAAATTCTCTGGTTATGATGATGATTTAAAAAGGACAAAAAAATGTATGGCATCAGAGAGGCTAGAACAAGCATGTAATTTCAGAGCTACATTTTGAGATTCTGCTAAAAGATGAAGTTAATGCAAAGGACCATCATAATCAAAACCTGAGCAACCAATACCTGAGCAAAGTAACAATTGATGATGTTATCGCCGAAACGTGTCTGATGCAGATGAATGCGGGCTTTCGCAGCAGCTGCTGAGCAACCATAATCCACTCGCATGCGCCGGAAACTTCGGAAATAGTGAAATGAAACAGGCTCACCGAACCTAGTGAATATTTCTTCAATTTTTTGCTGTCAAAATAAAAGTACAGATTATTAACTTTCTGATCCGCAGTGCCTTATATATGGATTGCATTTTGCAGAAGGGAACCAAAAGCATTCCAATGTAACTAGGATTGTGAAACTATCATTCGTTGCAATAAAATTACTGGAATCATGCAAAAAATTAAATTTACAAAGGTAATTTTCATCTTGAATTTATAGTTTATTGGGAGTAAAGATAACATTTGTTTCCATGATCAGTTTATACTTGCAAGGTAAAAAGAGTTGCACAGTCTTAGCAACATTGGAATGCTCTTAGTTCCTTTTTGCAAGATGCAATCCATATATACTACCAAAAACATGCAAAAAAAGGCAATAGGGCAGATTTCAAAAACCTTTCCAGTTTTTTGCTTCTCAATCTCATACTGATGAAAAATTAAGTAGAAGAAAAAACAAAAAATAAAAGAGGAAGTAAAGAATAAACTTAAAATCACTTTCGAAATTTAGGAGCACATTTTAACTGGGCGTAAGAACGAGTAAATCCGACCTGGCAAGAGACTTAAAAGAAAAGGAGTCGTCCAAACAGCCAATAATTTTTTGGACTAGGGCACTGTGTCCAATACAGCAAGATGCATTGGCTTGGTACAATTTTTAATTCAAGGATTCAAGAAAGAACCATACATTGTGTTCTACCTCAATTTCTTAATGAACTTTTGACCATTCCGTTTCTTCGCACAGCTTTGAATACATTAAAATATTACCAATTTAAAATTCACGAGCTTAGTTATTCACACTCATTGGCTATTCATAGTTTAGAATTTTGTTCATAGTCAATCAATTTTTTTTGTTTTATTTGTTTACTGCTTATTTCACTGCATGACCTTTAGTGTCCGCTACCCGAACATGCTACAGAGTAAGCATTCATCTCAACTATATTCCTGATAAATGTTTGGTGCATTTACATGCTAGTTATTACAAAATAAGAGCAAATTCAAATTCTAAAATATAAATAAAATAAATATACCTTCAAAGTATCAGACTTAAATACATCGCTCGATAGATTCGTTACAATTAAAGATGTGGGCAAATCTTCATCATTTAAGAGCTCTTCAACAGTTGATGGTTCTCTGCTTTGGGCATACTCTGTTTCAGACTTGTAATGATTTAAACTAGGTAATCCATCTGTTTCGTTGATAATCATGTTTTCTTCATCTAATGCCTCGTCGACATCGATGACCATTTTACCCTCTTCCATGGTCAGGTTTGAGAAAGTTAGAAGATCACAGCTCCGTGAACTACCTCAAAGAAATAAGGTCGGGATAATGTTTGTGTGTTTGTCACGCTTAAAAACTAAAGCTATACTCCAAATGGAAATTCTGGTAATTGGAAAAGATCAACATGATTTCTGTGATCAGCTGGGATGTGCACGGTCAGGACACTGATAACAGTTCGATTATATTGTGAAATCCAAATATTCTGTATGATCAGATGCACTTCCAACGCGTGGAACCCTGAAAAAGATTCCAGATGATTACTACGAAAGATTTAAAAAAAAACACGAAGGATGGTAGTTTGTAACACGATCACACGACACTTCAGGATCCGAAATTGCTGAAAATTTTTATGTGTTATCATCTGTTTCAGACAACAACAAAAACAACGAATGGGGAATACGACGCTGCCATATCAAAAGAAATACTTTATTTACACCCATCAGCTGACTGTTGGCAACGATGCTAATCTTTGTTGTGTTTTGTTGATAAAGTGCTGTGCTATGATAACAAGTGACTTCAGTAATGACGTGACGCGAAATGCACGCATTAATGCAATGAGCATATTTTCTGTGTTTTTCATTATCACTTCAATACTAATACTTCGAGAAAGAGAATATTTGAGACGATTGGACGCTTTTCCTCATAGTTTTACTTAGTTTTTTTATCATCATCTTTTTGTCGGTGCTTTGATCGAACACTCTCCTACTCCAACAGCATTGAACTTTCCTAAGTAAGTCAGTATACTGTGAAATATTTTCGTCCCTTATCTCGTTTTCTATGCATTGATGTCTGTGTCAATTGAGGAAGTTTAATAATTCATTGAAAAATGTATGATTGGCGAAGTCTTAACGGTTTCTATGAGTCAACATAGGTACATGATATGCTATCAAGATTACTAATTGCAAATCAGCCCTTGATGAGGTCCAGAAAAGAAACATTCCAAGCCCTTCTTACAGTAATGTCAGTCTTTAAATCTACACAAAATAATTACCTACCTCCTTGGTCTTTGACAAACACGAAACAGACTCATCAGAGAATGATCCACACATGAGCTCGCTGTGAAGAAATCATTTTCCTTCATCAACATCTCACCTCCTTTGCTTATCAATTTCTTGGTTGCTATGTTTTTGCATCAGATGTGTGGAACTTCCTCAATAATTGAGGAAGCGCTTACCTTTTCTCTCCTGTCGGTATGCAACAGTATAGAGCTCTCCACTCTTCAAGAGCCCAAGTAGCATTTTTCAACGTAAAAATTGATATAATGTATCAATTTATAGGTATAAAATTGTAAAAAACATTGCAATAATATAGCTATAAAGTAGCAATTCTCAGTCAACATTTGGACGATTTTTCCCGATTTCGTCAGGTCAGATCGATAAAAAAAATCTATACTTAATAGCAATGTCATTGCTATTTGTGGCGGTGCCAAATGGTTTTAGGAAAATTGAGGAATTTATTAGTCTACCCTAATTTTTGCAACGTTGCAGAATCCATTCGAAGATCCGATCTTGCCGGAATTGACAGGAAATTCATGATTCAATCATCCAGCACCCTTTAAATTCTTCTGTCC